>JAJJWX010002347.1:1800000-1955965 GCA_023529315.1 Papaver bracteatum | reverse complement strand
CACATCCGATCGGCACTCAACACCACTCTCACAGCATCCATAGAAATGTCTTCAATCTTCGGTCTTCAACTGTTGATGGTGAACTTCTTGAACTACAAAAACTTGACAATTTGTAACTTTTCTCCTCAATTTCCTTATTGCTTGGAATTTTCTTCTTGAATTCTTCTTCTTTACCATGGTGGTATCAAAACTAAACTAAGAAAATAAACTTCAATATTATTTTGATTTTTCTGATTTTTCTGATTTTTTTTTTTTAAACATGAAATGAAAACAACAAAATAATAAAATTACTAATTCCATGGATGAAGGACTTTATTACTCAATTCTTCACAACTTGTATTGTCTTGATTTCATAAACTTCACTAATTCTCATCTCATCTTATTTTCTTTTCTTTTCTCTTGCAAAATACCTCTTCAAATGTGTATAGTATTCTGCTCTTTGTACTGTATTGTTGCATGTAAACCTTTTACTAATTTTTGATGTTGCTCTGCTCGTTGATGATGTGTTTCTATGGATCGGTTGATGTTGTTGAGAGAGAGAGAGAGTGATGCTAATTGCTCATCGAACTACAAGAAGGAGTTTTCATCTTTAGACGTCACCCTCATGATTGACAAAATTAGCACTCAAGAGATCAAAAATAGTGCTGAAAGTGGTGCGAAGTTGGGTATCTCACCATTCCTACCGGAATTGACATACGGTGACACACTCTAAAAGATTTTTAGAAAGTCACAAATTGAAGGTCGGTGCCTCGCTTGATGTAAAAATGGGTAGTCTCCACTATGGGTGATCACAATTCTACTCACCGAATATCTTTGCTGAAGACCTAATTAAGCCTCCCTATGGCTAAATCCAACTTTAACGCTTTAATAACCTAAGAAACCCGATTGTGTTCTCCGGCACTTCTAAGTTCAGCTATTTCGGTCAGACTCTCTATGTAAATATAGCTAGAAGCATACTAGTGACTCTAAGATCTCTAAAAGTTGGAGGTTTTATGCAAATATTTGCAAAAGATTTTTTATTTTTTTGATTTATATATATATTTTTTTTTTTTTTTTGATTTTTTTAATAAAAGACTAAAAACTCTATATGCAAAACACACCCCCAAACCTAAATCTAATATTGTCCTCAATGTTTCAAAAGATGATAAGAACACATATCAAGAGAACAAGGCAGAGCAGATTTAAAGGAAAGAGATTACCCGATGCAGAAAGGGTGGTGCTAACCATAATTGAATGAATGCTTTGAAAGCAAACAATATGAGCGCAAGACAAAAAGTTTGGTTAGCACACAAATATATCAAGAAGATTCAAAATTTACCTACTAGATTATACAATGATGACTCACCATACACCAACAATCGAAAGAGTTGAGGATCAACCCAAAAGACGGAGTGCGGAAACATGAACATCCTTACACAATTATAACAGGACAGCAATGCAAGTGAGACTGCATATGTGAATGAGTTACCCCCAAACCTAGATTTTTCAATAGATATACTTTTGGGTACAAAATCTAACAATTTCAGGGGTGCATCATGCACAAGATCTAGTTCAAAGTGGATTTTGTTAGGGATGGATGGAAAGACATGAGTAAACTCCAACTGTGGCTCATCAAAGGTATTATATTTATCTGCAAAATAGTCCAGGAGGACTTGAGAGGCACACAGATCCAATCCTAGATTAGGTACTCATAGAAAAGTAGGTTTAACAATAACTTTACAAACCAAATCTAGGTTGGGTGCAAGATTACCAGTTTGTGACATTGGCAGGGAGGTAGGCACATCATTATTAGTCACATCTATAACTCCTAAATCATTTTCAAGTGTCACAGCATGATCACATTCATAGAACAATTCATCAAGACCCAAGTTAGTATCATGCTCATCCAAAGTTTTATTCTCATGCATAGACAAATCCAAAGAGACATCACAATGTGACCCAGGCAGAAAATCAGACACGTCAAAGTTAATTTCATGCATAGTATCATTGGTGTCTACAGAAGATTCAACATTTTCTAAGTCACAAACAAGTTGTGCAACATGCTCACTTTCACAGGACAATTGCACAGGCTCAAGATCAGTATCAACACCACATGTATATGTAACACTAGAAGAAACATCATTCATTAAGGTTGAGGCATAGAAGCCTAATGTGTCTGAACCCAAAGGTTCCACAATATTTTCAGAATAAATATGTTCTTCTACCATAACATCATCATCATCAAAAATACATGAATGCAATGTCCTATTCAAAACCATAATGTTTCTAGTCCACTCATTTACCTCTAGATTAGGCTCATTTTCAACATTAGTAGCCTGGGTAGGATTAAACACACTATTTTCATAATGCAATTCATTAGGACTAAAATTCATTTCACCCTGAAATTCCTCCCTCTCCTCATTTAGTACATCAAGGATTTGACTCATTTTGAGTTCTAAACTCGTAAACCTTTGATTCATTTCTAGAACTGAGTTAAGTTGTTCAATGGAAGGAGAGTCTTCAACGGTAGGAAATTCATAATCAATGCTATATGGTTTATCATGCAATACACTCCTAGCATTATTTTGTTCGATGAGTCTGAGATTTTCCTCCACATATTGAGAAGTACAAAATTGTTCAACATCCCACTGTGGTGGATGATACATGTGTGCATGGTCATTAGGGTATTTAAAAGACTGATCACAACCTTGAAAAGGTTGATTATGGTCCCAATGACTCTCAGCTTTGTAATCTGTTGGCATTTCATATTTTGAATTTTCATGATATTCTCTAGATTGCCTAAAATCATGCAAAATATAACAATTCTCAGCAGGATGGCCTAAGCCTCCACATAAGGTACAAGCATAGATTTCAGATTGCTTTTCTAAAGCTGTGATTTTAGATTCTAACTTATCCAAAAATGATGAGTGTGTGAGTTGGGCACTGTAAAAATGTTCATTTTTACACTGTGATGGATGATACATGTGTGAATAGTTATTAGGGTTCATGTATTGATGTTCAGGACTGTGAAAATTTCCATAAAAATCCCTATAACTATTGACATCATGGTTTGTTGTTGGAGGTTCATAATGTGAAGCATGCCCGTAAGCAAGCTGTCTGATGGATTTGTTTCCATCCCCACTTGCAGACCAAAATCCTGACATGGTCTCTAAATAGCACTAGGCTTGTTGCAGAGTTGTGTCACTGTGCACAAGAAAATACAACCAAATTTTATTTTTTTCAATTTTTTTTCAATTTTTTTTTTAATCCCGTTCTCTAATGACCTCGGGCATACACTAGAAAAACAAAATAAAAGAAGAAAAATCCTAAACGGAAGGGAAGTTCTATGCAATCGCAAACAAGGCTGACTCTACCACAGTAAACCTGCTGATTTCTAGCAAACAAAAAGCATGATGGCTCCACTTAGATTGTTTTCTAGGCCATCTTCTAATCTTTCGAAAGGGAATTCGTTACAATCTGAGCAAACCCTTCTGGAATCAATCTGAGTTTAAGTGAATTGAATAGAGGCGAGGGAAGCTGTTGGAGCTTTGATACCCAAGGCCTAACCGTATCACAAGGCGGCGCAGTCACGCATTCAATTCACAGAAACCATCATGAACTTCAGAGTATGCTTAAAGAGTAAACAATATTTTTCGATTGACTTCCCTACTAAGCTCGTTACCTTATAGGTCTCGTTCTATTCAAAATTTTAAAGCTTAGGTTCGCGTAGGTATCGTTTTCCTAATGCGGGCAAGAAGAGAACGGTGATGAAATCTGAACCCTTATCTTGTATGGCCAATCCTTGCCCTTTACTAGGAAAATAAAAGCAGCCGTATTCAAGTCCTCAACATATATGCAAACAAAGGAATACAACAACTCGCTAACAGGAGATTCACGAGTGTTTCGACAAACTTACCTCCCGTATCAGACGGGGGATGAACCTTTGTTGTCGACTCGGGCCATGACTCCTATGTCATGAACGAACCCGAGGGGCCGAGGTGATATTGTAATCACCGTCCTTCTCTGCAAACAGTTTGATATTTAATACTACCTTTCCGTAGGGTTTAAAAATAAAAATAAAAGAATGTCCAAGTCCAAGTCCAAAGTCCAAAAAGATAAAATGCAAAAGAAATAGAAAATTACACGAATAGGGAAATCCTAATACAATCTAAAAATAAATAAATAAAATAAACTTTTTTTTTATATATGTAAAAAAAAATATCTTCTTCTTTCGTTCCTTTAGCTTCGCCTTTTACTCAAAGTCTTTTAAATATTCACCAAAAGCTTTGGCAAATTTTCTTTCGCTCCGAATTCCAAATTATGTAAGGAAAAGACAAAAATAACAAAACCGTAAAGAAGAACAAATAATTATAAAAGTTTTTTATTTTTTAATTATTATTATTATTTTTTAGATGCTGGAAAACAAAGAGGATAGAGAAACTAAGTTAATACTACTACACAAGCTACTAATAAATGCAAGAATGCAACAGAACTAAGCTAATGTAAATTAAGCTACAGCTAGTACTAACAACAGAATGCAAAAAGTCTAAAATCTAAACAAGTATATACAGTTTTAGCTGTCCTAACTAGGTGCAACTCTGATAAAGGAACTGAAAATAAAACCTACAGCTAGAAGTGAGGTGCAGTTATACTATACTGAGATGCAAAAAAAAAAAAAAAAATCTGGAAAACATTTTTATTTTATTTTTTTTAATAGTAAATATAGAAACCTCAGCTACACCGTAACCTAGTCCCCGGCAACGGCGCCAAAAACTTGGTAGGCTTGGAAAAGTACCTACTACTATGTATAAACTGCAAGTGCACAGTGTCGACAAGCAACACAGGGCAAGCACAGGTCGAACCACAGAGACTTGGTGGGTGTAGAAGTGATTCCAAAATATTACTAAACTGATTCAAATAAGAGTAACACAATATTTTTGGTGTCGATACGACATGATAATTTTCAAGTAACTGAAATAATAAAAGTAAAAGATGCAAATAACACAAGATATAAACACTGAGAATATGGATACTAGAGCTTTCAAATCCACTACTAACCTACAATATGTACTTAACTTATGATGTTATTCTTGTCCTTATAGCAGATTCAAGTTTACCTTGTATCTAAGGTGTTTCTCCAATGGATAATTTAATCACAACTAAAATATTTCTCCAGAGCATTAACTGTCTAGTTAAAGCACAACTAATCTAATGATTAATAATATTTTTAAGCATGAGTTGCAGCATAATCAACATGGTGATATTCTAACTACAATGGATACATGGCATACATTGTGAGAGCAAAATGTTGACAAACTTGGATTAAATTATATCTTAAGCAATTTCAAACATTCAAGAACACAAAAAGTATAAATAGCATAGAAGTAGGCTAGAGCTTCATCTAAACTCTAGCAGAGAGTTTTAGAACATGATAAAAATGGAAAATGGAAATGAACTGATTGAAAATATGGTGTCTGAGAACCCCTAGCCGGGTCTCGACCAGTCGGGGCTCCTGGGAGAAGAGTTCGAGCATATTTATAGGGTGGAAAACACCCGACCATTTCTTCATTTGTTTAACTTCTTCACGTGTATGGCAGCATCACGCCCATACCTCTCTCCCTGACACTCACGTTCTCAAACAGCATGCTCATGGGATATATTAAGTTTTCTTTCTTTAACTTTCTTTTTATCTTCTCGAGCTCAAAACAACTTATCCTTCACGTGCTCCTCATCTCTTGCCATCATTCTTCTACTCCCACTCGAGTTGTTGCTTCCTTCTCTTTTCCACACGAACTTCCCATCACGCTCCCATGTACTGCCCATGCTGCTGCCAAGTCTCCCCATGCCTTCACGTTTTGCCACGAGCTTGCTGTTTCTTATATTTCTTTAGTTCGTTTCTTTCGGTTTCTTCCCAAAGTGCATGTGTTTCTGACCTTCACTCAGCTCGACACTTTCACAGCTCAGTCTATCACCTTATCGATCTGCCAATACCGTGCATCATTACGAACTCCATCTCACAGCTCCATGCTCGAATTAGTCATCAGCCATCATCATTATTGCCACGTTCGAGGCTTCCATGAAACCAACAACATAAAACACGAACATAAAACCATGTTGTATCACGTTCTCTTCTTCCATCACTCCCACATATTCACGTGCAACAGCCATCATCACCTTCACGTTCTCCTACGAGCCACGGCTGCAACCCGAGTAAACTGGACTTGTGCCTTAAACAATATTTGAATCTTGGCACCCCCAATTAAATGAATCGACTGCCTTTAGAAATTGCTAAGAAAAGTCTGCCCCTTAGAATGAGTGTGTCCCTTAGCGAACAGTAAGGGTGCCTCTAAGCATGAGATGCCCCTTTTCTTGTTTTGCCCATAACTTCTTCATACGAACTCCGTTCTTTCGCTGTTGGCTTCCCCTTCTCGTCCTCAATTTATCCAAGCTTTATTTGGTACCTAAAAACACAAAATTAATTAATATAAATATTTATTCTTCAAAACAGAGAAAGTACAGAATTTGGGATAATATCTGATTTTAAAGCGCAAAAGATGAGTTAAATGCCAATAAAAAGGTGTAGAAATATGCAATATTTGGCACTCATCAATGTCCCACTGGAGTCTGATTCCTCATCTGAATAAGGAACTCTGGCACTCACACTTAATGGAATCGTCTCTCCTTCGTTCATGGTTCGAGAATATTTCTTGGGGCTGGAAATCTCTCATTCAAAGCGAGTCCTTAGATGCTCCTCATCATATACAATACGATCGTCAACCACCTCCTCACTACTATCTCCATCATCAGAATCCAGGTCACTGGTCTCCATCTCTCTTTCAGCCTCTTCATCAGCATCAAATCCACCTGTTGAATCTGTATTTTCATCATTTTCACTTCCGCACCGAGGTCCCTTGGCCTTCCGTTCAGCCTTTTCCACCTGTTGTTGTTCTCACTCACTATTTTCTCTCTCTCGTCTCTTCAAATATTGAGGCACCCACTCAGCATACGTTCTTTCCTTTCGTTGTGCATCCCTTTGCCTTCGTCTTTCCTCTTCCTCTTGTTATTGTTGATCTGATTCACGATGATCCAATTATGCTCGAATATCAATACCTAACTATTGCAACTCTTCAATTATTAAATTATTTGAAAGTTTCTTTATCTGATTATAGAGATCAGATCTTGGTGGGATTACGAGAACTACACTTCTGGAGTTCTCCATCTCTCAATTATTTCCTTAACCTTTCCTCTTCCAGTAAAAGTACAAATGAATTTCTTAATCTCTATCAAAACAAACCTTTTAAAGGCATAACTCATACAATTAACTGCTATTTATGGCATTTGGTTAACCGTCAACTTGCTTCGTTCTCTTCGCACATGCAAAACCATGCGTATCCTCTTCTCCCTAATGACCATCATTACCCTATCGAACCCTATCGTCAACACCTAATCCTATTTACTACCCCAATACCTAACATAACCACATTTAAGGATGGCCTTGGTAAGTCCTCTAATTTTGAGATTCTCATTTGACGTCTAATTAAAACTTTCTTATTTTTAATGCAGGCTAGTTGGAGGCAGCACCAGGTGGGAGGCAGTAGTGCGGCTTGGAGAACCTCAGGCAAAAGTTTTGCTAATATCACCAACGGAAACTATACTCATTCACAACCCCCACAATTCAAAAGTTCCCCCCAAATTTCTATCATTGTAACCATTGTATTTATCCACCAACCATATACAGCTAAAACTGATAAATGTCTTGGATATTCCTTTTATATTTTGCGAATCCACATTTCCTCATATCAAAAAGAATATAGATCCATTATTGGATTTTTCCACAAGTGGCCTCGTATCTCCATCTCTCACATAAATCACTTGGCCACTAACCTACCTGTTTTCTCCAGACATGAAAATGACATGCCTTATCTCAACAGTGTTATCCAAAACAACATTTGTAGTCGTGCTAAAACTATGTTACACCATTACTCTCCTGAGTTTTCCCCAAATCATAGTCAACATGAGTCTTATTTCCTCTTTAAGGTTGGTAACTGTACCCAAACAAAATATGCTTATGTCATCTCTCGACACTCTATATGGGGTCAACTTCAGTTCAGTGAGTACCATGGTATCATCTCACTAGAATTGTATTTTATCCTGACTATTCAAAGAGTCAATCTTCATCAACATATAATCATTCATATCCACCTCTTCTTCATGATGAATACATCCCAAACCTCTAAGCAAAATCAAGTTTTGAACCAAGATATCCAAAACCTTTCTCTATAAATGTCTGAGAAACTTAATTTACTATCTTCTCTAGCTAATCCAGTTTTCATAGATAAAAAAGTCATTCTTGCTGAAGCTGGCCCTAATTGGAAATAGTGTATTGTGGGATATATCTGTTGTGAAACTTTGATTCCCACTGCTTCTATCAGATATCACATCTGTAACAACTGGCCTCTTGCTCAATACCCCACAATATCTACTAGGAACGGCCAAAGAAACAAAGTTCTTATTCGATTTCTCTCTGAAGAAGACTTCAATAGAATAAAATCTCAAAAACCTTGGTTTGTTTTCGGCTATCTGGCTGTGTTAAAAGAGGTGCCTACTGAAGGTTGGCCAATCAATACTCAACTCTCCTTTAAGGAAGAAATTATGTGGTTTATCTTATGCAACATTCCAAACGAATGCACTGAATTTAAAGATCTAAAGAAAATCACCTTGGAGATGGGAGAATTAGTGGAAGCCCAAAATCTCTTTGGAAAGCACCCTCTCATGAAGAATGTGAAAGTCTGTATCAAGATTTATGTATAAAAAGCTCTTCAAACTGGCATCCCCATTTTCACAAGTGGAAGAAGAGACCCCTTCTTGATAGAATGCAGACATATCATAGTTCCAAGGTATTTCTACACCTCTTGCCGTGTTCTTGATCATAAGGACCAAAACTGCCCAGCTTGGAAGCAGAAACAAAAGAAAATCACAGAACTCAAGGCTTCTTGGAGTAACTATACTCTATCACCAGTCTCCAAATTAATGTCGTCATCAAGTACTATTCAAGTGGATTCCATTCCTTTTGCTGAAGCAGATACCTTTATTCTATCTTCGGTTACCATCCCAGATACTCAAATTCTAACTTCAGGTCCGAAAGTAAATGCTAAGGGTAAAGCTGAGGATACAAATCAACAAATGGGTAACTCCATCCAAAAAAGTTTTTCTAATGTTTTCCAAATGGGCCCTTTTATCAACAGATCATCAGCTCTGAATTTTTTTGATGTTGGACCTGTTTAGAAACATACTACTTCGGTAGATAATTCTGAAGAAAATTCCCCACCTGAACCCAATTATGCTCAACTTTTCCCCCCAATCACCAATTTGGGAGATCTACCAGACATTGATCTCTCCAAATGTTCTTTCAATACCTAGCCTCTCTTCAATTCCTTTGGTAATTACAATGTTCCTGCTTCTAGTTCTCCGAGTAACACTGATGTCTGCAATAATTCTCACCTCAATGCTGCTATTTCTAGTCTGGACTCATCCCAAATGGCTTCTCAAAGTGGTGGAAATACTAGTACTTCCCTTAATGGTGGATCTGATCAAACCTATCAGGTAAATCTTCCCCAAACTTCTCCCATAACTGTGTGTGAACCTACCACCATGAATCCTTTCCCTATTAACAATGTGAATTGTATTGCCTAGAACCTTAGGGGGTTTGGAAAAAAATATTCTAATAAGGAGCTTAGTTTATTGTGCAAAAAATATCAATCCTGGTATCATTTTCTTATCTGAAACGAAAATGAATAAACATATGGCTGCTAGAAAACTTAGAAATATGGGGTATCCTTGCACTTTCAATGTTCCCAGTATTGGTAGAAGTGGAGGCTTGGCTCTTGCTTGGAAAAAGGAAATTCACCTAAATGTCATATCTTCTAGTCAAAGGGGCATCTATGTTACTTCTACTGACATTATCCATTCTAAAACTTGTCATATTCATTTTATGTATGGTGAACCTAATAATAGTCGTAGGCAAACTTTTTGGGAAGAACAGTGCAACCAAGTTACAGCTCCACTGGATGAACCTGTGTTAATCATTGTAGATTTTAATGCTCTTTTAAGTAATGAAGACAAAAATGGTGGCTTAGAAGTTGATGATCCTAATTTTGAAAATCTTAGGAAATTTTGTTCTGTTTTTAACTTGCATGATCCTGGTTTTTCTGGTCCTAGGTTTACTTGGTCTAACATGCATCAAGGGTCAGATTTAATCCTTGAAAGGCTTGATAGATGTCTTATAAACCAAACTGCTGAAGACCTCTGTCCTAAATTGTGTGTCAATAACCTCCCTAGGTATTCTTCTGATCATTGTCCCATGCGTATTGGTTTCAACTATGAGGATGTTTGTATGCCTAGACCTTTTCATTTCATGGCTATGTGGATACAGAATCCTACCTGTAGAGATATTATAGGCAACTCTTGGTCTGTTAATGTGGTAGGATCTCTTGCCTATAAACTTAAAGCCAAACTCTTAAGTACTAAGAAAGGTTTAAGAGAGTGGAATAAGTCCTCCTTTGGAAATATTCAAACTAACATCTCCAATGTTAGGAAGGAGTTAGCTGATCTTCAGATCAATAACCCTACTGATACCACCAATACTTCCAGACTCAAAGCCAGATTGGAGTATCTATACAATCTGGAGGAGTTATATTGGAAGGACAAATCTAGGGAAGTCTAGCTCTTGGAAGGTGACAGAAATTCACCATATTTTCATAGAGTAACTCTTTTTAGAAGAAAAAGAAATGCCATTAGCTGGATAAAGACTTCACAAAATGATATCATAACTGATAGAGATAGTATTGGAAATTCTTTTATAGATTATTTCAAAAATCTTTACTCTTTCCAAGATGATATCCTAGATGATTACCCTATTAAGTTCTCTGAAGAGGATAATGCTTCCCTAAATTTACCTCTTACCCCAGATTAAGAATGTTGTTTTCCAAATAGGGGGAAAAAAGGCTCCAGGACCAGATGGTTTTACAGGTCTTTTCTACCAAAATCACTGGGATATTGTGGGAGATGATGTTGTTGATATGACTCAGACTTGATTTAGAACTGGTAACATTGCTAAATTTTTTAATCATACCAACATTGCTCTCATACCAAATTTCCCTTTAGCTGAGTTGGTTACACAGTATAGACCAATTGGTCTTTGCAATTTTATTTACAAAACCTTGGCTAACAGGCTTAAGCCTTTCATGGATAAAGTCATTTCTCAAAACCAAAGTGCTTTTGTACCAAAAAGAAGCATCTCTGATAATATCTTACTAGCCAATGAGGATATTTACGTTGTTAACCATTGTGATAAAGTTGAAGGTATTGTTGCCATCAAGCTTGACATGTCTAAGGCCTATGACAAGCTAGAGTGGGACTTTCTGTAGAAAGTCTTAACTAAGATGGGCATGTCAGACCATTGGGTTAAATTAATAAACCAATATGTCTCTGTTGTCTCTTATTATGTCCTCTTGAATGGTAGTCCTACTGGATTCTTTAAACCTGAAAGAGGTCTGAGACAGGGAGACCCCCTATCTCCTTATCTCTACATCCTTTGCTCTGAAGATCTCTATCCTCTTACATAAATACCCTTTAGAGTAAAGGTGTGTTAGATGGCATTAAGGTCTGCAAAAATTCTCCAGAGATGACACACCTACTATTTGCTGATGATTCTTTGTTATTTTATAGAGCTACTGGAAAAAAAATTAATGTCATCAAGGACTACCTTCAGAAATATTGTCTAGCCTCAGGGAAAGAAATAAATTTTGAGAAATCTGGTATTTTGTTCAGTAGAAAAATTCCTGAGCACAGGAAAACTATTCTGGCTAATATCCTAGATATTCAGAGTAGAGATCTGGGAGAAAAATACCTTGGAACTCCAGCTATTTTCCAAGCATCTAAAATCCAAACCCACATGGGGATTCTCCAAGCTATGGATGCCAGGATTTCTATCTGGCTCCACAAGCTCTTATCTCAGGCTGCTAGGACTACCATGATTAAGCATATTGGTCAAGCCATTCCCTTATCCCATATGGGAGCTTTCCTCATCCCTAAACATCTGTGTAGAAAAATGGACTCTCATCTCTGCAAATTCTGGTGGGGTGAGACCCTGGACCCTAAAGACAGAAAACTTCACCTCCTACATTGGGATGTCTTATGTTCCCCTAAAGGTGAAGGTGGTCTGGGGTTCAGGAAAGCAGAGTTGAACAATCTTGATATGCTATCTAGGAATGCTTGGAGAATTTTGGAACACCCTAATTGTCTCTTGGCTACTTTTTTGAAAGCTAAATATTTTCCCAACACTGATTTTCTAAATGCTAAATGCTAAATGCTCTGCTAATTTCTCATGGACCTGGAAATTCCTCTATGCCATAAAAGAGCTTATCAAACCCTTTTCTTGGATTGTTGGGGATGGTCAATTCATTGACCCATGGTGTGACAAGTGGATCCCCAACATTGGATCGGCCACACCCAACCCAGTTGTTCCACCTGATCCAAGTATCAGAGTTGCTTACTTTATTGATCCCATATCTAGGTCTTGGAATGTCCCAAGACTTACCACCCATTTTGATGATGCTTCTGTCCAGAAGATCATCACCATTCCTTTAAGCCAGCTTTGCACTCCTGATAGGAGGGCTTGGGAACTTTCTAAGACTGGCAAATTTTCTTCAAAGTCTGCCTACTTGGGGCTTAGAGGCCTTAGTCCCTCCCCTTGTAAAAATATATGGAAGTGTATTTGGAAATTTAAAGTACCCTACAGAATTCAAGTTTTTCTCTGGAGAGCTGCTAGAAATGCTTTACCCAGCAGGGTTGTTCTCCAAACTAGAATGCCCATGAACTGTGTTGATTGTACTAGATGCTCTGACCCTCTTGAAACTATTATGCATGCTCTGGTTAATTGTTCCTTTGCTAGCAGGGTTTGGTTTCTCTCTGATTTCAACATCAATACCCAATTTTTTCATAATAAATCTTTCATAGAATGACTGCTTTTTTGGCTTGTTGATCCCCATTCTAAGCTGTCTGATGAAAACCAATGTGTTTTTGTGGCTATTCTTTGGTCCCTATGGACTAGTAGAAACAACCTTGTTTTTCAGAATACTAAAGAAATTTTTTACACTGTTATCTCTAGAGCTAAAGCCATGCTTCTTACTAGGAAGTCTAACCATTCTAATTTGCATATTGACTCTAGTCCTTCTGTCAGTTTTTGTGATCATTGGATGCCCCCTTCCTTTGGATGGATCAAATGTAATACTGATGGTGCCTTTGATATCTTAACTGGAGCAAATGGTGCAGGATATGTGATGCGTGACTTCTCCAAGAAAGCTACCTTTTGTGCCTCTCTGGTTTTTTCATGTTATCTCTGCTGAAGAAGCCGAAGCTAGAACAATATGGGAAGTTCTAAAGAAAGCTGTGGAACAAAAGCTAACCCACATCATAGTTGAAAGTGATGCTAAAGCTCTCATCGACAAATTTTCAGCTGGAAATTTTGAAGGAGATGCTAGGACGGATGCAATCTTTAAAGACATTTTGTTCTTTTCTTCTAAACTTCTTGCTTGTATTTTCAGTTTCCAACCTAGATCTTGTAATTCTGTCGCTCATGAGCTTGCTCTTTGGGCTAAACAAAACAATCTCTCCATGTACTGGTCTACACTCCCTGTTTGGATCATTCCAACAGTAGAGGAGGACCATTAGCCTTTCTGAGGGCCTTTGCTTATAAAAAAAAAAAAAAAAACCTCACAAATCCTAATTACAACTATCAATCCTCTTCACCATTCTCAACTTCATTTCTCCGAACAAAATCACCATTTAAGAAGAAAAGAAAGAAAAAAGACACACCTAGAACTAAACCAGTCCAACATGGGTCACTGGTTCGAATCGGGTAGGTCGGATTTGTTTTCAACTTTTATTTTTCTGCTTCTTCTATTCCACTTGTCGGTTATTCCCGTCCGACAATGTATTTTCTCTCCTTGAAATAGAGTGTGAATCAGGTATTCAAAACCTCGTTTAAACTGTATCCTCCATCCATGGCAACCAAAAACAAAATCTCGTCCTTACTAAAAACCCTAATCTCTTCCTTCTCAAACCATTATCCTAATAACTCCTCTATTCAAAACCTCACAAATCCTAATCACAACTATCAATCCTCTTCACCATTCTCAACTTCATTTCTCCGAACAAAATCACCATTTAAGAAGAAAAGAAAGAAAAAAGACACACCTAGAACTAAACCAGTCCAACATGGGTCACTGGTTCGAATACGGTAGGTCGGATTTGTTTTCAACTTTTATTTTTTCTGCTTCTTCTATTCCACTTGTCGGTTATTCCCGTACGACAATGTATTTTCTCTCCTTGAAATAGAGTGTGAATCAGGTATTCAAAACCTCGTTTAAACTGTATCCTCCATCCATGGTAACCAAAAACAAAATCTCGTCCTTACTAAAAACCCTAATCTCTTCCTTCTCAAACCATTATCCTAATAACTCCTCTATTCAAAACCTCACAAATCCTAATTACAACTATCAATCCTCTTCACCATTCTCAACTTCATTTCTCCGAACAAAATCACCATTTAAGAAGAAAAGAAAGAAAAAAGACACACCTAGAACTAAACCAGTCCAACATGAATCACACCAAATCCAACATTTCGAACAAATCGTTCAGAGAGATATTAATTTTCGGTTCTTAACCCGAAGTAAAGAATATCTATCTAAGCAACCGCAGCACATTATTCGTCTGGATGATGCAGGTAAACTTTATCGGGAACTAGGGTTTCCTAGGGGTAGAAAAGTTAATAAATCAATTGATAAACATCCTTTACTTTATGAAATTTATAGACATGTTGATAATAAAATTTGGTTTGGGTTTACTGATTTAATGGAAGATTTGATTGATGAAGAGAAAAGAATTATGGATTTAATGGAAAAAGATAGGGTTATTAAAGTGATTAAGTTGCTAATGATTTCAGCTGATAAAAGAATCCCTTTAAGTAAGATTTATCATTGTAGATTATTATTTGGTATTCCTGAAGATTTTAGAGATAGAGTTGATAAGTATAGTGATTATTTTAGAATTGTTGTTGAAGAGGATGGGAAAAGAATTCTTGAGTTAGTTAAATGGGATTCGTCATTAGCTGTTAGTGAATTAGAAAGGGAATACATGTTGGATGAAGATAAAGTAAAGAAAACTTTTAAATTTCCTGTGAAAAATGTGAAAAATTTGGACTTAGATGAGGGTGATGAATGGAAGTTGAATATGTTGAACACGCTTCCGCTTGTTTCACCGTATTCAGATGGGAAGGAGTTGAAACTATGGTCTTTAGAAGCTGAGAAATATAGAGTTGGGGTTATACATGAGTTTTTGAACTTGACACTAGAGAAGAAAGCTTCAATTCATCATATTGTTGAGTTTAAAGAGGAATTGTCTCTTACTAAACATACTTATGAGATGCTGAAGAAGCAGCCGAAGGCGTTTTATCTTGCGGGTACAGAGATGAATTGGGTTGTTTTCTTGAAAGATGGTTATGGTGATGATGGGGTTTTGATCAACAAAGATCCACAAGTAGTTTTCAATGAGAAGTTGTATAGGTATGCTCAAAACAAAGTAATTGGGGATGATATTTAGGTTCAACATTGTTCGAATGTTTGGGTGCTCTTTCTTTTGATCTGAAGGTGTTTGAGATTTAGTTTATGGTAATCAAAGAGAAGCTATCATTATGGTCACACATGAAAAAGATGGAGGTGGTTTTGGTGTTGAAGATTTATCATATGCTTATCTTTTCATGGATCAAATTTTTAAAATCGGTTCTGATCAACGAAAGCAGATAGATACACTGATGGTTAATGGTTAATGGCAAATGGAATTTTCATTTCCCATACGCACGTTAGTGGAAATGAAATTAAGTGAACCGACAACTGGTTAGGCTTAAGTTGGTCAGGTATGTAATCTTAAATTTAGCATTCTATATCCTGTTACTGAATTTGGTTGTCTTCCGTACAATTTTGAGTTTTAGTTGGACACTGAAAGTAATGCTTTTTGGGTGCATATTGCTGTTATATATATATGAAATGGGATGAAAAATGGTAACAATGACTCTGTGATAGAAGAAGACTTGATATCTTTTAACTTGTTAGGAAGAAATCCTATGAAAGTATTCGTTTTCTTTAGCCTTTTGTTATATGTTTCCGTTGCGCAACTGCTACTGCAAATTCAACTTTGTAAGCTTACAGAATCAGTCTTTATTCAGACATGCTTGTATGAGTCACAACCTAGAACTGTTTCCAATCCCTATACGAATAGTTATCAAGGTGACACGCTTTTTGCAACACCGCAGAACCTGCCATATCTACCAGTCATTGTGATGTTCATTTCGAAGAATGGTTTCTTTTGATTTTGTTCTATGAATTTTGATTGAAGTTTTAGACTTTCATGCATTAGTTTTTGATAGATGGCATAGTCATTCATTTAGGTTGATAGAGAACTCAAATGAATGTATTTGTAATTCTCTTATGTAGAACTAAAGATTGTTCCATAGACAAACTTTAGCTCCAAATATCTAGAAACCAACTGTAGTCACATGTGTATAAATACACAAGATTAATGACAGAGTGCATAAGTTCTCACTGATCTCGTGTTAATATATATAGGTGGTTACAAATATTTCTAAGATATTTGGTTTCTAAAATTATCTAAAGTGTCATCTATCATGTAGACTTCCATGCAATAGATATACTTCTGTTACAGCCTATAGTTTTCCTTCTCGAGTTTCACAGCTATCGGAGGCTTTAGTTTTCTAGTGATAACGACACCATCATATATATTGGGGGCCATATGGCATTTTCGCCACACACCTTTGTTTTAGTGGCTTATTTAAGTTGTGAGCTAAAGGAGGCATCATACATCTATCATGTGTCTAATGTTGATATGATGTGTTGTGGAATTTACAATCATTTGTTGATTGCTTGGAATACTAGCTGGAGGTTACTTGATTGCATAATGTCCATTTTTCTACTTGTCCATGGTCAATAATGTTTAAGCTTCTTTCTGCAGCAACAGTTCTTGAAGGCGTATTTGTCTTTGCTTGATTCCAAGAGTGTGGATGGTTTCAGTGCTCTATTCTCAGTTTGTCTATTACTTCTCTTCTTTGAGGAGACAGCTGCAAAATTCTTGTGTCCCCAATTTGCTAGCCATCTTTAGGGCAATATCTACAGTCCCATTCTATAGCTATGATATGTTCTTTCTTCACACTTGCTGGGTTCCTTCAGGATCACATCAACAGCTGGTAGAACACAAAGCTTATCCTGTTGTCCATGTAAAGTGTAGATGTTACTGCCCAGTAGTTACGTTATTAACGAAGTACTGATTTATATCAGGCATTTCAACGCGACTTTTTTTCTTTTTTGTCAGTAATATAAGGTATGTAATTTGTCAGATTTTTGTTTATTTATTTATTAGGTTTATCTCTAAAAACCTGCCTTACGGAATTTGTCAGAGCTCCTCTCTGGATCAGAATATTCATTATGGATAACGGCTCAAATGGATAAGGATGCAATTTTTGTTTGATTAATTCACGTAACAAGAAATGGGTTCAGCTATGTAACTTGGCGACTCTTCTCTGCTCGGTAATTGTTCTTTGCAGTGCAACGATGCTTTGGGGGAGTTTAGTCGCATACATATTCCTGAACAGCAACTTATATTATAACCTGTGGGAGAAATTTGTACAAGGAACGGCCGTATACCAACTCTGTTCTATCATTTTAGATTGGTACCTATTTGGTGTTTAATGTTCTCTGAGCAACCACAGTCATGGACCATCGACCAAAATTTGGTCGAAAACACAGACACTACGGAGCGAGTAAAGAGCAAATACCAGAGTAAAGAGCAAAAACCAAACTAAATTTGATCTTTGGTTTAGTCTTTGATCGGGCGTAGATTGGGGTTACGCCTGATGGGGCGTAGATTAAAGTTACGCTCGTAAACAAAAATAAATAAATTGGGGCGCAAAATACAGTTCTTTAGGTGGACGTATAATGGGATCAAACACAAGCCACATCACTTGCCAAAAGATTGAGGTTGGGGCAAGTTCTTTAGGTGGACGTATAATGGGACAACTGAGATAGTCCAAAACTTGGACATGAGGTGGCACAATCTTAATGGTTGAGAGGGAAATGATTCTAGAATCGGGATTAGTAATGGGTTGAAGAAGGAAATGATTAAAGGTTCAGATTCATTATCCCATATCTGGATAATAACAGTTGTGTTAGTTTTAGAGTTTTCCGTATATAATTACTGGACATAGCAACTGTTGTACAACTAGTAGTGGTGTGCTCTTGTCATCATTATTTGGTTCTGTCAAATTAGTTGGTGTACCCAACAAATTTTGCATCTATCAAGATACAAAATTTGTAGAGACAATTCAGTGGAGAGTGGTAGGGGCTATCTCATTAATTCTTTCATGTTATCTGTTGAGAATCCATAAACCAAAATCAATCAATCGCATCATACGTCTCGTTGCTGGATTTGTATCAATTTGTGTGGCTTATAAACTGGCTAAGAAAAGATACTCTTGGCATATTCATTCTTTCATCATACAATGGGATGGAGATGGTCCATGCCTCCCATCCATCATAATCTATCGGTACACTTACATACCCTACAACAAAATACAGATATTGTGCCTTCCGTTTCAAATCAAATCATCACCATTCATGGTAATCCAACTCACAAGGGCTCAGTTTCAAGTTATTGGATTCTCTATTTTTACGGACAAAAAATAGGCTATTGATATCATTCCATGACTAGATTAACGTGTTCCACTATTCTAAATTAAGTGCTTTATCTATGTGCCAGGCAACAACAGCTTCAAACAACTGGTTAATTTGGACTACTGTTAGGACAAATAACCAACCTAACAACTGGTTAGAATGAGGACGGTTGCTTGGACTTCTTTTATGACTGGTAACAACCTTCTGAGGCACGGGCGAAGACTATATACTAGCGGGTGTGCAAGGGTTAGTTGGGTCACCATAATACCGAAAATGCTATGTATACCCTCTGTTGTACTGTGTCCACAAACACAAAATGACTTCAGAATGCAGTTTCTAATCGCCGTGGTTACCCCCACCCCCCCTACGCATGAAGTTGGTACTTCCTGAAACTAAGGTCGCAATTCTCACCCTCATACTGCCAGGAAGTTGGTAATTTCTCCACGACAAAATTCTTGTTTGTGGCGGTTTTACTTATTTTGAAAAATGAAATGCAAGGGAAATCCTTCGGCACTCATTAGCGGCTCCATATTTCTGGATATATAGGAAAAATGAAATGCCAACTTACCTCAAAAATCATAACAGCTAGACTGTTAACTCAAAAAAATAAATAACAGCATGACTAAGCATGAAAGAGGAACTTAAATTGAAAGCTTCTCAAATTACGAGAGCTTTTCATATTCTGATTTATTCATTTCACACTAAGATGACAATCAAATAAACAACACAAAACTGAACAAAATATTGCAAAATCTCAAAAAACAAAACAATCCCATGAATAAACATAAAACATAGTTCACCAATACTCAATTGGAAGATGAAGCAACTGCAGATGATGACAATTTCAATTGAGTGGAGAAATCATGGTTGCTGGTCTTTGACCTGTGTTTGTTTCTCTGTCCACCGACTTTGCTCTTATGTTTGCCAAGAGAAGATGATCCGGTTTGGCCAGCCCTCTTTGATTGTTTCCTCCTGGAACTCCATTCGTTGTTCCCCAAAGCGGCTTTAGCCAAACCATCCATTGCAACTTCCCGTGTTCTTTGTGGTTTAATAGATTGTCTGTTCAAGTATGCTAGCTGCGGAAGAATTCCTAAGATCACTTTACGTAGTTGGTCGTCCCCAATGTTGCTCTGAATTGGGTTACCGAGCAGGTTTAGAGCTAGAAGGGAGTTGTAATTTGCAACAAGCTGGCCTAGAGCTTTTGCTGTGGTAACCTTGTTAAAGCTCAAGTCCAGCACTGTCAGTTTCAAGAGTCTGTGTAATCCTTCCAAATCGCTGATCTTATTTCCAGCTAGATAAAGTTCCTTGATGAGTGTACAGTTCGACAGACCTGGAGAAGAAAAGTCCAAACAAGATAAGTTATTTAAGTTTGAGGAATTTGAATCCTTAAACTAAAAGAATTGAACGCATAAAAATCAGACAAGATTGAAATCGAACAAAAATGTACCATGGCCAATACGGGAGATCTTATTGTAACTTAGGTCGAGAACACGCAACCGGGTAAGCTCTCTAAGGCCCTCTATTGCGACAATTCTGTTTCTTGACAAATTGAGAGTGTGGAGTCCCTTTGGTAGTGATCCAGGAGTTATACGAACTGCCACATAAAAGAATCATATAAGTTTCTATATTAGAAAACAAGAGCTATTTAATGTTTGGTCAAAGACAATGATCTGATTCATACCTATGAAGTTACCGGATAGATTGACGGATCGAAGACTTGAGAAGTGTGACATAGCCGGGATGACTTTCAAACTCATGGCAGATATGTGAGCTACAGTTGAGGAAGAATTAAGAGATTGGATTACATTATTCGCATACAAGACCTCCTCTGACACATTAGGATTGTAGCGTGGATTCATGGGAGTCATCGCAGTTCTTGCTGATGTTTCACCAGCCTCTGGTGAAGGTGGGAAACTAATCCCCTCGCAACTTCCTTTTTTATCATCATCAAGTAACAGAGTAGGTTCAATTTCAAGATTGTTCACCCACTCATTCACTCTTGTTAAGGTGGATGACTCTGTAGAGAAAGCAACCCACTGATTCTGTGGCAAAAAGCCTGAACATCTACCATCGAAATCGCCCCACTGCTGAAACTTGTTATTGATTACAGATTCCTCAGTGGCTGATACTGGTGCCTTCAACTTGCCCGACTCCGAGATCCGCTTTGGTTCAAAGGTATCAGAACAATATCCTCCTTTCTGGTTTGAGCTTTGGCTGATAGCCAGTGACTTCGTTCTCATAGTTCGGGATCTGTGCATATTCCTATGGCTCCAAAGGAAAAGCTTCCACCAAAGTTTTCTGCTTCCTGAAGGAAGTACTTGGCTCGACGAATGTTTCTTCAACATCACTCTATCAGCACTACAGGGACTCATCACTGACAAAGGGCTACCTTGATTTCCAGCCTCGACATCCTCTCTCATTCTTAAAGCTAAATTCTGCAAATCCTCGAACGAGTGAGATTTTGAAGGAGGCAATTGATCTGCTATTTTCTTGAGCATATTACTGGTTTCAAGATTTGAACATGATCGTTTCAGTATGGGTGTAGCCCAAAATTCACCCCTATCAATTCCAGGATCACTAATATGTCCACTTTGAATCATCAATCTGTCAACTGCTACTCCAGCTTCCCTATCTGATTCAGTATCCAACTGGTCATTCATCTCATTGGTTGACTTAGATGAACCAGTGCTTCTATTCAACGATAGGTTGTTCTCTTCTCCTTTGGTGCCCACTTGAGATGGGAGATCAAAATCAGAGAGATTCCTCTTAATCAGTGAATCCTCATCACCCTCATCACTCCCTTCATAAGCTACCTCAGGTTCCACTGTACTTTCATCGCTCATCACCTTTGCAGAGCTCAATCCATTAGCATTCTTTACCAACTTTAACTGCAGAGTTCCTAGTTCCTTCTTGTATTGAAAAGGGTCTGAATACTCTCCCTCTCTCTACAAAAATCAAAACAATAATTCTATAAGCTCAAAAATTCGGATCAAAAATGAAATTGAAACATAATTCAAAGAGAATGGTTTAAACAGGTTCAGTTGAAACCAAACTATCAGTGTTAAGATATCTTACCAGCTGCAAAGTTCCTACTTCCTTTTTGTATTGAACAGGGTCTGAAGTTACACCCTATGATGAAAAAACAGAAATCATAAGAAAATTATTACAAGAATCAATGCAAAAAGGAAGAAGCGCACAATTCCAAAGAGAAAGGCAGATCAATGATTACTCACCCTTGATTTCTTCTTCCTCCCAACCAGTACAGAGAAACAACTCATTTTGGCCATTTAACTAAAATGGGGCTACTTCAAATTCTCAGCAAACAACAACAAATTCCTTCTTTTTTCTTCTTAAGATTCTATTGCTACAATTGATTGATTGATTATAATGGAAACAAGTAATCACATTTGTGGGTAGTGCAAAAAGGCAGTATTAGCCGTAATCAATTGGAAGAGACCTGGATGAAGTTGGAATCAATGGAGATAGGAAAGGTCCTTTTGAAACCCACACCTTCCTCAAGGTGTGAGAAGTTATGGTTAAAAAATCTGCCAGAGTTAATATGGAAAATTGGTTCTTATTAGAACCCCTTTATAATTCCTTCTGTGAAGATAAAAACACCCACTTCCTGAAAAATTAATCAAAAAAACACAAAACCAATCTCGTATCAGAGAATCTCAATATACCAGGAAATAAAAGAGCATATGAAATTCTAAAAATTCAGACGGGCATAAGATCAAACACTTGATGAGCAGAAAATATATTCTAAGGAAAAATCACACTTCCCAATTGAATAATGGTCAAGTTTTTCTCGATTAAAAAGTGGGCAATGATTAGTAAAATTTGGTTGGTTTACCTGTTCAAAATTTGGTGAAAAGGGAAGAGAAAGGACGCAATTTTGAGGTTGAATTTCGATTCAAGGTTTGTTCAACGCTTGACCTAATTGTGAAAAGTAAGGACCTTCTTAGACGAAACAGAGAGCGGTGGAGATTTGGGAGAGAAGAAAAAGGTTCTTGTGAAGAGAGGAAGGAAGGAGGTGGTGATGATATATTTAGAAAGGGAGGAGGAGAGTGAGTGAATGAGAGGACAGACGCGCATATAACACGGTGTGTATGCCCCTATTTATGCTAATTTAATTGGGGCCCTACGCGACAAAAAAGGGTCATGAAATAATAATTTTGGATTATCCCTTATCCCATATTTTTCGAAATGCCTTAAATACCCCTAAGTGATTAGTGTTAATTAAATTTAATTAGTTAATTAATTTGTTAAGTAATAAGGTTAGATTAAAATCAGTTTTTTTTGTAACTTTTTGGATTAAAGAAAAAATTGTGTTTTGGTGTTGTGGGTAGGGAGAAGTAGAGTTTTTTGGTGAAAAATTTAGGTTATTTGAAATGAATGATTCTAGTGTAGGAAATGATGCTGGTGAAGCTTCTAATTACAACCATGATTGTGTTGATGGTGAGATTGTGTCAACTAATCCTATGGATTGGATGAAGAAATGTTAATAGATGAAGCCATGAATAATGATGGAAATGAAGATCCCATTGGTGGAAATGAAGCAACCAACCCTCAAAATGAGGAACCCCGAGCTGAAAACAATCATGAAAACATCTTATACCATTCGATTTGTCTGTTTGTTGCTCCAAGTGGTCGAATCATCCACACCATGGAACAATTCAGTGTAAGGGTCGTCATAGTCGGGGGTGTATACCCAAACAACTCTCCTATGTCGTCACTTTACTGACACTACCAATAACGATTTTTCATAGAGTATACATGCAGAATTAGGGTCGTTAGGGTATAAAAGCATAATGGTAACGACCCTAATAGGGTCGTTAGGGTATAAAAGCATAATAGTAACGACCCTAATTCTGCTACTAAATTTTTTTGCCCTGGATTATGAAAAATCGTTAGGGTAGTGTGATACAGATTGACGACCCTATCAATATTTTGGACAGTATGTATTTTCTTAGCAGAATTAGGGTCGTCAATAGATTCAGTTACAGAGGTAACGACCCAAATATAAGGAAAAAAAATATAGTAGCAGAATTAGGGTCGTTCTCTAGAACATCATACAGATTAACGATTTTTCATAGAGTATACATGCAGAATTAGGGTCGTTAGGGTATAACATCATAATAGTAACGACCCTAATAGGGTCGTTAGGGTATAACATCATAATAGTAACGACCCTAATTCTGCCACTACAAAAAAACCGGTTCGAGAACTAAATTTCACAATCAAAACTCAAGAAAAAAATCAAAACATAAGTGGGTTTTTCTAACTGTTTTTGTTTAATTAATTAATTCCTTCGGTAAATTAAACATAAATTTACACAAAGTTTTTCTAATCGACGATTTTTTTTTGTTGTTGTTGTCATTAATGGAAGAGAAGGGGAGAGAACTCGGGTGGGAGAGGAAGGGAGGGGTGGAGAGTTTTCTGATTTTGGTTATAGAAAATGAATTGGGGGCCTTAATTATGTTTAGGGTTAATAGGTTTTTAAGTAGTAAGGGTAAAATAGTATTTGCACCACCTTTTGGATCCCCCTTATAATTTATGGTGTGTGTATAAATTGTTCAGGGCCCCTAATTAAAAATCAGGGCCCCCAATTAAACTAGGCTATTTATCAAGGAATGATTGGGGGCCGAGAGAACTAATTGGGGGCCTCAAAAATTTTATACCCACACCAACAATTTTAGGGGGCTTCCAAAAGAAGGTGGAAAATACTATTATACCCTTCCCCTAAAAATTTCCCTAAAATACTATTAACACTAAACCGATCTCCATTTCATTTTAACCGACTCTTCTTCATCTCCTCTCCCTATCGTCCTCATTTTTTCCATTAACGACTGTGGAAAAAAAAAATTCATCCGATTTATAATAGCAGTTTCAGAAAAGAAAGTCGTTAACAACGAAGTTTTGTTGCTTAACGATTTTTGATCTGCATGTGGAATTTATGAAAAATCGTTAACCATTAGGGTGGAGGTGAAAACGACCCTACCAATAATTTATGAAAAATCGTTAACCTTGATAATGTGTTAACGATCCTATGTTGAAGACCAATTTATGAAATTAACGACTCTGTACCCTTCATATACAGCCCCCCGTCAACAAAAATGTAAGGGTCGTCAATAGAAATCAATTGAATCGTCAATTTTACTTTGAGAATCGTTAATGAATAATAAGAGTCGTCAATTATTTCGATGGGTCGTTTTAGCTTCTTCTTAAAGTCGTCAGTTTTTTCGACCCTTAGGATCGTTAACATTATCAAAGTTGGTAGGATCGTTACCATGGTGGCATAGGATCGTTAACATTATCAAAGTTGGTTGACGATCCTAAGGGTGCTAGGTAACGATCCTACCAACTTTAGGATCGTTAACATTAAGAAAGTGAAATCGTTAACATTATCAGGGGGTGCTAGGATCGTTAACATTAAGAAAGTGAAATCGTTAACATTATCAGGGGGTGCTAGGATCGTTAAAATTTTCAAAGTTGTTTGACGATTTTTCATAGTGGCATCTTAGAGTCGTCAGTTTTTTCGAACATGAATGACGATTTTTCATACTGAATATGAGAGTCGTTTATGAGTGTCAGAAATACCTAACGACTCTGAAGGGTCGTTAGGTTATTATACTCCCGACCAAACGACCCTCACTCTGAGTAGTTGCATGGTGTCCATGAATCGACCACTTGGAGTACCATTCTTGCAATTTGAATAATATAGGAAGTTTACCTGATTGTTTTGAGCTCCGGATTCTTCATATGGAGGATTGGTTCCTAAATTTTTCCCCAAAACTCACTTTCTTCCTCTCTATCCAACAAAAATAAATAAATCTATAATCTTAATTTTTACCCAAAAACTGATTTAATCTAACTTAAAAAATTAACAACTAATCTAACCTAATCAACTCAATTAACACTAATTAGTTTGGGGGTAGTTTAGGCATTTTAAAAAATTAGGATAAGGGGTAGTACCAAAATGCTATTGGGAGACCAACTGGTCAGGCCCCCAATTAGTTCTCTCGGCCCCAATCATTCCTTGCTATTTATATACGAATAAATATTTTAATTGCTTTCTAAAAATCTGTTTATAAAGGACAGAGAGGATGCAACTTGCAAAGATTGTGTAGCCCGCAAATATGATGAATTTTCTTCAATCGATAAAGAATATACGATGCTCACGAGTTTCGAATTTAAGGATAACACATAAATGTAATTGTTTACGAATTCAAGTATAACCCAAAACCCAAAAATGTTACTGTTTATATTTTGACGCTGATAGATTTCAAATTCATCCTTGATATAATCACTGTAGATGCATTTTACTACAAACTACATCCAAAGGATAGAAATGTACTACTCTTCTCAAACGAAAGTAAACGCTCAACCATAAACACAAGATATACGTGGTTCGGTATGATTACCTACGTCCACGGGGGTGAAAGGATGAATCTTATTACTTTGCGGTGTTACAATGGTGTTGCTCTTAGTGGGATTTCCTTACAAGATGCACTTACTTCTCATTCACTTCTCTCTAATGCTAACTCGGGTTTCTCTCTCTTTCTCTCCCCAAAGATTACAACCTACCTCTTCTTGAATTCGAGTCGCTCTATTTATAGAAGAGGTTACATACAACTAAGTTAGGGTGTTGGTCACATTACATCTAGTTGCTGTTCTTGTTGTTGGGCCGATCATGCCATCTCGTGTGGCCGATGTGACTTCATCCCTCGCTTTGTCTCTTATCCAAGCCGACCTCGTCTGGTGTTTCCGATGGCCCGATGTCGCTTGTCTTGGTTGCCGCCACTTACGATTGGCCGATCGTCTCCTACTTTCTTACCCTTTTGACCATATCACCTTGTTTGACCCGCCTCTGTCTTGTCCGTCGGCTTTATCGAAGTCCAGATCAAGTCTTGTCCGATGTCTGCACGCCCGATCCACGTGGCTCCTTAAATCTCGCGCCCCCTAATCTTCCTTCTATGCTTCGCGTTTCTTCGTATCTGAGTGTATCAGGCCTAGGATATCGCCACCTGGATCTGTGTATAATTTACACCTACAATCACCTAGTGACTTACCATTTTGATTCGTTAATATCGGTTTTATTAATTATTACGGAAAATATTTCTCATCTTATACTTTTAAAAAAAATATTCCTCGATGTCTTTTTTCCAATTGTTTATGATTATTCGACGAGATCACACAACTTTCCAAAAGGGTTCATGGCTATTCTAATATGGGATTTAGACGATACATTATGGGGACAAAGTTTAGGCAACACCAAGTTGCTTTGAATGTAGCCAAAAGTAAATCATCCGGACTTTCTCCTCAGCATGTAACATTTTATATTGGATTTTTTTTTCCGGCACAAACTAAAAACATCACAATGTACTATTTTATTTTATTTTTTGAAAATATGACTTATATTACCGGGCCTTTGTTAATCCGTGGATTCAGTCTCTTCAGAGACAAACTCATGGTGAGTTATTCTTCCAATGACTGAATTTCTTGGATTAACATCGACAAACGAAGCTACAGAGTTATTGTTATTTAAAATACATATATCATAGGTTTTGACTGTGTCAAAAGCGATTGTAGGAATTAAAAAACTAGGAGCATGATCATTCCAAGAAACTGTATTGATTGAGATTCTTCCCTTTTTTGCCAGCAAATCTGCTATTTTATTCATAAAGGGTAAGTGAACTAGGAATTCAAGGACATTGATAGAAATTTTAAATGTGTTGTTAGTCAATAGTAGGGCTGTCAACGGATAAAATTTCGTCGGATTTTGACCAATTGGTCGGTTGTCAGCCGACGCAGAAATAATTTCACTTTCTTACTTCCTAAAATAAAAATAGTATGCGATAAGAAAGAGTTCGTATCCACAGAGAGGCTTTTGTTGCTATAAAAAAATTCAGTTTCTTAGTAACCAAAGGGGGGGTTTGAGTTATCAAAGCTATAAAACTAATTTGAAAGCAATAAAGTATTAAAGTAATCAATATGGAGAAAGTATTGGTCACGGGATAGTTTCATTCACAAATACATATTTTCATCAATGACTAGAATTGATATTTAATCTCTCATTTACTACAAGTCCTAGGATACCTTGATCGCAAGAATACCCCGCTAATTCCCTGATTTCATCAAAACCACATTAAAAGATGCATATGTGAATTCTTCCTAGAAAGCAACCTAAAGTGTAAAAGCAAATTAGATTTAACTCCCTAAAAGCAATAGGCTATATGGAATAAGACTAATCAAGGCAATCGAAATGTGTAAAAGCACTAAATCAATTTAACCCAAGTTATGATTCATATGTGATTAGTAGGATATATCTCTACAAGCACTACCCACATTTATGCTACTTAGAATCAGGGATGAACAACGTTTTCGTATTGAAAACCCTAATATAGCTCTAGATATGAATGCAAATCGAATTGATTCCGGACTCAACCAAATAAGCAATCGAATCATATATCAATATCAACAATGAAACATAAACAATAAACTTGAGACAAAACTAATGCATTAAATCAGATTTTATTTGTGAAATCCACTTTATATCCCATAACCAATATTAAGAATTTAGCTACTCATGGTTTTTGGACTCAACATAATTATTATTGAAAATAAAATGAAGAACATAAAAATAAATGGAAGCAAACCCTAGTCGCTGCTCTCCTCCAAAAACCCAGTAGAAACAAATATGTGATGTTCATCACCAAAAGAATAGAAACTTCTTCTTTTTATAGCCTTCCCACTTTCCAAAATTAGGTCTTCAAAGCCCAATGTCCAATAGCAAGAAGTCCACCAAGCCCATGAACCAAGTGTGAGAAACCCATGTGAAAATATGACCCAAAAATCGTTCGCCGGAAAACTGTGTTTTTTGGCCGGAAAAATCTCAGGTGACCGGTCAAACGAACCAACTCGGGTCAACTCAGAAAGTCAACTGAGTCAACACCGGGTCAGGCGAGTCAACTCGGTTCAGGCCAATTGTTGCAGTTCACGGCCAAGATGGCTGTTGCACAATGCTTTTACTTCTCTGTCAGTCCAGCCATGATGGCCATGCCTTTCTACCATCCTAGCCATTGCCAATCTCCAACACGGTTCACCAACAAGTCTACCTGCCTCACTGCACCTACACCCCTGAGTTAAATTACTCATCATTATCTCTGTAGCTCCAGCTGCTTCCACCAAGATTCAGCTAACCAATAGCTTCACCAATTCAACCATATCGAATGCATCATCTGTAACTCACTTCATAGCCACACTTCATTTTGTTTCCTGTAATGCTCAACACTCAGCTGCTTCACTTAACTTTTGCAGCTACCACTACTTGACCTAGCTCTAGCACATACAACCATTACATTGCAGTTCCATCAAACCCTTTTTATCCACCTGCAACTGCAACAAATACCACACTGAACTACAGCTTTACCAGCCAAAAACACAGCAGCACATTCATCATAACCTACACCATTGCTCAGATCACCAGTGCGCATTCTCATCTCAAACCAGTACAGCTCAAACACATTTCCTGCGACTCCATGAGCATCAATAACCATCTCCAAGTCTTGCAAGCTCTAGTCCAACTCTATTTTTTTTATCTGCAACTGTAAAGCTACTCATTGCAACATCACTGCAATTCAACTGAGTAATTCAAGCCACCTGTAGCTGCAGACACAGCTACCAAACCATCTCATAAAAATCACCATCCCAGGCCAGCATCAGGGACCCTACTGCAGCAACCATCTAGCTGTAAAACCTAACATACATCTAGGTTTGCATACACATGAAGATCTAACTCAGAACCTGCAATACACCTTCATACTTCTTCACCAGCCATTGCATAGACACAACCAAAAGCACCATACTCCATCATTTCATCGCAGCATTCACCAACACAAATGCAACATCTTCAATTACATTCCTGCAGTTTCAAGTACCACCATCTAGCCAACAAACATTATGTGCAGCTCACAACAACTCAACCATCACTGCCATTTGTAATCCCAGCTACCAGCAACACTCCTTGAGCACCAGTTTCTGCAACATTAAGCTACAACACCACACCCTCCTGCAATGCTTCATAACACACAGTTCATTAAAAACCAGGCCAATTGAATTAGCCTGTAACTCTAATACAAACTCCAACTGCAATCAACCCATTATTGGCTTCATTCTTCTTGTACTATCATTTCAACTTCATCACCAAAAGCTAACATATCCAGCACCTAATCTGTCATCATTCTGCCATTTCACAGCTGAATTCAAACTATAACATCTCCTTTTTAACACTTCATCAATGTAGCATCAACTAGCCCATCTCTTCCAGTTCAAACATAGCATCTGAGCCATCCCATTTACAGCTGTTGAATCTTCAACTGGGGAAAACCCATCTAATTCAAGCAATAAATACCACCAATCTTCTGCATTTCCACCTTCTCTGTCACCTGAGTCACTTCAGATTCAACGCCAGAATCATCAACTTCTCCTCCTTCTTTTCACCACCAGTTCTCTTCTACCACCAACTACAATCTCGAGATTTTATCTCCACACACATAACCATCAGAACCCATTTTCACTTTCAGTTGCAGCTGCTCAACTCCTTACAGGTAACAATCCCATTCCCTGTAACACCCATTCTACACCAGCAACTCCAATCAGTTCTTCACTTCCAAATCACCTCAGTTTCAACCAATAGTTCCACCAACGCAGAACCATTTTCTATGACAAACTCTAGCCAAGAGATCCCTGAATTTGCACAATTTGGATACATCACCTTTGCAGGAGAAACCCATCTTCTATTTCGTCTTTTGATTCAAACAGGTCACATAGAACCCGTCTTCAACTTCTGAGTTCAACAGCAGCAACAACTTTTCTTCGAATTAACAGGAACCCAAACTCTTTCTCTATTCAACTCAATTAACACATCAAATCAACAGAGCTTCTCCATTCATTTCTTCACCAGCAGCATCAACCCCATGAATCTTCAAACTCACAGAATAAACCCAAAATCACCTAATTTTCTCCTGTTATTTTCTCTCTATGAAAACCAATGGAGCCGCCGCACACAATGATTGAGAAGATATCTCTCTAAATTTTAGGTCCAGGTAATGATGAAAAATGAATAATCCTTCTCTAAATTTTAGGGTTATTGTAGGAAAGTGGATACAACCACTTTGTTGAAGTAGATAAGGGGTACACACCCAGGGCACCCCATAAGTAAACATTGTCCACCAAAAGCCAATCCGTTGCTTCTCTAGATTACGCCGCTCCTTCTTGCGCACGTCAGCCCGCTCCAAAAATAACTCGCCTGTGAATTGAAGTGTTTGCATTTTACGCTCCAAATGGGAAATTTTTCCTTCATTTGCTCCCAAGGACTCCATTGCTCCTAATAACTCAAAAGCAATCATAAGATACATATTTTACAAAATAAATAGCAAAGAAAGCATAAACCATAGATATAAAATTAGGTGTTTTACAACACCTATCACCAATCCGATTCCGATTGGTTAACTGTTATCGGAATTCCGATATCCGATACGGAATTTGAAAAATCAAATCCGATTTAGGTAGGTTAAGCTATCGGATAACGAGTTTTATTCCGATAAATTCTGATAGGTTAATTGTTATCTTTAGTTCAGGCTTTTCGACGAGCACCTTGCGTGCGAGAAACAGGTGCTTCAGACATGTTTCCCCTCTTGATTTCTAATACCTTTCTATCTCCTCCCCTGCCCACATGAAATCATACACAACCCAAAACTATCCTTAATATTCACAAACACTCAAATTCACTGCCAAAAGTCAATGACAGCAACCAGTTCTTCCTTGAACTCTACTCTCTTGGATTGTACTTGAAGTTCTAACACAAACATATGTCTAAATCCCTTTACCATTTGAGCTCTCAAGTCTGTATACTTCTCAACTTCTACTACAACTACTAATATTCGCAGAGCAACCATCATATTCCTCCATCAATACCATTAATTAACGGCATCAACTCATCTTTTTTAACTATTTTCTAGATCTGAAATGCAACCAAGAAGGCAAGAACCCTAAACCATATTGTTAACTGTTATAAGGGGTATCCTAGGGGTTACAAATTAATATTACACCCCTAGGCTTATCGGATGTCGAAACTTAGCCAAAGGGAATTGGCCTAGTCCAGTTCCAATAAGGTTAAGAGGTAAAGTCCCATAATATATCCGGTTTCGAAATCCGAAAAATCAGATTAAATCCCAAAGGATGTCACTTTCGAAAACGGATCTCGGACTTCAGAAGTTTATTGACGGGCCTAGTCAATAGAGATTTTAAGATTTCTTTGTTAATCGATAAAAAGTTTTTTAAGTCTTTAAATTCCTTAAAACTCCATGTTATTGGATTAAGATTCCTTAAACTCACTCAAACACCCTTATTATTGGACTTATATCTCGAAACTTATTTTTAATTGGAGCTACAGGTGATATACATATTTCTGCAATGTTAAAGGGCATGAGCGTGAATGCTTGTAGTAATTACAAGGGAATATTGTCTCAAAACGTTTTAGCTGCATGGAATTTAAACTTTATATGTGTTGAATTTGCTATTATAGAAAAATATGGTCTCAATAAATCACAATGGCTCTCTAAAAATCAAGTATTCCTTTCTCTGTAAGTCACATTGACTCTTTAAAATATTCTCAAAAGATCCCTTAAAATATTTAGATTTCTAAAGAATCTCCAAGAATCACCAAAATCAGAACTCTCTAAATATCCTTGAAATTCTCATTTGACTACATCCATGTTATGTTTTATTATGATAGTGAGTGTTCGTAAAAATATTTAGTTTGGCTATGATAAAACTTGTCAAAACTAGCAAAACATTTGTGGATTGATTAAGAGCTATCCCTCATATGTAGGGAAGGGATAGCAGAAGGAAGGCAGTCTCACTATGGTTGTCCTCATCCCTTCCATTTCCCTACACAACACGCGTACTGAGTACCCGTATGAATAGTGTTAAAGGGGTACTCAGTACCCGTTTTTTCTTTTTCATTTTTTTTTAATAAAAATATATTTGTTTCGGTAAAAGGGAAAGTTTTAATGTAAAATTATAAAAACTAAATACGGGTACTCAGTACGCATGCAAAAAGCTACGCGTACTGAGTACACGTAAAGTGCAAAAAAATACGGGTACTGAATACCCGTGTGATTTCCCTTCCCTACAAGGCTGAACAGATCTGTTCATCCATGTAGGGATATGGGAGACCATAATGGTTGGTTTTTTGGGATTTTGAGGGTAATAGAGGGATAGGAAAGGGAAATCCCCTCCCATAGTGCTAGCTCTGAACGATTAGGTTATGATTATTTTTATTTTAAAGCTTGTTGGTTATGATTATGATTCTGCCGGGTAAAAAATGTCCAAAGAGAAAAAAGAGGTTCGAATAACCATCTCATATGTATTTTCGCTATTTTTGTGGATTCCCACCAGGATAAACGACTACATGAAGAAAAAACGTACAAATATTTGTCCTTGAGTTGAATATATTGGTGGCTAAATCTTTTTGAGTAAGAAGAATAGAAGTTTACCCTTTAACAAACAAGGGTCCTACCATTATACTCTCACTGAATTACTAAAATCAAAAGTTCACCAGAGAAAGAAAGATATTTTTCTAATTAGATTCCAAATGTTTACTTCCTACTATGAGACTCTTAATTAGAGTAAACCCCAAGACTTTACCATTAGTTACAAAATCCCTATTACAATCAAGGTTCTTAATGTTTTCTATATAAAAAAAAAAAGACTTAAATGCAAAATGCACAAACTTGAATGCAGATAAAATTGTAAAGTGAAAATAAAAATTCAGTCGAGGAGGCTGGCGGATTTCTTAGTGCACCACCCGTGAAGCTTATAGACGTGTGTATGCCACCGTGCATTACTAAAATTACTGCATGATTTTGAAACGTGAAAGACACCTTTTCAAATGATTTGCTCCCTTATCGACAAACTCTGTCTGGACTCCGGAGTCTAATACCTGTCTGTGGTTAAGATGGGGATTATCAGTCTACCAATTATCACGATAATCATGGATTATCATTCGGATAATAATTGTACTACATATACATATTAATAATGGACAAGAAAGAAAAAGAAAAATCGTACCACATATTGTTTTTTATTCCATTTTTTTTTGTAGATTTTTTAAACATTTATTTCCTTTGATTTAAAATTTGATTGATTGTCGATACTGTTAGAAAAAACGTTTTTTAAAAAATTTAATTAAAAATGCATGAACCATGTTTTGATCCCAAGACCTTATGCTCCCTAGATGTTTTTTCATGTGAATGAAAAAAACATTAGTCCCATATAGACTAAAACATTTAGAGTTTTAGACTTAAATAGCATTGGTTTAGCCTTAAGGGTATGGCCCTTTGGGTCTTTAGACCTTTGTGTATGGGGAAAGCCCTAGACTATGGCAAGGTTGCCTAAACCTTATTGCATTTCTTATTGCCTTTCCTGTTCGCGCGGTGCTTCGCATAGAAGCACGCTCGGCTCGGCGTGGCGTGGCGTGGTGTGGGCGTGGGTGTATCCGACCCATCCTTTCTTTTTACTGAAATTTACCACACGCTTCTCCCACACATGTAAAGAATTTTATTCTTTGCCTTCTCGGTTTTGGATATCCGATGACCTCGAGAAGCATCTTTTTTCACGCGTGTCACACGGTTTTCTTGACACCCGTACACACTTTGTTTTCCTCGAGAAGAATCTCGCAAATTTTGAATGCGTGTGCAATCGTTCTTTTAACGCGATTTTTACCTTACTTTTGCAACGTTCGAGATGCGTGAATCACGGACGATCTGTCGTGCTTTGGATTCTCTTCCAACGTTCGAACATTTTCTTGCTATAAATACGAGTTGTAAACTTCATTTGTAAACTATACCTTTCGAACTCTTCTCTTCTGAAATTCTTATTCTTTTCTTATGCTTTCGAAACAATTTCTTTTTAAGTTTACGAAACAAAAATCGAGTTCTTATCTTAAACAAGTTGTAGTTTACGAAACATAATTTTGTATAACTACTTCTTTGTTTACGTAAATTAGTTTACGAAACTTTGTTTAACAGAAATTAGTTTACGAAACATCATAGTTTACGAAACATAAATTAGTTTTTATATTTATCTCTAAACTGGTTGTAGTTTCGATTTGTGTTTTTGTTTTTCATTTTTTGCCGCCAAGTTCTAAGGGTTCTCTCTGTGTATGCTACACATAGAGGAGAACTAACGATAGTTGTATCCTGGAGGTAATTTGTTAATTGCTATAGCATCTCGAGGAGTAGCGCAGGCAATATTACCTTTAGCTCAGCGTATCTCATACGTGCCTCTACTAAGTTTATTGAGTTATTTGTTACTACTATCAGTGTAATCTAAGTATTATTTCCCATTTGCATTCGATTATTGTAATTAATTCCAACAATCTAAAGGTAATATCGTGCCTTATTGTAATATTGTAATACTGTAATATTCGTTGTTGTAAGAACATGGGAAAGAATACTTAGAAAAACCACCAAAGTTCAGTGGTAAGGACTTTAAGAGATGGCAGTCTAAAATGCTATTCTTCCTAAACGACCAAAGGTTAGATGGATATGCTTTAGAAAAACCCTCGAGAAAACTTCATCACCGTGGTAATGAAGATAAATTGGACAGGTGGAATAGGAAGAATTATATGTGCAAGAATCATATTCTTAACTGTCTTGATGACTCCTTGTATGACTTCTATAATGCAAAAGAAGATTTTAATGCTTTTGATTTATGGGAAGCTCTAGAAGAAAAATATCATGCTGAAGCTGCTGGAAGTAAGAAGTTCTTGATGGCTAAGTTCTTAGAATACAACATGACCGACGAAAATCCTGTGGTAGAACAGTTCGTCGAACTTCAACTCCTCATCAGCGAGATTCTTGCTGAAGGCATGACTTTTGATGAAGCTCTACAAGTATCGGCTGTGATTGAAAAGCTTCCACCCTCATGGAGCGAATACAAGAGGAGGCTGCGACACAAGACTCTTGAAATCACCATGGTGGAGCTTGGCAAAAAGATCCAGGTTGAGGAGCTTATGTGCAGCAAGGACAAGAGCATGATGCTGAGCAAAAACATGTCCAACAAAGCTCATGTTTTGGACGATAAAGCTGCTTCAAAGAAAACTCCTGGAGAATCCAGCAAAATGGGTAATAGACGTAACAGACGTCGAAAACCCAGAGGTAACAATTTTAAGCCTAGGGGTGGTGTCACTAAGCACACCATCAAAGGCGACTGTTTTAATTATGGTAAACCTGGACATATGGCTAAAGACTGTAAGGCCCCTAAAAGGATCAAATATGATCCAAAACAGAAAAATAAGGCAAACATAGTAGAGGACTCTGGATATTTCACTGGCATGGTGTCCAAGTCGACCTTGTCTCTAGTATGACTAATGTGAGAGACTTGTGGCTTGATTCTGGAGCCACCAAGCATGTCTCAAATTCAGAAAATGCTTTCTCCTCCTATGCCATAGTAGGAGATGATGAGAAACTGTTCATGGGAAACTCTTCCACCGCGAAAGTGGTGGGGAAAGGCAAGGTCGAACTCAAGCTAACTTCAGAAAACTCTCGCATTGAATGACGTATTTTACATCCCAGGACATATGCAAAAACCTTATCTCGAAACCATCTTACTAGGAAAAGGTTTTAAGATTGTTGCTGAATCTAATACTGTTGTTATTTCTAAGCATGGTGAATTCGTAGGAAAAGGTTATGTTACCGATAACATGATTAAGCTTAGTGTATCTGATTTGAAATTGAATGTTAATGCATCTTCTTCTGCTTATGTTTGTGACTTTTCACATGTTTGGCATGATAGACTTGGACATGTTAATCTCAAATCTCTAGAAAGACTTGCTAATTTAGGTTGCATACCAAAAATAAACTTTGATAAAAATGTGAAATCTGTGTTGAATCTAAATATACAAGAAAACCGTTTAATAAAAGGATTGAACGTAAAACAGTTCCTTTGGAACTAATACACTCGGATTTAGGAGATTTGAAATCAACACCAACAAGAGGTGGTAGAAAATGGTACATCACTTTTATAGATGATTACTCACGATACTGTCAGGTTCATCTTCTTAGAAGTAAAGATGAGGCCTTAGAGGCTTTCAAGTTTTATAAACTTGAAGTAGAAAACCAAAAAGGAGTTAAAATTAAAACTCTTAGGTCAGACCGTGGCGGTGAGTATGTGATACCCATAGGTGAGTTTTGTAAACATAATGGAATCATTCATGAAACAACTGCACCATATTCACCAGAATCGAATGGTGTAGCTGAAATAAAAAATAGAACACTCATAGATATGGTAAATGCTATGTTGACAAGTTCAGGGTTATCTTCGAACTTGTGGGGGGAAGCTATCCTCTCTGCTTGCTATATTTTGAACCGAGTTCCATTTAAAAAATCTGATAAAACTCCTTATGAATTGTGGAATGGTAAACAACCTTCTTATGCATACTTTAAAGTGTGGGGGTGTTTGGCCAAGGTGGACATTCCTCTTCCCAAGAAAACTAAAATAGGACCTAAAACAGTCGATTGTGTTTTCTTAGGGTATCCTGAGCATACAATTGCATACAGGTTCATGGTCATCGTTCACCATAATAACATTGGTCAGAACACCATATTGGAATCTAGAGATGCTGTGTTTTATGAACACATATTTCCTTTAAGGTCTGGACCTCGGAAAAGGGTCCATGATGACCTCCCGGATGTTCCATCGACTAGTAAAACTCCAACTTTGGAGTATGAGACTGAACCAAGAAGAAGTAAGAGGGTTAGAACTGAAACAAGTTTTGGCCCAGATTTTTTGACTCTTACGGTAGAGTCTGAACCCCAAACCTACAAGGAAGATATGACTTCTCCAGAATCTCCTTTCTGGGAAGAAGCTTCATTAAATGAATGGGAGTCCATTCAGCAAAACGAAACTTGGGAGATTGTAGACTTGCCTCCTGGAAGTAAATCCATAGGTTGCAAATGGGTGTTCAAAAGGAAACTTAGAACAGATGGAACTATAGATAAATATAAAGCTAGGTTGGTAGCTAAAGGCTATAGACAATAGGAAGGATTAGATTTCTTCGATACTTATTCACCAGTATCTAGAATCACCTCTATTAGGATGTTGATTGCTATAGCTTCAATTTATGATTTGCATATACATCAGATGGATGTTAAAACTGCATTTTTATATGGTGATTTGAATGAAGAAATTTATATGGACCAACCTGAAGGCTTTATTGTAAAAGGTTGTGAAAACAAAGTTTGCAAGTTGAACAAATCTATGTACGTTTTAAAACAAGCACCTAAACAGTGGCATGAAAAATTTGATCATGTTATGATAACTAATGGCTTCAAGGTTAATGAATCTGATAAATGTGTTTATATTAAATCTGTTAATGATTCACATGTTATTGTATGCCTATATGTTGATGATATGCTCATATTAGGCAGTAACCTTGATATTATTAATACCATTAAAAGCATGCTTAGAGATAATTTTGACATGAAAGACTTAGGCCCTACTGATGTAATCTTAGGGATGAAAATCGAAAGATGTCTCGATGGATATAGTCTTAGTCAATCTCATTATCTTTGAAAACCGTACTAAAGAGATTTAATTATGAAAATGCTAAACCTGCATCTACTCCTTTTGATCCCACTTGTAAATTGAAAAAGAACAAGGGTAAGGGTATTGATCAACTTGAGTATTCTCGCATTATTGGTTGTCTTATGTATTTGATGAACTGTACAAGACCCGATATTGCTTACTCGTGAGTAGATTAAGCAAGTATACTTGCAACCCAGGCGTGATCACCTGAATGCTCTCTTCGAGTTTTACGTTACCTGAGAGGGACCTCAAACTATTGCTTAAGTTTTGGGAAGTATCCTGCTGTACTGAAGGGTATTGTGATGCCAACTGGATATCAGACTCAGAAGAGTGCAAGTCTACTAGTGGGTACATATTCTTACTTGGAGGTGCGTGTGTCTCATGGAAGTCTACCAAACAGACATGTATAACTAAATCCACTATGGAGTCTGAATTTATAGCCTTGGAAAAAGCTGGAGAGGAAGCTGAATGGATACGATGTTTCCTGGGAGGAATTCCACTGCCCAAGCTTTGTCTTCAATCGCAATCCACCGTGACAAGTAAAGCCGCTCTTGGTTGCGCAAAGAACAATGTATACAACGGGAAGTCTATACATATACGAAGAAGACACAAGACGGTGAAACAACTACTCTCTACTGGTATTATCTCGATAGACTTTGTAAAATCCAAAGATAATCTTGCGAGATCCTTTGACGAAAGGCTTAACCGAGAGGAAGTTAAATATACATCGAGGGGGATGGGACTTAAGCTCATTGAATAAATCACCATGAAGGATACTCAACCTTGTGATTGGATTTCCAAGATCAAGGTTCAATGAGACAACTAATTCATGGTGATATTGGGAAAGCACTATCTTTGTCCCTCCCTATGGTGTAATCGTGCGATAGTGTCTTTGCGAAAATATAGGATGATCTTTTGCGATCTTAATGGGTACCATGGCTTTGATTAAAGCGGGGTGTGGCAGGACACTCTTTATGGACTCACCTTTGTGGATGTTGGAAGTGGGGCCGCTTCCTATGAGAATTTGAGCTGATTCTCTAGAGACATTCATTAAGTCCGGGATTTTAGCCCACGGCCAAAATGGGCACAACCGCAAGAGCTTGGCAGCTGTTTTCATCGGTTGAGGCATCAAGTGTGGATGTTATTTCTGAATTGCATTCATTGTTGGCGGTTCAAGACATTGCGTTCACAGTATCAACAAGCAGTTCAGGTAACCTCTCACTAAGTTAAGGTTCAATCTTTGGGACACCTTAGCCTATATTGTTGCCTTATGTTTTCTCGTGTTTTATCGACATGTTTTATTATTCATGTGGGGGATTGTTAGAAAAAACGTTTTTCAAAAAATTTAATTAAAAATGCATGAACCATGTTTTGATCCCAAGACCTTATGCTCCCTAGATGTTTTTTCATGTGAATGAATAAAACATTAGTCCCATATAGACTAAAACATTTAGAGTTTTAGACTTAAATAGCATTGGTTTAGCCTTAAGGGTATGGCCCTTTGGGTCTTTAGACCTTTGTGTATGGGGAAATCCCTAGACTATGGCAAGGTTGCCTAAACCTTATTGCATTTCTTATTGCCTTTCCCGTTCGTGCGGTGCTTCGCACAGAAGCACGCACGCTCGGCTCGGCGGGCGAGGGCGTGGGCGTGGGAGTGGGTGTGGGTGTGGGTGTGGGTGTGGGTGTGGGTGTGGGTGTGGGTGTGGGTGTATCCGACCCATCCTTTCTTTTTACTGAAATTTACCACACGATTCTCCCACACATGTAAAGAATTTTATTCTTTGCCTTCTCGGTTTTGGATATCCGACAGCCTCGAGAAGCATCTTCTTTCACGCGTGTCACACGGTTTTCTTGACACCTGTACACACTGTTTTCCTCGAGAAGAATCTCGCAAATTTTGAATGCGTGTGCACTGTTCTTTTAACGCGATTTTTACCTTACTTTTGCAACGTTCGAGATGCGTGAATCACGGACAGTCTGTCGTGCTTTGGATTCTCTTCCAACGTTCGAACATTTTCTTGCTATAAATACGAGTTGTAAACTTCATTTGTAAACTATACCTTTCGAACTCTTCTCTTAGAAATTCTTATTCTTTTCTTATGCTTTCGAAACAATTTCTTTTTAAGTTTACGAAACAAAAAATCGATTTCTTATCTTAAACAAGTTGTAGTTTACGAAAACATAATTTTGTATAACTACTTCTTTGTTTACGAAATTAGTTTGAAAACTTTGTTTAACGAAATTAATTTACGAAACATCATAGTTTACGAAACATAAATTAGTTTTTATATTTATCCGAAACTTTGTAGTTTCGATTTGTGTTTTTGTTTTTCATTTTTTGTCGCAAGTTCTAAGGGTTCTCTCTGTGTATGCTACACATAGAGGAGAACTAACAAAGAGTTGTATCCTGGAGGTAATTTGTTAATTGCTATAGCATCTCAGAGGAGTAGCAGGCAATATTACCTTTAGCTCAGCGTATCTCATACGTGCCTGTACTAAGTTTATTGAGTTATTTGTTACTACTATCAGTGTAATCTAAAAATTATTTCCCATTTGCATTCGATTATTGTAATTAATTCCAACAAATACTAGGAACATCGTTCTTTAGATTTGTGATTATCAATATTTCGTACAAACTTAATAGCAAAATATAAAGAAAAACAAAACACGAGTGGTTACACCGGATCAAATTTATTACAAGTATGTGGCTGAGTTTCAGCTTCATGTTTTCTTTTTTTCGATAATGAGTTTGAGCTTGACGTAGTTACTCATTGTTTCCACTAATAATTCTTCAAATGAAATTAAGAGATGCCTAACGGAGTTGCACGAGGTAAACACTCAATGACCAGAGGTCGATGACATGACAGAAGAAGTGTTGAGAGAAACGTATTGCCTAGTTATAACCGGCCCAATTATGCGGTCTAAATTCGAACATGTGTCTGCGTTTGCAATTTTTTAAACAAAACACATGCACCTGACCTAGCTGATGAGTGAGACAGGTTTCTTTGGTGACTCAAAGTTAGCTTTTGCCAAGTGGTAAAGGTCAAAACTACTCTTGAACATATCAAGAAGATCTTATTGCAGTAGCTCTTATCTAAAACCATACGGCTAGAAGATACCGTGGTGCTATTGCTCCATTCTGAGGCCGTTTTCTGAACCAGCAGACCGATATTATTAAACCGAATGAAAAACACGTGCAAAACAAAAAAGGTTCAGTAGTTTTCCTGCCCATATTTTGCAATAAAAGTTTTAAAGTGAACAGATGCCATGAGTGTCCCGAAAATCGGTCATTGGTCCACCGAGGATGGAGGCATGCGTCTCATAATGGTTCCCCCAGCAACCAGCAACAGGTTGAGCATCCCTGAACCTTGAGAGTTTATCTTTACAGTACCAATCGCGAACAGTATAGTGTAGTTCTAGAGTTGCAACCTACAAAGGTCAAATGACTCTTTTTTTTATATTTCGCACAAATTGACATCTTTTGCATTAGTTGGGCAACGCAATCGCGGCCAACTTGACCAACAGAATAATAAATATTCTTATTTACAGATAATTTGAAGTCCCAAAATAATGAGACAGTTGAACTACTACTAGTATCTATGGGAAAAGAAGAAAATCTATCGTTTCATTCCAAACTCAACAACTCCCTCTTGCATCTTTCCTCCTAATGAAGTGTAGACAAGTAAGCTGTATGCCTCTTGGAGGTACAACTCAGCTAAATAGAGTCACTGAGTTAACATATAGAATATACAGACTAGCCAGACGTTGATTTTATAAGGTTGGTGGCGGCTATAAGTAACAGCTGCAGTCACAAAGCGAATATGTGTAGTTTAATTTCTACACGCATAGACGTTGCTTTTCCAACCAAACAAAATCTCAATTGCATTAGGCTCCTGCTTCATTTCCTGCCTTGAGAAATTCTATCACCGCATGTAACTGGTAGCCCGAGTAGGAAACCTCTCATAGCTAAGCTGGCGAGTGGCGATTTAATTTTTCCAAAAAGAAAAAAAAAGAAAAAAAGGAGAAAAGAAAACTTCTAGTCAATTTTGAAACAGCAACAAGTACTTGGGACAGATGTAACTAACATGTTCCATTCCCAGCACCCGGTCACTCTTAGCGCTTGATCCCTGGATTGTGATTAGTAGGGATTCCATTATTATTGGATTTAACCAATGGCTACATGACACATATGCGGAGGAAAGGAGTGGAGGTAAAGAGTGGGGGTTATATATGTTGAGTGGGATATATGTTTTAAAATAATTCTTTTGTACATTTATATTAACAATTCGAGCTTGGCCCAGTAGTCAAGCATTTTGGGCCTGGAGGGTTAGGTCTCAGGATCGAATCCCTCCCCCTACTGATGGATATATATATAAATAATATATATAACATTAGTTCAGAAGCAGGGTCTTGGGAGGTCTGTTGAATTTGGAAAGTATTTTTTGTTGTTTTTTGAAAATATTTTTCAAAACGTTTTCTGCCCTTAATTACGTTTTTGATTGTGATAATTATGGCATAATTTATTTGCCCATCTTCCGACTGTTGAATGGAATTTTTATGGCAGCAATAAATTCAATTTAATCTCTATTAATTTCGTGTTTAATGTTTTGGACTTTATAAGGCAGTTTTTGAGAACATAATTGTTTTTTGAAAATATTTTTCAAAATGTTTTCTGCCTTTAATTACGTTTTTAATTGTGATAATTATGACATAATTTATTTGCCCGTTTTCTGATTGTTGAATGGAATTTTTATGGCAGCAATAAATTCAATTTATTCTCTATTAATTTCGTGTTTAATGTTTTGGGCTTTATAAGGCAGTTTTTGAGAACAGAAAAAAAAAGTAAGTTTTTACTATTGTTTTTCTGAGAATCAAGAGACCAGTTTTTCTGAGCAAGATTAGAAAGAGTGAAAGTGATCAATCTCTTATTGTGTGCGTGAGGGATTGAATAGAGTTTTTCATCTCGGCTGTTTTATCCTGGGGGCGTTGTGATGAAGAAAGAACTGCTTGCACAAAACTCAAGTCAGAGCCACGAAACATCTTAAAGAGAGCGACTTGGTCGTGACTCAGCCGATAACTTATTTTTTGTGTTTAATCCTTGTTTCGCAAGTGTGAAATCGGCGACAGTTCCAACAATTTTAAGACGAATCCTTCTGCCATGGAATCTGAAAAGAAAACCGTTGCTGATATCAACAAGCCGTTCAAGTTTGAAGGACTTCACTTCAGAAGATGGAATCAAAAGTTGTTATTCTACCTCAAACTAATTAAGTAGCACATGATGGTGACCTCCATCAAACCAGCTGATCCAAAAGAAGCAGAAGCTACGGCAAAAGCAACTCCAAGTGCATCAAGTGCAACTCCTCAACAAACTGAAGAACCTGTTGTGACCCAAACTGCTGAAGAAAAACAAAAAGCCCAGAGGAAAACCCTTATAGTCTTCAAGAGGCACTTAATTCTCCTGAATCCGGCTATTGGCAAGAAGCCAAAGATAATGAAATGGACTCCCATAATCTTAATGGAACTTGGCACCTAGCAGATTTACCCCATGGTTGCAAAGCAATAGGTTGTAAATGGGTACTTAAAAGGAAGTTGAACCCTGATGATTCAGTAGACAAACACAAAGCTAGGTTGGTAGCTAAAGGATTTAGACAAAGAGAAGATGTAGATTTCTTTGATACTTATTCTCATGTTACAAGATTGACTTCTATTCGTGTGTTGATTGCTGTTGCTGTTGTGCATAATCGTGTTTTTCATCAAATATATGGTAAAACAACTTTTTTAAATGGTGAATTAGAAGAAGAAATTTACATGGAACAACCTGAAGGTTTTGTTGTTCCAGGTCAAGAACAAAAAGTATGTAAGTTAGATAAGTCACTTTATGGTTTGAAACAAGCTCATAAGCAATGACATGAAAAATTTAATAATTTGATGATTTCACATGGTTTCAGAATTAATGAAAGTGACAAATGCATATACTATAAGTTTGAAAACAATACACGCATCATGATTTGTTTGTATGTGGATGATTTGTTGATTTTTGGTCCAAACTTGTTTTTGGTTGAAGAAACTAAGAGTATGCTTAAGTCTAACTTTGAAATGAAAGATTTGGGGTGAAGCTAGTGTAATTCTGGGAATTAAGATTACTAGAACTAATGATGGTATTTCATTGGATCAGTCTCATTATATTGAAAAGATTTTAAAGAAGTACAACTATTTTGATTGTAAACCTGTGAGTACTCCTTATGATGCTAGTGTTAAACTATTTATAAGAATAATGGTGATAGCATTAGACAATCTGAATATGCTAGTATAATTGGTAGTATTCGTTATGCAACTGATTGTACCAGACCAGACATTGCATATGCAGTGGGGGTTCTATGCAGGTTTACCAATAGTCCTGGTTTGGAACACTGGAATGCAGTTGAGAGGGTTATGCGGTATCTTAAAAAGACCATTAACCTAGGATTATACTATAAGAGATTTCTTGCAGCCCTTGATGGATACTGCGATGCTGATTAGAACTCTCTTTCAGATGACTCCAAGGCCACTGGTGGATATTTATTTAATATTGCTGGTGGTGCTGTGTCATGGAAGTCAAAGAAACAGACAATTCTGGCTCAATCTACGATGGACTCTGAATTGATAGCACTAGCATCAGCTAGTGAAGATGCAGGATGGTTTAAAAACTTACTTTCTCAAATTCCTGTATGGGATAGACCGATACTAGATATTATGATCCATTGTGATAGTACCACGTCTATTGCAAAAGTACAGAACTGTTTTTATAATGGTAAAAATCGACAAATGCGTCGAAAGCACAACACAGTTAGAGAGTTTCTCACAACTACTGTTGTACGGGTGGATCATGTTAGGTCGGAAGAGAACTTAGTTGATCCTTTGACGAAAGGATTAGCTAGATAAAATGTATTATACACCTCCAAAGGCATGGGACTTTTGCTCCCTAGAAGTTGAGTCATTTTGTGATGGATACCCACCTAGAAATTGGTTCAAAGGGAATAACGATTCACAAATGATATGGAGATAGAATCGTGCACCTTTCCCATGGCATGATATCCTGAAGCGGGTTAAGGTTGAGTTTTTTAACTCTTAATGAAGTCTATAGCTCTGTATAGAGTGAGGTACCAATCTACATGAGTACCTTTGATAGACTCACCTATGTACGTGAATGATAAAGTGTGGCCACTTTCTATGAGAACATGGGCAGTTCTCTAGAACATTCACTGAAACTGGGATAAGCACAAGGCCGTAATGTGCTGGCATTTAGGACTTTAATCTTAGTATAGTTGTGTATGTATTAAGTAATTCGTTCTCTCCATAGAGTTCAAAGACATATGTTCACTTTGTGTCAGAGTTCAGAGAATTTAATACTATGTAAAAGTTCAAAACCTAAAGGTACATTTGCTTATGCACATAACTATACGGATCTTGCTCAATGATTTTAAAAATATAAGTGGGGGATTGTTGGGATATATGTTTTAAAATAATTCTTTTGTACATTTATATCAACAATTCGAGTTTGGCCCAGTGGTTAAGCATTTTGGGCCTGGAGGGTTAGGTCTCAGGATCGAATCCCTCCCCCTACTGATGGGTATATATAAATAATATATATAACATTAGTCCAGGAGTGGGGCCTTGGGGGTCTTGGGAGGTCCCTTGAATTTCGAAAGTATTTTCTGCCCTTAATTACGTTTTTAATTGTGATAATTATGGCATAATTTATTTGCCCGTTTTCTGACTGTTGAATGGAATTTTTATGGCAGCAATAAATTCAATTTATTCTCTATTAATTTTGTGTTTAATATTTTGGGCTTTATGAGGCAGTTTTTGAGAACATAAAAAAAAAGTAAGTTTTTACTATTGTTTTTCTGAGAATCAAGAGACCAGTTTTTATGAGCAAGATTAGAAATAGTGAAAGTGGTCAATCTCTTATTGTGTGCGTGAGGGATTGAAGAGAGTTTTTCATCTCGACTGTTTTATCCTGGGGGCGTTGTGACGAAGAAAAAAACTGCTTGCACAAAACTCAAGTCAGAGCCACGAAACGTCTTAAAGAGAGCGACATGGTCGTGACTCAGCCAATAACTTGTTTTTTGTGTTTAATCCTTGTTTTGAAGGTGTGAAATCGGCGACAATTCCAACAATATATATCATTTTCGGCATTCTAGAACAACCGGACGGTCTGACACTCTGACCTATAAAATGCTACTGTACATCCCATCAAGATCCGATCAAGTCCCTGTGTCAGTATGTACGTGTACCTTTTCTCTAATTACGACAACCGATCATCACCCTCAAAGCTAGATTCTATCTAAAACTTTTACAGTCATAATCATAATCATAAACAGTAGAGTTACAATCTCTACAGAGAGGTCAAATGACCCTTTCTCTTAGTCTCCCGTAATTGACATTTTTAATTAGCTGGTGAAAATAACAATAGTGGCAAAATGGGACCTAAGTAGGTGTATATTAAAAAAGACAACTAGGATCTGGCAATTTTGTGGCGGACAAGCTGGCGGCAGAGGCAAGAAAATCTTCAATTTTCAATAGTTGGGGGATGATTTACCCGTCTTTTAAAATAAGTTTCTTAATTTAGATATGTTAAGTAACTAGAATGATGGTATTGGTGACACCAATATGTTGTTGTCTCAAACTCAGAACAGGGGATGTCCTGTACTGATAGCATGACAACAATATGTCCGTTTGTTTTCTCTTCTGTTTTTATGCATTCTCGTATTCTCAAAAAAAAAAGTAGGTGTATATTTATTTTTTTATTATTATTACATATTGTTTTTTATTTACTTGACATATTATTGGTTTCTGATGTGCTTGAATTTCAAGTTGGAGAATAAATATCATTCTGCAACCAAATATCAACTTTTTTTTTTTTTGACTTAAACAGTCTGCTTTAAATTTTTTGTTCTTCATTTTTCTTGGAAAGAATAACCAGATGAAATAGTTGAGGAATTACTATCTAGGGGCAAAAGAATAAATTGTATACAGACCAATGGTGCATAACCATAACCAATTAACAACTTCTTTTGCTGATTTTTTTTTTTCTTATGGAATTGTTGGGACTATTTATGGTAGTAAAGGTGAACTTAACCAAATACCCTAGAAACACGAGATAAAAAGATGTCTACTTACAAGATGTCATATTTTGTTAACCGAAAATACCTATTAACCAATACCTAAAACATCGCCGATGTCATTGAGTACAATGGTAACGTCATCGGGTGATGATATCATCAGTGACCCGAGTCATTGTGTAATGTTGTCATTGTAGTATCGATAAAAAAAGGGGTTAGAGCCCAACTCATTTCTACATTCCATCCCAATTTCTTATGAAGTACAATGTAGTTTCAATTTATATGCTCCTGAAATCCTACCATCATTGTGAAATTCCAGAAAGTGAGCTGGTCCCTTTCGACTGATAATAAGTTATATAAAAAAAATCTTTCACGGTGATAAAAAGAAATAGTAAAAACATTGCTCTTAGTTCTCCATGTCTAGCCTCTTATTTATCTTTTTTATATGCCTTCAAGTTATCTCTTTTATATGCTCCTTCATTGTTCTTTTGCCAGAGATGTGTGGAATACTTTCTTAGATAAATTGAAGTGGTTTTACTGCATTCACATGGACATAGATCCATCTTTACAGGCTTGGAATCTTCCTCAGTATAATGCAGCAAGTCCAGCAGTTTGAAACTTAGTTCCCGTGGCTATTATTTGGAATCTCTAGAAGGAGAGAAATGCAAGATTTTTTTTCTGACAAGAGAAGTAATGTCACTGGAGTGGTTAACAAAGCTATTTACTGCTTGTTTACTTGGGCTTTAGCTATCAAAGAGTTTGATTCTGAAAACTCTTCTACTGTTATGACAGACTGATGTAACATTTACTTTAATCCTATTTAGGTTAGTAGCTTGTTAGTAACCTCTTTTATTTTCTGTTTCTCTTGTATTTTTTTCTAGTGTGGTATAGACTTTATACCCTTTTTTTTTTTTATCAATAAACTCCTCTTTACCGATCAAAAAAAAAAAAACAACAATCCCCTAAAAATGATAGCTCACAATTTTCAACAGTAAAGCTAACTTGTCCACTAGGTACACCTAAGGGTTTAAAGGCTTGTTATTCATGCTAAGAGTAACCGTATCCTCGAAGAGACGGAGTTGTATATATATGTTTTAGAATTATTTTGTTTGATTTGCTCGAGGACTAGCAAAGTCTAAGTGTTGGGGAATTTGATAGGTTTCTAAAACACCTTAATATTTATATATTGTTTATGTTTTCTTTGCTGAGTTTTCTTGTAAAATATGTATCTTATGTTTTCTTTTGAGTGTTTAGGTACTTTGGAGTCATTTGGAACAAAAGACGAGGAAACATAGCAAAAGTGTTGGAGGCAAACTGTTTCTCATTATTTGCTTTTATTTCTTCATCTCTGTCTGAAAAGTATGTCGGCTTTAGTGATGCAAATTCTGTATGAAAAGCATGACAGCTTTAGTGATGAAGAGACATTGAAGAGAAGAAGTGGATTTGAGAAGTTAAAGATGGATATTGTTGGTGAAAGAATTCAAAGAAGAAGAAAGCGTTCATTTGGAGCGAAAAGGGGCAAAAAGACCAATTCACAGGCGAGCAAAGCTAGCTGCGGTTGAGCAAGAAAGAGAATAGGCATGTCAGTTCTCTGGAACCGACTAACAATTCATCATCTGGGTACCCCTTATCTACCCTCCTGGGGTGGCTATATCCACTTTCATTTTCTACAACAAACCTAAAAATCAGAGAACCTAAAAAAATCAATTCCCTTATTAGGCCGACCGATCGAAACGAGGGAGGACTCTATATATGGTGACTTTGTGTCAATGTGAAGCATGACTTTTTTTCCAATTTGACACAAAAAGATTTGGCGTTGGTGATTTCACTAGACAAAATTGTCCCTCCCTTTTGATCCAATTACTATAACTCCTTATATATCCTATTTTTTCAAGGGTATATTTGGTAACCAAACTTCAATATAACATATCTAAAAATCCGTGCTTTGGAATTTTACAAAATTTATCTCGTTGGAAAGCTAATAAAAAAACCTATCCAACGAGCACAAACAACAATATCAAATTTAGATTTTTTACGAAAAATTCGGAGGTGTTTATCCTTCTAGGCATAATTTTTGAAAATTGAATACATAGCCATTATGCAAACCACCACTAAGGATGCATGACATATTATGCATCCATATTTTGGTTTAGGCATTAACTAATTTTTTGTTGCAACTAATAAAACGACGTGCTCTCTCCGTTTCAGGAAAAATAATATTTCCATTTTAAGCACAATTTTCGAAAACTGATTGCAATGCCATTATATAAAATTTATGTTTGCGCCAATTTTTTCGGTCGGCCATCCCACCGTGACAGCGGTCATCTAGTCACTAGTTTCTCTTTTTCCTACTCCACCTGAAACTGAGATAACTAGGTTGTTGTTGAATGAAGAATTAGTCGAAATTGATGCTCAAATTGAAGATGGGTTTCTGAGTTCTAGTTACTGTTGGTTGATAGATCGAAGAAATTGAATTCAAGATATAGAAGATAATGGCGCTGATGATTTTCATGGGTTTGAGATGCAGAATGAGGTTTGCTGTGAAGATCTCAGAGAAGGATTGACGGAAGAATTAGAGCTAATGGGTTGTCAAATTAGGGTTTGAATCACTTAATTTTGGCAGAGAAATGAAGAATGAGGTGTTGTCTGAGAGAAGAATATGAAGTTGGGTCTGCTCTTGAACTCAGGGGATTTGAAGCTGGTGGATTTAGAACAGCAAGAGGTGATTTTCAATGGGTTATGGTGGTAACGAGTTAAGATGAAATAGAAGAATGAGTTTACTGCAATCAGGGTTCTGGTGGTGAATGATTGAAGAATTATTCCATGGGTTTGCTTCTGATCTAGGAATTAGGGTTTCTGTGGTGATTTTGGTTCTGAGACTCCATGGAAGAGATGGTGTTTGTGTGAAGAAAGGAGTTGAAGTGCAAGTGCACCATATGTACTGAAATGGAGCTACAGATGTACAGTATTGATGGTTTGATCTGAGTTACAGTAAAGCTAGAGTGCAAGAGAATTAAATGGACTATAGATGAATGTTTTCGAACATGTACAGATTGCAGTTCAGATTGTATGTTGTGATCCATGGGTTCTGGTGCAACGGGGTTGCAGTGGTTTTAGCTATGGAATATATTCAAGGGTTTGGTATTGTTATGGCTAGAGGCAGTGAAATGCTTTAGATAGTGTTGAGTTTTCAAGTGGTTGTGATGCTGTTGAGTTCCAAGTGCAGGCTTAGAAGATGGTAGAGAATGGTTAATACTGCAGTGGGTGAGAAAATGGGATTTGCAGTTGTGAACAAGGAATCTGTAGCTCAGATGAACTGGTGACTGAAAGGGGAGGGTTCAGTAAAGCCATGAACTTGGACAAGACTGGTATTACAGGTGAGAACTCATCCTGGTATGATGTGTGCAGCTACATGTGATGGCCATTAAATGGAACTGAGATATGGAGTATTGGATTGTTACTTGGTTCCGAGTATGGTGAATAAAAAATGTTGCCGCTATGTGGTGTGGTGAAGCTGGTGCAACTGTCTCTTGGTGGTCTGTCCTGTAAACTAAAATGGTGAGAATTGCTGTTGGAGTTGATTTTTTGCTGAGATGGCAGTGAATGCAAGAAAGTGCAGTTGTTTTGGCAGAGCTAGTTGGTGGAATGAAGTGATGTTGCAAATGAAGGAAGGGAGAGCTAGATACTGAAGATATGAAGCTGCTGAAGCACAATGATTGTGTAACAAAGCCTTGGCCTATGCAAGACCACTCAGTCCAATCAGCCGAGTTAGATAGCTGATTCGGTATGACTCGGTGCTTGACTCGAGTTAACTCAGTTGACCTGAGATTTGACCTGTCTGACCGGTGACCGGGTGGAAATTTTCGGTCACCTGAACTAATTTTCCAACCACTTTTCCGCCCAACTTCCGGCACTAGCACCAGTTTTTCGGCGAGATCTTTTTGGCAGAATTCTACATGGGTATTTTTTTATGTGGGCTTGGTGGACTATTTGGACTTGGGTATTGAATACTTGACCTAGTTTTGGAAACATACAAAAGGGAAGACTTCTACTTCTTTTGGTTATCACGTATTATTCTTGGAGCTAAGGAGAGAGTCGTTTTTGTTTACGCTACTAGGGTTTTCTTTTCTTTCATCTTCTTTAATTTATTATTATTATGTTGATGAACTCCATATCTATGAGTATCTAATTTAACATTATTGGTTAAGGATGTAATCCAATTTCGAAAACTTGTGCTTGAGTTATGTATTAGTTTTCTCACTTGATTATCGTTAAAATCTCTACTGTTTTTAATAATCACGTGATTGATGTATTATGATAGGATTTAGATGTTTGTTTAGTTAAGTGGCCAATTAATTGAACTTGCATCCTTGTCCATATCTATTTTAGGGTTTTTCATCGAGCGATAACCCTGAATACAAGTAGCATGATATGATTACGATTTGTAGTGATACGCTTCTGTGATCATATGTAGAGTTTGACCATTGTCCGAATTGTCATGCGTAATGTATGAAAATTGCATTGATTAGCCTATTTCTGAAACTTAATGCTCCTAGGAATTGAACTTAATTAGCGCAAGGCGTTAGGTTATTCTTTAGGTAGAATTCACATACGCAGCTCTAATGTGTGTGTTGATAAACTTAGGAAATTAATGGAATATCTTGCTCTCTTGATACTCTAGGCTTTGGATGATAAAAGATATCAAATCATAATTCTAATCATGTATGCAAGCACATGTTTAAGATTGAAGATGAATACCTTGACCGATATCTCTCTCTATTGATTATTTTCAACTATTTTCATTACTTTATTGCTTTGTAAAAATCCCCCCATTGGTTATTAAGAAACTAGAATTTTTATAATAACAATTTCCTCTATGTGGAAACGAACTCTTCCTTACCTTGTACTTCATTTATATTTTGTTGATTAAGAAAGTGAATTATTTTTGACGCATACGACATCGATCAAGGAACAATCGCATTTCTTCCCCATTCATATCGAATATAAAGACCTAACCTAATTGTTTGTACCCTAAATTACTTTTGGGTACGAAACACGATGAATGGGTAGTTTGTTGTGTTTTTAGGGTTAGGGGGCGAATTGATGAACAAAAAATGAGACACATGTTTTAACGTGGTTCGGCATGGTTTGCCTACGTCCACGGACGAATCCCATTGGGGTGATATTTTATTCACTTTTGTATTACAGAGTATGTTTCTCTCATATTGGCTACCCCCTCCCATGATTTCTGCTCCTCCCCCTTTTATACAGTTTGACATCTAATTTCAATTATAAACATAAATTGCATTAACTGCTCATTTATGCCCCCAACTTTAATTCTGTATGAAACTACTGGAATTAATTATGCATGTATGAAACTGATACAATTAGTGCTGCATGACTGAAACTGTTGCAATTAGTGTTGCATGGATGAAACTGCTGCAATTAGTGTTGCATGGCTGAAACTGGTGGAATTCAATTCTGCATGCCTTCATGATGATTTATGTATGAAACTGTTGGAATCAATATTGCATGCCTCCATAATGATTTTTGGCATGAAACTGCACATTTATGCTTCATGACAAATTCTGCATGATGGAAAACTGGACTGGTGGCTGGCAGTATGGATGGATGCTGGTTGGCGAGATCGGTTTGGTACATGGGTAGAAAAGCCGGTGACGATGATTGGAGGCCGTTGGCGCGTCATGGAAGATTTTTTGGCTGGGAATTGGTTAGCAGCATTGCTGGCTACAAGACTGAATACTGGTGGGAGGTGCGACGTGCTTCTATAGTTGACCGACGGTTGACTTTGACCATTGACCGGTCGTTGCCTTTGACCGGATGTTGACCTTGACAGTTGACCGACTTTGACCATTGACCAATCAGTGAATTTATGTAATACTGGGCAGGCTGGTGGGATGCCTCGGTTGACTGGTTAGCGAGCTTAGATAAGGGCCAAAAGATGATTCAAGTATCAATTGGGCCTATTGAGTGGTATTTTTACTTATGGTACAAACATCGCCCCCTCTTAACCTCCAACTTGTTGGGGGTTAAGAAAATTTCATTTTCCTTAGTCGATGGTAAAATTCGCCCCCAAGTGTAGATTAATGATATTGAGGTGACTGGCGATCTTCCCTTGTTGTTTGCGAAAATCATAATCAAGACGCCCCCAAGTGAGGCTATTATGATTGGGAGATCGGCGGAAAAAAGTTGAGCATGAACCACTATTGTATGCAAAATTAGGATCGAATGGTGAACTTTTCTGAAACTGAAGCGTGATGCTCGAGCGGAGTGGTATTGTGAGTGAGCGATAACTGCTGATGTAAAACTGAATTGCGGTAGTTGCGTAGGATTTGACTGCGAAATCCACAAAAAACTGTCCTCTACAATAATGAGCAAAATCGGGTAGTAACATCGTTGAGAAAAAATGATCTGCAACAGCTTCGATTAGCTAGACTGCAGGATTCGCGAACATAGCTGGACTGCAGCAGTTGTGGTCAGCTGGAATGCAGCAGCAACGAGGAAGACAGCACTGCATCAGCTGCGGTCAGCTGGACTGTAGGGATTGAGATCATAGATGGACAGCAGCAACGACGATCAAAGTTACACTGCACCTGCTGCGACCAGCTGGACTGCATGAACTGCGAGCATAGCTGCCGATCTGATCACTGGAATGCAAGAAAGAACGAACAAGACTACACTCAGAAGAACTACGACACCTGGATCGCATGAGCGAACATAGCTGGATTGCAGCAACTTCGATCAGCTGGATTGCAATTAGCAACGAGCAAAACTTCACAAGAAGAGATGCGACCACTGATCAGGAGCGAATGTTGGATTGCGAACTGATCCAGATGGACTGCTATCAGCAACGAGCAAAACTTCACTGTAGCAGCTGCGACCAGCTGGATTGCAGGAGCAAACATGGCTGGATTGCAGCAACTTCAATCAGTTGTACTACAACAGCAACAAGCATGACTGCACTGCAGCAGATGCGGTGCTAATTGGACTACGTGATTATTAATGAGAGCGACCGCAAGAATGCGATCATCTGGACTCCAGAAACTGCGAGCATAGATGGATCTGATCACCGCGATCACCGAATGCAAGAGTTAATGACAGTAGAGTTACACCGCAAAGAGCGATCACACTGGATCACAGATTTATGAGCATAATCGATCGCATCAGCTGCGATCATCTGGATTGCGAGAACAATGAGCAGCTGCACTACAAAGAGCTACAATCACTGGATCACAGAAAGATGAGTTTCATTATAGCAAAGCAGCTGATCAGTGGATCATAGAGATGCGAACATGATTGCAAAGAAATTGCGATCACCGACTGCAGGAATACAAATAGAGCTAGACTGCAGAAGCTTCGATCAGCTTGACTGCATGGATACAAACCGAGTTGGACTCAGTAGAACTTTGATCACCGGATCACAGCAGAATTTAGGGACTGGACTTCAACAGCTCGATAAACATAGGTGTAACAGCTTACAAATAAAACTAGACAAAGATCGATTGGCGTCAATCGAGTGCAACCATACTGCATCAGTTGCGTCAAAATGAGTACATAATTCGTAAGCAAAACTGGACAGCATCAGTTGCGTCCAAACGAGTGCAGCAGTTGCTTTTGAACTAGAGTACAATAATTCGATCAATTTAACTGTAGCAGTTAAGCATTTACTGATTATAATAATTGCGTCAAAATATTAGGGTGTATGCTCGCCCCCTCTTAATCCTGTAACTCGTTGGAGGATTAAGAAGTTTGGGTTACCTGAAGTTTCGATTTTCGAAGCTGAATACTGTATTGCAATTAGGTGTTGTGTAACTCGCCCCCAAGTGTATGGAGTGTTACACATCTCGCCCCAAAAGAGTTATTTGAGACCATGAGGTGTTATAGATTTTGCCCCCAACTGATTGTCAGTAAAGTTGAAGTAATATGCAACTCGCCCCCAGAAGATAGTGATTGTCATGCTGCTCAATGCTCGCACAAGGGTGCACTGCCTTGCTGTATTTTGCACGCGCATGAGATTTTGAAAATGTTTGCTATCTGGAATTCGCGCGGGGGGCCAATCCCACTATTACAGATGCGCGCAGAATCGAAATGTGTGCATTTCCTCGTGAGAAAATGCTCGCCACATTAAAGGTGTCTCATTGAACAAAAGTATGCATGAATATATGAAAAGATGCAAAAATATGTAAATTGTATACTTACCATATTGAAAATGTTATTGCGACTTCGTTTATGAAGTGATTAGGATGCCCACTGGCTACGTTGGTGTTTTCCAGCGACGATGACTAATATAGTCACCTTAGCGTCTCGTCTCGACTTAGTAAATTAATTTGTCTGTGGGACTGGAACGCACCAGTTGAATCAAAACTGGATTGAAGACTGTTGTTGTGGAACTTTATTTCATCATCTGCGATCAGCTGTACTATAACAGTTATGCATAAAACTGGACTGAAAATTAGACTACAGCAGTTCGGCCAACTGGACTGTAGGAACTAAAAGGGACTGCAGCTGTTCGATCAACAGGCTAGCAGTTGTTGCTGTGAAACTGGATTACAGAAGTTCGGTCAACTGATTGTATTAGTTATGCGGAAAATAACTGCAGCAGTTCGGTCAACTAGTATGCAATATGACAGCAGCTCGATCAATTGACTGTAGTAATTTCGATGTTGATTGAATGCGACCGTTTCTGATGTTGTCATTTTACATTTCTAAAAAATTAAATTTTCTCCGAAAAATTAAAATTTCTCCGAAAAATTAAAATTTCTCCTTCACGACGTTGGGAATTGACATACGATCTCATCGGACCGAAAATCACTTAATTTGGATGCACGATGGAGAAGTTATGGATGAAGCAAAATTGGTCGGTTAGCCCCTTGCTTCAAACATGTTGATGACGTAAAAAAATATTATTCTCCAATTGTAAAAATTCACCCTCATGTCGTAGGATATTGAAATGCGATCGCAACGAGCCAAAATTTATCCAATTCGGGCGTGAGACGAAGAAGATATCAACGAAACAAATTTTAAGACCAAGCCCTAGTGGGCGTATAAATCCGTCAGCCAAATGAATGTGGGATGAAAAATCCGGGGCTACGTTATTAAGTTACATCGCGCCACACCGAATTCAAACTACGGATTAAAGTTGCACCGAGATACACCGGATCAGGACTAAATAAAACCCCCAAATAATCGCTCTCGACTAATCGGAGTGACCGATTAGTTTTCAATTAATCGCCGATGGATCGGCGATTGCCGCTTGGCTTTCCCGTCAGCTCATGCCGTTGCTGCCGCCGCTCGCCGCCACCGCAGAGGTGGGCCGTCGGGTCTTGCCGCCGGGTCTGGCCGCCGGCGCTAATGTCGTGATGTGCATCAACGGTCAGGATACGCGTTACATCGAAGTTTTGATGAAACTTGAAGCATTGAAGTTTTCCTGAAAACTGAGTTTTGATGTAGCTCGGAACATCGAAATTTGATGCACCCCATAGCATCAACGGTTTGTATACGCGGCGTATCGGAAATTGATGTAACATGAAGCATCGAAGAGTTCTGACGTGGGTGAGGTAAAATAGAAGTAGGTGAACGGAACCCCTGAAGTGGGACAAGTGATCTGAAGTTGGGTTGCAGCCGGGTAAAGCCGCCGGTTTTTTTTTTTTTCCGCAACACATTTCTGGAACTGTGATCTTATCCCTTCGGACCTTTGGTGACAGATTTTCTGAACTGTTGTATTTTCTTCCTTGCAACGTCCGTTGTAACGGTTTCAGAAACTATTGCCCTTTCCTATTGAACCGTTGTTGTCTCTTATGGACCTTTCACCATGGTTTTGCTGCACCTTTGTGGACTTTTCTGACATGCTTTTCCGGGGGTTTTCTCTTGGGTATTCAAGAACCTAAAGATGTAAGCAACTTGGCAATCTTATGATCATTATAGTAGTGATTTTGACATACTACAAACTCAAACAGGCCATAACTGCGTTATTTGAGAACTTTGGACTTGAACATGTTGCGGATCGAACACCCTGACAACAATCTTGGTGATTTTCGCAGTGAGTCAACTTTGGAGGCTTCCGATCATGATCTTGGACTGCAGCGATTGCGATCATCTCGATCGCAGAATCGTAATTAATCGTCTCGTCTGGCAGCAATTGCGATCACCGATCGCAACGATTGAAAACAAAACTGGACCAAGCCATGTTGCAGATCGAACATCCAACAACAATTTTGATGATGTTTTTACGCCATATTTTTTCGTGAACCGAACGTCCTGACAATAGTTTTAACAACCCTTGCAGTGGTACAGATTGGGCGCTCTCCGAAGGTAGTAGTTTCAGAAAATCTTGAACTGTGAATCTGTTCTGCAGCAGTTGCGACCAACTGGACTGCGGTATGTGCGATTTTATGGTCAGCAGCAGTTGCGGTCAGCTGCACTACGACTATTGTGATCAAACTGGGCTGCAACAGCTACGATTAACTGGACTGCAATAGTGATTTTTCACGACGTCCCAACAGCTTTTTCACGGAAACGATTTTGAAGCACTTTTTACAACTTTTCTCAATGGGAGAGTACGATAACTTTTCTCGTAATCCCCTTAGTCGGCGCCAATGTTTGTACCCAAAATTACTTTTGGGCACGAAACACGATGAATGGGTAGTTTGGTGTGTTTTTAGGGTTAGGGGGCGAATCGATGAACAAAAAATGAGACACAGGTTTTAACGTGGTTCGGCATGGTTTGCCTACGTCCATGGACGAATCCCCTTGGGGTGATATTTTATTTACTTTTGTATTACAGAGTATGTTTCTCTCATATTGGCTACCCCCTCCCATGATTTCTGCTCCTCCCCCTTTTATACAGTTTGACATCTAATTTCAATTATAAACATAAATTGCATTAACTGCTCATTCATGCCTCCATCTTTAATTCTGTATGAAACTGCTGGAATTAATTCTGCATGTATGAAACTGCTATAATTAGTGCTGCATGACTGAAACTGTTGCAATTAGTGTTGCATGGCTGAAACTGCTGCAATTAGTGTTGCATGGCTGAAACTGCTGGAATTCAATTCTGCATGCCTTCATGATGAGTTATGTATGAAACTTTTGGTATCAATATTGCATGCCTCTATAATGATTTCTGGTATGAAACTGCACATTTATGCTTCATGACAAATTCTGCATGCTGGCAAACTGGACTGGTGGATGGCAGCATGGATGGATGCTGGTTGGCAGACTGGTTTGGCTGCATGGGTAGAAAACTGGCTGACAGTAAGGGTGGAGGCTGGCTGGCAGTGCGGAAGAGTTTTTGGCTGGGAATTTGTTAGCAGAATTGCTGGCTACAAGACTGAATACTGATGAGAGGTGCGACGTGCTTCGATAGTTGACCGACAGTTGACTTTGACCATTGACCGGCCGTTGACCTTGATCGGATGTTGACTTTGACAGTTGACTGACTTTGACCATTGACCAATCATTGAATTTATGTAATACTGGGCAAGCTGGTGGGATGCCTCGGTTGACTGATTAACATGCTTAGATAAGGGCCAAAAGATGATTCAAGTATCAATTGGGCCTATTGGGTGGTATTTTTACTTATGGTACAAACACTAAGATTGATTAATCTGAGCCGTTGATATTTTCTTCGAGATGTACTATTATGAGATATGTGGACACAATTCATGCATGTGCCATATGAACGACTAATGTGGGAAATTAAATCTTAGGCGTTTATTTTCATCGAGATTAAATGAGAACTGATAGATGAAACACCAAATGACGACACGCATTTATTGGGTATATGGGTAATTTGGGTGTCATTATCTCATCTCATACGAGGAGAAATTGACAAAACTAACGGATTTGGATGGATGCCTAGTTTTGTTATGCGAAAAAAAAAAAGTGGCCTAGAATTGTAACCCAGGGTGAAAAGGTGGCCTAGCTGTGTATATAATCCCAAAAACAATTCAACGAGTGAGATAGCCATTGATAGGTCATCTCAAGCTACTCATGAGTAATACGAAACAATATTTCATATACTAGGAACTTAGAACTCGGAACAACATTTCAAGATTTAGATTTTGAATCAAACTATTAGTAGACTTAAAAGAAAAAGAAAAAATGAAGAAAAAACCTCATAATCATGGATTATAGTGTGAAATAAAAATGGGACACTATTAGTACCTTGTTGAACAACGGGGAAACACTTGGTATGATTTTATTTTTATCATCAACATGTAATCTAGTACCTTGTTTAGTTGATGTTTTTGGAACAACAATGGCTCTTTATTGTTGTGAGAATAGTACAATTATTTTCCCGACACTTTTAGGGGCGACACTAAAAGACAAAAACGGTCACCCAAACGTAAAACTAAGCTACCCCTATCCTTGATTTTTCAAAATGGCAACTATGCCCTTCCATAGTCGGTAGCAAAAAAAAACAATCGGTAGGTTATATATTAATCGGTCGGTTAAATTGAAACTATACCTACCGAATATTATGTAGATACTTTGGCGAATAATCCTTAGTTTATTCGGTAGCTTATCCAACTTTTAAGGCTACCGATTATAAGGAGCCCCATATTTAACCTTGGCCAAAATTCAGAGGTTCTGAGGGGTGCAGAGCCAACCATAACCACTTGGCTTGAGCTGTGGATGCAACGGTAATCGGACGGATAATATGTTACAAACCTACCGATTATAAGTTGCCCCAAAATGATTTTATTTCTAAAATCCTTAACTGGGGAATTTTGAAATCTTCTATAATCGGTAAGTTATACAACTACAAAACCTACCGATTATACCGAGCCTCGGATCCAACCTTTGCCATATTTCATAGGTTTTGAGTCTTCACAGCCAGCCATAACTAGGGCTGTCAACGACACTAAACGAAACAATTAATGGTTGTGCCGCTACCGTTGCCGTTAAAATTGGCGGTTAACCGTTATCCTCTAATTGCCGACGGAATTTTAAAATCAGTTCCATTGCCGTTACGTCGGACTTCTTGGTTAATGGTTAATTTTCCGGAATCAACCGAAATGACACAGGACAACACAAAAACAGTTCAAAATCCAAACAAACAACTTGTTCACACAGAAAAAAAAAAATACAGATGTTCATGTTCTAAACCAAAATACATGTTCAGATCATCACAATGTTCTATCAAAGGAAAAAAACCAAGTTTTTGCAAAATAAAATACAAAGGATTAAAGGAAATGCCAACTGCATTTGCAAATGCATTCCTCCATCTCCAAATTCTCCACTGCCAAATGCCAATGCCAACTGCATATGCAAATGCATTCCTCCTTAGTCCTCAACTTCTACAATAAGCCAATAAAAGTGGCAATATCAGTGCAATCACAACTATCAGTAAAAGATTAAGATATAAGATTTAAGTAAACTTACCAGTAACACAACTATTTCTCTCACTGAGAGTGAGATCTGGCAGCCAATCACCCAAACAAAGCAAAGCTTCAACAAGATCTGGAGCTAATGAACTCCTGTGAGATGTGAAAACTCTGCTACCAATATTAAACATGGATTCTGATGCTACACTTGTCACTGGAACAGCCAATACATCTCTTGCAATCCTTGAGAGAATTGGGTACTTGGCAGAATGATTCTTCCACCAACTTAGGATATCAAACCTAATTTCTTCAGCAGATGTGCCTTTAGGAAGAACTGGTTCTACTAAGTATGTCTCCAATTCTGACTTCTCAACATCAAACATATTGTTTTCCATAATGAAATCATCATAACCAAATCCATATGATATTGTTGTACTTGTACATTTCTCAAATGCAGTTGAATGCATTCCAGTATCAAAATAATATGGAGCTGTAGTGTTGGTTTCATAAGCACAAAAAAGTGCATTGAGTGCAATCTCAAATTTGCTATAGTGACGTTTATAGTGATCCACACCATATACTCTCTTCATAACAAACTCCACCCATTTAGCTTTGTACCTAGGATCTAAAACAACCCAAATGCCCATCAAAGTGTTACTTTTTTTCCAGTAGCTATCAAATTTCATCCTCATATTCTTGGCCATGTCTCTGATGTACTCATGATGACTTGTTTCCCAGAGCTTAATGCATCTATTAACTTCTTGCACCCCATTATAATACAAATTTGCTGTGGGATACTTAATCCCAGCAAATTTTGTTGAAATGACATCAAACAATTCCAAACATTCACATATGTGTACTCCTTGTTCCCACTCCTGATAGGTTGATAGTATCTTGAAGTCACTATCTAACTCAGCTAGCCTAACAAAATCTTGTCTCAGAAAAATGGCATCCTTTAGCATCTTATAGGTGGATTTCCACCTGGTATCCACATCTAAACCCACATACCTTGAAGCAGGAAGCTTAACTTGAGCAGTAGCAAATTCAAATCTCTCTTTTCTAGCCTGATTTGCTTTGACCCATTTTACACACTCTCTAACTGCATCTATAAATGGAGAAGCCACTCCCATTCCAAACCCCACAATCAAGTGTAATACATGATTACTACACCTCATTTGGAACATATCCCCATTAAGAACTAAACATTCTTTGCTATCAAGCCATTTCTTCAGATGGTTCATCACGACATTGTTGGAGCTAGCATTGTCAGCAGCTACATCAAAAAGCTTAGTATCTATGTTCCAATCTAGACATACTTGTTTCACTATATTTGCTAGAACTTATCCAGAATGTGGTGATGGTACTAAAGTATATGATAGTGTTTTCTTAATCAGCTTCCAGTCCCCATCTATGTAATGCATTGTCACACATCAATAACCATCCTTTGTATGCTTACATGACCACATATCTGTTGTTAAACTACAGTTAGATGTAATTGTCTCAAATTGGTCTTGTAATTCTTTTTTGAACTGAGCTGTTAGTTTCATGATATCTTCCCCAATTGTATTCCTAGTTTAAAGCTTAGCAGCAGGATTTAAAGACTTCACAAACTCAACAAAATATGGATGCTCAACTATAGTGATTGGATAACCATGTTTAGCAATTATTTTGGCAACTAATATCCTAGTGGCATCAGCATCATACTTCCAATTAGCAAGCTTAGTTTGTGCATTACCTGTTTTGATTGTAGCAAGTTTTCTTTGTCCTTTCTTGTTTGCAGGCTTTTCTTTGCAGGTTTTAGCATGGTAATGCAATTTGTTGGTTCCTTGGTTGCTGGGTGCAGGCATTTTCTTATTACAATATTTGCATTTAGCTACAAGTATCCCAATCTCCTTACCCTTTACCATCTCTTTTTCAGTTAACCTTTCAAAATTATCCCAAACATCAGACCTTACTGCACGCAGTTTCTTCTTTGCATCAGCTATAATTGGATCTTCATCTACTTCTATTTCGTCTAATATTTCTTCTGTTGCAACAACAATAGGTGGTGGTGATTGATTTACTGATTGTTGAACTTGAGATGCAGATGGTAATTGAGATGCAACTGAAAGTTATTGAGAGGGATGACTTCTTTTTGATGAACCAACGTAATTGGATGCTCCTCCTCTTTGGGTCATGATTAATTTCACGAATTGAAAACCCTAACTTCAATTTCCAGAAACCCTAAATTGAAAATTTAGTTTTTAGGATTGAAATTAAGCTCGAAATAAAAAGAAGAAGATAACCCTAGTTTTCTAATTGAATGAAGATGATGATTTTGCTTGAATTGAAAGGAAGGAGATGAGGGATTGAGGGTGATTGATGAGGGGTGAGTTTTTCTTCTCTGGTTTGGTCGAGTTGAAGAACAGAAAAAGAAGATAATGATTCATTCGATTCGAGTATAGCCTAGGTATAGAATATTACACGTGCTAGGTACACGTTAGCGGTTAACGGAAATAGGTCTTCTATTGCCGTTACCGTCGGATAAAATTAACCGCTACATTAGCGGTAACGGTAAAGGATAACGGTATAACAGAACTAAACGTAACGGTAATTGGGTAATCGGTTACGGCTAACGGTTAATGGGTTTCCATTGACAGGCCTAGCCATAACCACTCGTTGCGTGTTTTGGGTGCAGCGGTAATCGGAAGTTTAATATATTACAAAACCATCCGATCATAAGTAGCCCCAAAATGAGTTTTTTGAAAATCCTTCATGTATTGAATTTTGAAATCTGCTATAATCGGTAGGGTATCCACCTTAAACAACTTACCGATTATTAGGATCCCCAGATCGAGCCATTCCCAAATTCCATAGGTTTTGAGTGTTCAGAGCCAGGCATAAACGCTTGGTTCGTGTTTTGAATGTAGCCACATTCGTAAGGAAAATAGGTTCCACAACCTACTGATTATTGGTTTCCCCAAATTAAAATGATGAAAGCTACCATATTCGATAGGTATTAGAACTAACATTCCTACCGAATATTTGTTTCTCCACTTTCAACCTTCGTCAAATTAGCCGTTGCATGTTGAACAAAATTTTAGAAATAGCCGTTGGAGTTTTTGGGAAAAGAAAAAAGAGCCGTTGGACCCTAAGCCTATATAAAGAAACTCATATATATCACCCCAATTGCACCAAACTCTTTTCTCTCTTCAGTTCTAATTTAGAAAACCAAAAACATGGATATTGCCTTTGCTTTTGCCGAAGAAGAAGATTGTGCTATTTATAGAGCATGGGTTGTGGTAACTATTCATGATATTGTTCACAAGCTCCAAAAACGGGAATCCGAAGAGAAGTTATGGAACCATATTTTAATGGTATTTGAGGCGTTAGATGGTAATCGAATTCGAAGATCATCCAATGATATTAAGATGAGAAAGAAGGCGGTCGATAAGGAGATTGACAATCTTGAAGATGAAGAACGATTCGTTCGGGATGATTTTCCTCAATGAACGTATCAAAAACGAGTAAGTATCTTTCATAACTCTGGCTCACTTGTTACTCGTTCGTTAATACTAACTTGCTCATTCGCTCTTTCAGATAAATCTTGCTGATCATCGGTATATGGACCTCTACGGGAAACGATTTGAACATGAAGGATGTTACAAAATCAAGAAGGACAATTTCTACGGTGTATGGACGTTATGATGTTTTTTAATACTTTTGTGGTCCATAAGGAGTATGGATTTAGGTGCTTTTGACGAAATTGTAAGGTTGTGGTGTTTTGAACTTTATGTAATGCATGCAATCAGATGAATATTAATATTAAAAAGTTTTTGATTATTAGTATTCGGTAGTATTTCTTGTTAACCAGGTTCCCGATTAACATATTCGGTAATATTATGAGTCAACATCATTTCCGATTATGTTGTTATTTGGTTCCAAGAAACAAAGTTTTTTCACACAGAATAATCGGATATTAAAAAAGCATATATCATACCGAATATAGTTATTCAGATGTCAGGGTGAACATTTACCTTCCAATATATGTATTGTTTGGATACATAAAAGAAAGTTTTTGCGCATAGAATAATCGTAAGGAGCACATAAAACAAACCTACCATTTTATATAATCGTAAACCAGTGAAGGAATATATATTCCCGATTATGGTGTTATTTGGTTCCAGGAAAGAAAGTTTTTTCACACAGAATAATCGGATATTAACAATAAAAACAACCTACCGAATATTTGTATTCGGAAGGAATGGTGAAAATTAACCCTCCGATTGTGGTGTTGTTTGGATACAGAAGACAAGTTTTCTTTACACATAATAATCGAAAGGCAGATTATATTACTAACCTTCTGATTCTGACAATTTTTTTTGCAAAATCTCCAGAATCGGTAGGTTAAAAATATATATAGCTCCCAATTCTGACAAAAAATTCAAAATCCCCAGAATCGGTTGGTTCATATATAAACTTAGCCTCCGATTGTGTTCCAAAATTTAACAGTTACATGTCTCATCATGTGATTCGCTTGCGAGTCATCGTTAAATTCATAAACATAGCAATGTAGCCATTCATAATCCATAAAAGGAACCATTCACAATCCATAAACATAACGTACCAACTAATAATCCGACACAAACTTTGAAAATGACATAATCCGACATAAACTTTGAAAACCATAAAGTTAACTAAAAACAGCAAGAGTTTACAACATCGAAAGTTTATTTCTTCTTTTTTCCCAGGACTTTACGACCTTTACTTCCTCTACCACTTGGACCACTATCATCACCGGTTTCATCAACTTGAGTGCTCGATGACTCCCGAGTTCTTTTTATCACAACCTTTTTAGGTTTCTTGCCTTTATCCCCAAACTAAGATGTATAATCTTCATTGTCAATGTTATCAATCATCTCTTGGTGCTTTTTTATCTTCTCAAGTGGCACAGGCTCTCCAGATTTTATGCAATTAGTGCACCATTTAGACAAACCACTTAATATGTTCATCTGTTTTAAAATATAGCATACCATCAAGGACGGTTTCCAATCTGATTTTGACCCATAAAATTAAACTAAATTAAGAAACCAATACGTACCAATCTATCAAAACCCGGAGGTTTCTCTTTGAGGATACTCTTATACGGTGCGGGATTTGCTTTAAGATCACAGATTACACAAAAATGATAAACATCTCGATACCAATCCATATAGTTGGGAGCATTTTCAAAACCTTGGTTGGCTTGCCTTCCACCGTTGATCAAGTAATCCATCCTTCTATCCCAATGGTTTTTGCAGGATGGGTTACCCTTGTAAATGGTAGGCTAAGAAAGATACCTACGACTATGTCTAACTGCAAGTGCACAACGTCTATTGCAGATAAGTCAAATATAGGTCGATCCCACAGAGACAAGGAGAGTGTAAAGTCGCTTCAAAATCTTTACTATAACTGATTAAGAGAGTAACCAAAAGGGGTTTGATTGTGTCGATACGACGAGAGATTGGCAGAGACTTAAAACAGCAAGTAAGTAGAAGTAAAAGATGCAATTAACACAAGATGTAAACACTGAGAATGAGGATACTAGGGAATTTAAATCCACCACTAACCTACAATATGCATTCAACTTGTGATGTTATTCTTCTCCAATGGATAATTTAATCGCAACTAAAGTGTTTCTCCAAAGCATTAACTGTTTAGTTAAAGCACAACTAATCTAAGGATCAATAACAATATTTTTAAGCACGAGTTGCATCATAATCAACATAGTGATATTTTAACTACAATGGATACATGGCATATATTGTGAAAGCAAAATGTTGATAAACTTGGATTAAATTATATCTTAAACAATTTTAAACATTCAAGAACAACACACTAGCATGAATAACATAGAAGAAGGCTAGAGCTTCATCTTAACCCTAGTAAATGAATTTAGAACATGATGAACATAATGAAAACAATTATATTAAGATACTAAGTGAACCAGCTAGTCTGGGATGATCTCTTCAACACAACAACACCCCCTATTTATACACAAAATTCTCTCAATTACTTGGATTCGAAATTTAGAAAGCACCCACTCACCAAAACATGTTTTCTTAATTTTGGGAGTGATTGATGGAGAGAATGGAATATGCTTGGTAGTGGGAAACAAATTGCGAGTGATTGATGGAGAGAATGGGGGGAAGGTGGATGTTTTGGGAAGAATCCGATGGCTCAAGATGGAAGCGGGTTTGGGTCTTGGATCTTGATTTTTATCACTTCTATGCCCATATCCTCTTCAAAGATAAAATTTCAAAGCCCACTTCTTGTTTGAGACGTGAAATCAGCATTCTTCACTTGCAGATGAGGTGCAGATATTGGTTTCAGTGTCTTCTAGCTTGAGTCTTTGTTGTCTCCCTTCCATTGTCACCAATTCTCCGTTCCTTTTGGCTCCTTAATTCATCCAAGCTTTATTTAGTACCTAAAAACACAAAATTAATTAATACAAATATTTATTCTTGAAAACAGTAAATATACAGAATTTGGGATAATATATGATTTTAAAGCACAAAAGATGAGTTAAATTCCAATAAAAAGGTGTATAAATATGCAATATTTGGCACTCATCAAATAACCCCAAACCTGAATTTTACTTTTCCTCAATTGAAACAGAAATTAAGAAATCCTAAGTATACCACTGTCGCTGGTCTCTCGAATGCATTTAGCATATGCACTAAGCCTTTAAACCCCTAGGTGTCCCTAGTTGGACGAGTTGTAGTGTCGTGAGGGCCTACCAGAGATGTACCCACAAAACCTTCTCCAATTTCAGAGCGTAATCGAGTCCCAAGCATCCGAGGAGCTATGAGGACATAGAGTTTCTGCATGCTAGTAAGACGAAGTTAGAACTACCAAAGAACGCATTCTCATCCTTAAAAGTTGAGCGAGAAAAACCATACCATATGAAAGAATTCGGGTTCGAGAGTAATCACAAGCTTCGACTTCTGCCTTACCAACATGATTTTATGATAATTGCACTAAAAAGACCGCTTTTTTTAGTCTCTCTCATGTGTGCAGGTAGGAATAAAGAGTGAAATCCTGCACACGTTGAATGGTGGGAAGAAAAAACTTCCGAAATAATTTCTGGAGACTCCACAAAATTGTGGACAAAAAGAATCTTTTTTTGATGATCTCTACAATAGGAAATCAATCATTATAGGAGGATGGGAGTACTCACTTACATTCACATCTGATCGGCAATCAACACCACTCTCACAGCATCCATAGAAACGGCTTCGTCTTCGGTCTTCAACTGTTGATGATGAACTTTTGAATTTCGTAGAACCTTGATTTTATTTTATTTATATATATATATTTATATTTTTTTTAAATAGGATCTAGCGGGTCAAATGGTTTACCGCAACGGATCGGGTTTTATTTCGAGTGATGCCCGAATAGGTGGCTTGATGGAGCCCTAATTCTCTGCCTTATATACTTCGTTTCTTTTCCTTTTTCTTTTCGACCACCAGCTTCTTCTTCTTCTTCTTTCTATGCACATCTTCCTCTTTCTTCATCAGATCCTTCTTGTATGTTCTAGATCCGGACTTCGATTTTTTTCTTCTCTTAATTGCCGTCATCATGTTCTTCTACGTTATGCTTGTTTGGTTTATTGGCATAGTAATCATTTATTGGTGGAGTATGCAGGATGCAGTTTGAGCGGATGGATAATTTACTCTCTGAAGTAGTGTTAACCGAAGTGAGATGTCTTTGGTGGAATCTCAGTATAGATCTGTATGTATCTTTTTTTTTTTAGTATATCTTGAGATCCATATTGATGTTCGGCTCGAAGATGAAGATCTGATGATTTAGTGAAAGATGCAAGATCGTTCCATACGCAGCTTCAAAATACATACAATGATAGATCCGGCTTTCACAGTTGAAGTCAGATTTAGATTTAGATGTATTCTGACAAGTGTGGATGATCTGTATGGGATGAAGATGTCTGGATCGGTCAACACTCAGATAAAATCACCTCCTTTCTTTATTGGTTCTTCATTTCTTTTGATTCATCGTCAGATCGTTTTGTTTCTTGGTTTTGTTGTTGTTTGTAAACTTCGGACTATTTCAACTTTCTTCAAATACTCTGATGTCGCTCTTCTTGTTGATGATGATGTGTTTCTATGGATCTGATTCATGTTGTCGAGAGAGAGAGAGGGTGGTGCTAACTATAAACATTCTACCCGGAATTGACGTACGGTGACACACACTCTAAAAGCTAAAAATGAAGGTTGGTGCCTCGCTTGATGTAAAATGGGTAGTCTCCACTAAGGGTGATCATAACTCTACTATCGAATATCTTTGCAGCACCTAATTCGCCCTCTGGCATGGTTAAATCCAATTTTAACGCTCTAACAACTAAGAAACCCGATTGTGTTTCAGTACTTCCAAGTTTTGTTATTTCGGTCAGACTCTCTGTGTAAGCATGCTAGTGACTCTAAGATCTCTAAAAGTTGGAGGTTTTATGCAAAAATTTACAGATTTTTTTTTTAATTATATATGCAAAAGACTAACAACTTTATATGCAAAATGCTCCCCCAAACCTAAATCTAACATTGTCCTCAATGTTTCAAAATATAAGAAGAAAAACATACCATGAGAACAAAGTAGAGCAAATTTAAAGGAAAGAGATTACCAGATGCAAAAAATGTTGCCAAACCAGAGACAATAGAGTATGTTCAAAGTAAACAACATGGTATATATCACAACATCAAAGATTATATACAACAAAATCTAATCTAGCAAACTGAAACCAAAAGAAAACAAGGAGAGCTAATGGAATTCTAAACCTGTGGTATGTACAGGGGGTGAACCATTTCAGTCCACATAGATGGGATCTGTAAGATCAGTTGTTTCAATTTCAGGTGGAATTGGTTCTAGGAACGGCTTCAGTCTCTGCCCATTGACCTTGAAGGCGTTCTTAGTTGCTATATCTTCGAGTTCTACAGCTCCATGAGGGAATATTGTGCGCACCAAGAACGGGCATGTCCATCTAGAACGCAATTTACCTGGAAAAAGGTGCAAACGTGAGTTGTACAATAAAACTTTCTATCCAGGCGTGAATGACTTGCGCAAAATGCGTTTGTCATGGAACACTTTCATTCTATCTTTGTACATCTTTGCACTGTCATAAGCATCATTCCTCAGTTCTTCCAACTCGTTTAGTTGGAGTTTCCGTTGAGTACCTGCCTTATTAAGATAAAAGTTGAGCTTTTTAATAGCCCAATATGCACGGTGTTCAAGTTCAGCAGGTAAATGGCAAGGCCTTCCATACACGAGTCGGTAAGGGGACATGCCAATAGGGGTTTTATATGCTGTTATATAAGCCCATAAAGCATCATTCAATCTTAAAGACCAATATTTTCTAGGCGGGCTAACAGTCTTTTCTAGAATGTGATTAATCTCCCTATTTGAAACCTATACTTGGCCACTGGTCTGTGGATGATATGGGGTTGCGACTTTATGAGTTATTCCATACTTGCGAACTAATGACTCAAAAGGCCTATTGCAGAAATGTGAACCACCGTCACTGATTATAGCTCTAGGGGTGCCAAAACGAGAAAATATGTTTTCCTTTAAGAACGAAAGTACCACCTTGTGGTCATTTGTTTTGGTCGCAATTGCTTCTACCCACTTAGAAACATAATCAACAGCAACAAGGATATACAATTTACCTTTAGAATTAGGAAATGGTCCCATGAAGTCAATTCCCCACACATCAAACAGTTCAACAATCAGAATAGGTTGCAACGGCACCATGTTTCTTTTGGAAATACTTCTTAGTTTCTGACAACGTTTACAATCTATACAATAAGCATGGCAATTTTTAAACAACGATGGCCAATAAAACCCACTCTGCAAGACTTTTGCAACAGTTTTCTTGGCACTGAAATGGCCTCCAGATGCTTGGTCATGACAAAAAGATATCACATCTTTTTGTTCACTGTTGGGGGACACATCTCCTAATGATTTGGTCCGGGCAGTACTTAAATAGGTACGGGTCATCCCAAAAGAAGTATTTAACTTCAGTCAAGAACTTAGAGCGGTCTTGTATAGACTAATGCAAAGGCATTCTACCTGTAGCAAGGTAGTTTACGATATCAGCGAACCAAGGCATTTCAGACACAAGCATCAGTTGTTCATCAGGAAATGATTCTCTAATACACACGGATTCATCAATAGATTCAACATTTAACCTAGACAAGTGATCAGCAACAATATTTTTTGACCCTTTCTTATCTCGAATTTCGAGGTTGAACTCTTGTAACAAGAGTATCCATCGAATTAGACGAGCCTTAGCATCTTTCTTCGACAAAATATATTTCAAAGCAGCATGGTCAGAATATATGATGATTTTAGACCCTATCAAATAAGATCTAAATTTGTCCAATGCAAACACAACAACTAGCAATTCTTTCTCAGTGGATGAATAATTCAGTTGAGCATCATTAAGTGGTTTACTAGCATAGTAGATCACATAGGGGAGTTTATCAAATCGCTGACCTAAGACAGCTTCTACAGCATAGTCAGACGCATCGCACATAATTTCAAATGGTAAGGTCCAGTCGGGTGGTCTGACTATATGGGCAGATGTGAGGAGAGCTTACAAGCATCATCAAAGACAAATGCAACATATTTTTCAAGAATACTACATAAGGGTCTTGAAATTTTACTATAGTATTTGATGAATCGCCGATAAAAACCGGCATGGCCCAAGACCTTATCTCCCTCACAAAGCGAGGTTGAGGCAAGTGTTGAATGAGATCAACTTTAGCTTTATCTACTTCTATGCCCTTTTCAGAAATGATATGCCCTAAGACAATGCCTGAATTGACCATGAAATGACATTTTTCCAAGTTTAAAACTAAATTATTTTCTTTACATCGAATCAGCACAAGAGTAAGATGATGCAGACACTCATCAAAGGAAGATCCAAAGACAGAAAAATCATCCATGAAGATTTCAAGAAACTCATCTATCATGTCGGAAAATATACTCATCATGCAACGTTGAAAAGTAGCGGGTACATTACACAACCCAAAAGGCATACGACGATAAGCAAATGTTCCATAAGGATAAGTAAATGTGGTCTTATGTTGGTTTTCGGGTGCTATGTGAATTTAGTTGTAGCCTGAATATCCATCTAAGAAACAATAGTACCTATGTTTTGACAGTCTTTCTAGCATTTGGTCAATGAAGGGAAGAGACAAATGATCCTTCTTCGTTGCTGTGTTCAACTTCCTATAGTCGATACAAACTCGCCACCCTATGGTTACACGAGTGGGGACAAGCTCATTCATTTCATTTTGAACTACAGTAATGCCTGAATTTTTGGGTACAACTTGAATGGGACTGACCCATTGGCTATCTGGAATTGGGTATATGATACCCGCATCAAGCAATTTCATAACTCACCTTTAACAAAATCTCTCATGTTGGGGTTTAGTCTCCTTTGCATTTCCCTAGATGGTTTAGTATTTTCTTCAAGATTTATATGATGCATGCAAATTATGGGACTTATACCTTTAAGATCCGAGATTGCCCAACCTAAGGCCTCCTTATTCTCTTTAAGCACTTCTAAAAGTTTATTTTCCTGTTCGGTGTGCAAACATGATGCAATAATCACAGGCAAAGTATCAGAAGGACCTAAGAAATCATATTTCAAGGTGTCAGGCAATGGTTTCAAATCAAGCTTAGGTGGTTCGACAAGAGATGGGGCAGGTTCAGAATCAGGTTGTGGAAGTGATTCCACAACATCCTGCCATTTAGAAATATCCATGGGTGGCACAGATTCAAGCAAAGAGTGTACTTCACCAATGTACTTAGGATCAAAGAGATCAAATTCAAAGTTATCTAAGCATGCTTGCACAGGGTCCACAGATAAGATATCAGGCAATGAATCTTGGATCAGACTCTCAATCATGTTAAGCTCATGCAATTCATCATTATCACAATTCCTAGGTATCTGGGTAACATGAAATACATTCAATTCCATAGTCATGTTGCCAAAAGACAAATTCAATATTCCGCTACGATAATTTATGATAGCATTTGACGTTGCCAATAAGGGACGTCCTAAGATGACAGGAATATGATTTTCAGGATTTTTCACAGGTTGAGTATCTAACACAATGAAGTCCACAGGGAAATAAAATTTATCAACCTTGATCAATACATCTTCAACAACACCTCGAGGGATTTTAACATATCTGTCCGCTAATTGTAGCATAACAGGGGTGGGTTGCAATTTCCCAATACCTAACTGCACATACACAGAATATGGCAGTATATTCACACTAGCACCTAAGTCCAATAGAACTTTTTCGAATGTATGATTACCTATAGTGCAAGAGATAGTTGGACTACCTGGGTCTTTAAACTTAGGTGGGGTCTTGTTTTGAATAATTGAACTCACCTGCTCAGTGAGAAAGGCACGCTTATGCACATGAAGCTTTCGCTTTTGTGTGCATAAGTCTTTCAAGAATTTGGCATATACAAGAATCTGCTTGATTGCTTCAAGAAAAGGGATGTTTATATTGACTTTTTTAAACATTTCTAACATCTCATTGTATTGTGTACCTTTCTTCTGCTGCACCAATCTTTGAGGAAATGGAGCAATAGGGACATGAGATGGTGCAGGTACATTAACATCAGTGGAATTCTTAGAGTCGCTATCATGCTCAGATTCCTTTTCCACAATAGGTGTTTTCTGTGGAGTTGTATGCACCGGTGAGTCTGATTTAGGCTCGACTGAATGTGGTACACCCACATTGTTTTTAACAACTTTACCACTACGAAGAGTGGTAACAGAATTTACTTGATTATGTGAAGACTCATTGCAAGTTGACGTTCTTGCTTGAAATGCACCTTTATGAGTTTGTTGGGGCTGACTAGGGAGTTTTCCCTTTTCTCTCTCATTCAATGCATCACAAATTTGGCCCATTTTAAGTTCGAGATTTAAAAAACATTGGTCTGTGGTCTTTTGCAGTTGTAAAAGATTTTGGGTCAACAGACCGACACTGTCTTCAAAGCTAGGATTTTTCTCTACAGGGTATTGAGAGTGTGATTGTACTTGGGGGTTTCTAAGATATGAATATCCTTGGTTATTACTAGTTGTATTCCCTTGCACGGGCCCTTTAGACCATGAAAAGTTAGGGTGGTTTTTCTACCCTGGGTTGTAGGTCTGAGAATAAGGATTGTTCTCTTTCTTATGATACAAAACATTGGCTTGTTCAGGTCTTGACTCATGAAATGCTTGTAGGTCTGTACAACTATCCACTAGGTGGTCTGAACTATGGCATCCGGCACAAGTGGCCATTTCAATTTGGTTACGGAGAGTAGGGGCAGTAGGTTTCACATTCTTCTGCAGCTCTAGCGCTTCTACTCTCCTAGCTAAGGATGCAATTTTTGCATTTCCCTCGAAGTCAGACTCAATTCTATGGACATTAACTATAGGGGTAGTCTTTTTAGGTTCATGAACGGACTCCCATTGTTGAGTCTTTTCAGCGACTTCAATTAAGAAAGTCCAAGCTTCATCAGCACTTTTTTCAATAAATACACCATTGCACATTGACTCAACTGTGGTTCGGGTTCTGACATCTAAACCTTCATACAAAATTTGCACAAGTCTCCATTTTTCAAAACCATGGTGAGGACATTGGAGAAATAATTCATTAAACCTCTCCAAATATTTGGCTAGAGTTTCCTCATCTAATTGCACAAAACTATTCAGACTTTGACGAATGGTCGTAGTCTTATGATTGGGAAAAAACTTTTTGAAAAACTCTTTCATAAGGTCATCCCATGTATGAAATGACCGTGGATGTGAAGCATACAACCAAGATTTGGCCTTTTCTTTCAAAGAAAAAGTAAATAGTCTTAGTTTGAGGGACTTTTCTGGAATTTGGTTGAAACGCAGAGTCCCACAAATTTCCTCAAATTCTCTTACATGGTGGTAGGGATTTTTAGCATCAACCCCTCTAAACTTAGGCAACATTTGAATGGTACTTGCCTTTAGTTCAAACTAACCAGCAACAGCTGGTAAAACAATGCACGAGGGATGGCTTACCCTTGTTGGGTACATGTATTCCTTAAGACTACGGGGTGGGTTCGGTGTATCACCCATTGTCTCAGATTGGTCGGGACTTTCTGCCTCAGAACTAGGTATTTCAACTAAATCTTCTTGACTGACTCTAACTAGTCGGTTTGTTTGGTCTCTAAAAGACACAATCATAAACTAGCATGCATACCAATCAACATGTTATAAAAATTCGGACAAGAAGGACAATCACAACTCACTGCTTACGAGAATCAAAAGATAATTCATGCATTAAAAACAAAAATTCTTGTAACGAATAGATGGTACACAGTTCACATTCAAGGTTTAGAAATGATACCACCGGGTGTAGGCACAACCGCAATTTATCCCGCTCCTCTTGCTCCTTTGCCTTAGTTCCCGCAACAGTATTACAGGTACCTGGTGAGCTCAACAGAGGTTGTCAGGGCTTCGAAGTGCAAAGAAAAATTAGATACTATCAATACTAATTATAATTCATTGTGAATAGTAAAAGGAGACTATGACTAAAATCTAATTCTAATGGTATAAGTAACTTAATATACTAAAATAATTACAAGACTATGATGCATGTAACTTAACTGAACAAAATTAGCAACTACAGAGAACACTAAAGAGATGTGATGACAATTATATACACAGATGATGGAAATAACAAACTTAAACTAACGACAGACAAGCTATAACCTATGACTGAAACAAATATATATAGAAATTGAAATCAATGAAATAAAAATAGAAACTTTAACTACACTGCTACCGAGTCCCTGACAATGGCGCCAAAAACTTGTTAGGCTAAGAAAGATACCTACGACTATGTCTAACTGCAAGTGCACAACGTCTATTGCAGACAAGGAAAATACAGGTCGATCCCAAAGAGACAAGGAGAGTGTAGAGTCGCTTCAAAAGCTTTACTATAACTGATTCAGAGAGTAACCAAAAGGGGTTTGATTGTGTCGATACGACGAGAGATTGGCAGAGACTTAAAACAGCAAGTAAGTAGAAGTAAAAGATGCAATTAATACAAGATGTAAACGCTGAGAATGAGGATACTAGGGCATTCAAATCCACCACTAACCTACAATATGCATTCAACTTGTGATGTTATTCTCCTCCAATGGATAATTTAATCACAACTAAAGTGTTTCTCCAAAGCATTAACTGTCTAGTTAAAGCACAACTAATCTAAGGATCAATAACAATATTTTTAAGCATGAGTTGCAGCATAATCAACATAGTGATATTCTAACTACAATGGATACATGGCATACATTGTGAAAGCAAAATGTTGATAAACTTGGATTAAATTATATCATAAACAATTTTAAACATTCAAGAACATCACACAAGCATGAATAACATAGAAGAAGGCTAGATCTTCATCTTAACCCTAGTAAATGAATTTAGAACATGATGAACATAATGAAAAAAATTGTATTAAGATACTAAGTAAACCAGCTAGTCTGGGATGATCTCTTCAACACAACAACACCCCATATTTATACACAAAATTCTCTCAATCACTTGGATTCCAAATTTAGAAAGCACCCACTCACCAAAACATGTTTTCTTAATTTTGGGAGTGATTGATGGAGAGAATGGAATATGCTTGGTAGTGGGAAACAAATTGTGAGTGATTGATGGAGAGAATGGGGGGAAGGTGGATGTTTTGGGAAGAATCTGATGGCTCAAGATGGAAGCGGGTTTGGGTCTTGGATCTTGGTTTTTATCACTTCTATGCCCATATCCTCTTCAAAGATAAAATTTCAAAGCCCACTTCTTGTTTGAGACGTGAAATCAGCATTCTTCACTTGCAGATGAGGTGCAGATATTGGTTTCAGTGTCTTCTAGCTTGAGTCTTTGTTGTCTCCCTTCCATTGTCACCAATTCTCCGTTCCTTTTGGCTCCTTAATTCATCCAAGCTTTATTTAGTACCTAAAAACACAAAATTAATTAATACAAATATTTATTCTTGAAAACAGTAAATATACAGAATTTGGGATAATATATGATTTTAAAGCACAAAAGATGAGTTAAATTCCAATAAAAAGGTGTATAAATATGCAATATTTGGCACTCATCAGTAAACCACCGTGATAGAAGCTTTATCAGAATTACATTTATCCACATCCAAAATTAAATTCAAATTGATGTGCCACTTTGGTAAAACTTGTACATAATCGTTTTGTCGCATCACCCTCGAGGCATTGTACATCACATATCCTGTTGGGTGCCACAATGGTTCAAAATAAAGGGCCAAATCGGACCGACTTGCGGTATGTCCTTTAGTTCGGTATTCCTTGTATGGATCAAAGCATACGTATTGGGATATCAGTGAGTCCAAAACCTCCCTCAAACGAATCAACTGTTGCTCCTTTGTCCTAGAATGGTTTTCATCGAAGACAAAAAAATTTCCTCTAGGCTGACCTGACGCCCACGCCGGTTTTCAATGGCCAATCCCAAGATAGGGAAGTGGTCGTTGATCCATGTCTATATTGACATTTTTGCAAGTTTTAGGAAATTGATTCTTCAATGGTACAGAAATAAAAAAAATAACCAAGTATGTAGATTTAATAAAAATACCTGTAGTAGACTCACGTTCCCGGCCACTTGGATAATTCCAAGCCTCGACGCCTTTCTCAACTCTTCCATCAACCACGCATGGCATGCCGTTCCCCAAGAGTACTCATGCACTTTATTGATGGGATCCATAAGTTGTAAAAGGTTGGCGTTGACCCAATTTCCACTAGTATTGGGGAAAATGACACATCCCAATACACATAGGAGATATGCGGTGGCCGCATGGTTCACTTTCTCATCAATTAAAGTTCCGTTCTCTTCTTTTTCCTTGGTGCCCCTGAACATATCCATCAGAGTACTAATGTTGAATTATCTGGTTTTATACCCCATGCATCTCTTGAACTCAGTTTTTGATGTTTCTTCATCCCAACCAAAACACTTGTTAGTTAGAGCATAAAGTTTGGCCCATTCCAACTGCTTTGTGAACTCAGCCCTGAAACATTTTCCATGGTCAGGGAGTCTAAGAATCTGCACAACATTATCTGGGGTAATCTTCATCTCTCCAAACGGCATATGGAAGGTGTCGGTCTCAGGATAAAGTCTCTCCACAAACGCCGATATAGCCACCCGGTCATGTTCCAACATAGAGTTTTCAGCAGCATTAGCCAACCCCGAATTTGAAATAGTTTTCTTGAACCTTTCACATTCACCGGATAAAGGCCATTCCAGCATTTTAAGTGGTGCGGCGGTGGGTTTGAGTAAACGAACCGCATCAGAATGATACTATTATACACAGGACAAGTTAAAAAACAATTAGAATTACCTAAACTTATAACCCTTAAAACTATTACGAACCTCAAGAAAATACGTAAATAAAATGGATACCATTATTACCTCAGTTTCATATATTTCTCTTGCCCAGGAATATTTGTATCCAAATAATAATTCTCCTCCATCAGCAGGCATCCCAAGGATTGTTCCTTCTGGAATATCCTTCACCTTGAGTTCTTTTGGGACACGGTGTTTTGCCTTCTTTCGAGGAGGAATTTTCTTTTCGGCTTCTCCTTCTTCTTGCGCACCACTGGGTTATCCAACTTCCATAACTCTATCTTCTGGTGCTTCTGGTTCAATAGTAGGTTGAATTTCAGGATGTGATTGTGGAGCAGGTGGTTGTACACCTTCTTGAACTGGCTCTGATTGTGGGGAAGCTTGTTGAGTTTCATCTTGAGCACTTGAAATGGATTTAGTGGCCCTAGCTCTCCTAGCACTAGTTGTCAAGTTCTTACGCCTTTCCAGCCTTGCACTATCCGGGACAATTGCGTCTTCGGGTTTTTTTCCTCGCTTATCCCTAAATAGCAACACAAGGTACAATAGGTTCATAATCGGAAGTTTTAATTTAGCGTAAGCGTCCGATTATTAAAAATCGGAAGTCAAATTTCAACATAATCTAACGAATACACAAAATCGGTTGCCAAAAAAAAAAATTTATACTTAACGAATATGCATCAGTTTGTGTCCAGGAGATACAAAAGCCTATTATATTCGGAAGAAAAAAAATATTACTTCCGATTATGAACCTATTGTAGGGTTCAGTTGTGAAAAACTAAGGCAATCGGTAGGAAACCTAACATTTTAGCAACCGAATATGACCAATGTTCTTTAACAGTGATAATTCTAGTATAATCGGAAGTTTACAAGAATATCTAAACCACCGAATCTATGATCGAAAACCCTAAAAAAAATCGTGGTTTCTTCGAATTAAAGTAATAGAAACCCGAAAAAATGGTAGAATCTTACCTAATTGGGTCCATTTGAAGTTGCTTGAGAGTTTGGCTATCAGAATCATCTACATCAGGTACTTCTTCTTCTTCACCTTGTTCGCGTTCTTCGTGTTCTTCGGTGAGAACCTCTTTATTACGGGCAGGTACTCCAATGTTCGAATCAACACCACGAACAACATTTATGTTTCGAGTTTTTTGACGTCCCTTATCTTTTATATTCTTAGAGAATATTCGACGATTATTCGATTCGATGATTAAAGATAATGATGTATTGAAGCGGAGTTAACGAGGGGGACAGTTTTCCTCTCTGTATTCGGAGAGCAAGAGGAGAAGAGAGTTGAAGTTGAAAAGAAACGAAACGAAATGAAAATAATTTAGGTTGACATCGGTTTTATCTTTCAAACTATATAATCGGAGGTTTAACTGGTTCACTTAACTACCGATTATAGGTTGCCCCACATTGAACCTTTGCCAAAATTCCACAGGTTTTAGGCTGTAGAGCCAGCCCTAACCATTTTGTTCGTGTTTGCGCCATAATCGGAGAGTTTAACATATTACATTTCCTCCTGATTATAGGTTGCCCCAAAATTGAGTTTTTTCAAAAACCCTTTAATTCCAAAATTTTGAAATTAAATATAATCGGGAGAAAATTTGGCTACCGATTATAGGTAGCCCCACGTCGAACCTTTGCCAAAATTCCACATGTTTTAGGCTGCAGAGCCAGCCCTAACCATTTGGTTCGTGTTTGCGCCATAATCGGAAGTTTAACATATTACATTTCCTCCCGATTATAGGTTTCCCCAAAATTGAGTTTTTTTCGAAAAACCTTTAATTCCAAAATTTTGAAATTAAATATAACCAGAGAAAATTTGGCTACCAATAATAGGTATCCCCACATCGAACCTTTGCCAAAATTCCACAGGTTTTAGGCTGCAGAGGCAGCCCTAACCATTTGGTTCGTGTTTGCTCCATAATCGGAAGTTTAGCATATTACATTTCCTTCCAACTATAGTAATCAGAGGCATTCACTTGTGATAGGTAGGAAAGGGACTATATATTGGTGTTCGGAATTTTTCTTGGAGTCATTGTCCCAATGACTACCGATTGAGTGAGAGAAGAAGAAGAAGTGGGTATATGTTGCCAACTTCCATAAATATGGATGGGTACGAAGAAGGACGTGAAGTTGTTGAAGTTCAAGGTTCATTACCAATTAGAGATGACGATTTGGGCTATTTATTAAATGATCCACACTTTGATGGAGATGAAACCCTAGACGACACTTACATGGAAGAATATGGAGAATCACCCGAAATCGAAGGTAACAATGCGTCAAAAAATCAGGTATGTTGTTTGAAAACTCTAATAGCAATGTTATGTGTGTTTGTGTGTGATTTTGAACGTGAAAATTCAATAACTGCATGCCTTGAATGCCATTAAAGACTATTAATCGGTAGCTAACTGAATATAATTATCTACCGAATATGAAAAATCGGGTATTCTCTTATGTATTAAGGTACCGAATACGTTAAAAGTTCCCAAATTGAAAGCTTCAATTTGTCGTAATCGGAAGTTTTATACATAACAAAACTTCTGATTGTAAAAGGTTATCCCAAATAAGAATTTCTCCAAAAACGTAATATTTGTGAAGCTTGACATTTCTTAATCGGGTGTTTATGAATTAACATCACTTTCGATTATTAATAATCGGGTGTTTATGAATTAACTAATCCTCCGATTGTTTAAGTTTTTATACACAGAAGAGTTGTTCATTTGTCTATCTATTAATCGGTAGAATATCTCAGTACAATACTATCGATTTTTTGTAATCTGTTTGGTTTTTTAGTATTTGATTACCGATTGTATCGGTTGTATAAGCTTTAAACTTGATTCCGATTATTAATGCGTAACTTGTTTTTATGGTGCGTAGGCTGTTGTATCTGTTGATGACGATTATTATTTGAGGCCTGATACTGCCATACACTATGAAAACGATTTGGTATGTTCATGAATTATCTTTTCTTTTTCGAATCATGTATGTTAGATGGTTATGCTTATTTTGTTTGTTTTGTTTTATGCGCATTTAGATATTTCAAAGTAAGGATGAGGTGAAGGAGTGGCTTATGAACAAGGCAAAAGAGAACATGTGTGTGGTAGTTCAGAACCGTTATGTGAGGGATATTCGGTTTGAAATGATATGTGAGCGATGTGGGGTGAAGAAGAGTCACGAGGGAAAGAATAGTAAGTATGTAAGGAAGACGAAGAGAAAGAAATACTGAACTCATACAAAGAAAATTGGATGCCCATTTAAGATTGTGTTCTATAAGCCCAATGGTAGTGATAGTAAAGAGTGGAAAATGTCTAAAGTTTCTAATGGTTGTCATAACCATGATGATCCGGATACTCTTATTGGACATGTAATGGTTGCGAAGTTAAAACCACATGAAATGGATATGGTGAGGTCTATGCGGATCCAAAAGGCGAGTGTGATCTTGAGTAAAATTAAAACTTGTCTTCTTTGTCTACAATTCAGTCGGCCCTAGCTACGATCAAAAGAACAGAATGGGATGGTAGAACGGTCATGCAACAATCGCAGTAGTTAGCTGAGTTACACGACTACACGTTGAGAATGTAAGAAAAGGATGGTAAAGTGGTACGTATTTTCTTGGCACATCCCGAAATGATAAAATTGGCTCAGTGTTTTCATCAATTTTTGTTGATAGATGCCATTTACAAGACAAACAATTATAACATGCCGTTGTTGAACATTGCTTGTCACACTTCGGACAAAAACACGTTTACAATTTCATGGGGTTTAATGGATCATGAGAACAATGTGAGTTTCATTTGGATGTTGGAGATGTTGAGGTCCATTTATAATGGGGATGATTTTTCAAGGGTTATTGTAACGGATAAGGATCAATCCTTAATGCATGCAATAGCGGTTGTGTTTCCTGAAGCCCGAAACTTGCAATGTACATGGCATATTCAAGGCAACATCAAACTCAATTTCCATCTCCATTTCCAAGCTAAAAAACAAAAGAAGGGTACTAAGAGGTTGAAGGAAGAGGATGAGCGCATTAGTAAATTAACCGTGGAAGAACAACAGGAAGAGAAGAGGTTATTTGATGAAAAATGGAAGGAGGATGGAATGATTTGGAAAATGTTCATGAAAGCATGGGACAAGATCATTTGGTCGAAGACCGAGGAAATTTATGATTGAAAATTGAAGAAATTTGAGGATGAATATGGCAAGGACTACCCAAAACCGGTTGAGTATTGTAAAACACAATGGTTAAAGATCAAGGAGAGGTTTGTGTTTGCATGGACATATGAATGTCATAATTTCAAGAATGAGGCGACAAGCATATCAGAGGGGTCTCATGGCCGGTTAAAGAAAATACTTCTAGGTAGTCATAATGGAGTTGTGTCGATCCAAGAAACAATTCATGAATTCACCAATCGTGATCTCATTAATATTAAGGGTTCCATGCAATTTAGTGTACATAAATTCCCGACGGAACATGAAATGGAAATATTGCTTCTAAGGGGCATTATTCATAAAGTTTCAAGATGGGCAATAAATCACATGATGAAACAATTGAAGTTATATAAAGATTACGACTATGATAATACGGTTTGTGTTTGCAAAGATATGATAGGTATTGGTCTCCCATGTCGTCATAAAATGGGTAGATACGTCGATGTGATTGACATCAATGATATTCATCAATTTTGGAATCAATTAAATTTCACTCCAAGCACCCCCGTAGTTGATGGTCCGTCGTTCTTGGAGTCGGAATTGTGTGCAAGAATAACCGAGCGTTATGCTACAACAAATGGCGCCAAGAAGCAAGTATTGATGCATGATTTGGAGCAAGCTCTTCACCCTAGTTTAAGGGAGGTTGATGAACCTATTAAGCAAAAGGGGGCGGGTAGGCCCACCGAAGTGTCGAGGACCATTGGAAGAAAAGAATTGAAAGAGTATTTGTCTAATAGAAGAATATTTTATAGGCATGAGCGTTCAGAAGCCGAATTTGAGGATGAGCCGCAACCCAAGAAAAGAGGTCGTCCAAGAAAATATCAAAGTGGACCGACCGACCGACAAGTGGGGCCAAATGTCTCTACGAAGCCTTCTCAAGTAAGTCAAGCCAAGGTTGTGGAATAAGTTGTGTTAGTAGAGACCCAAACTTCCTCCGTAGGTATAAATCAAATGAGCAACTCCCAAGAAACACAATCAACGGAAATGGTGACTATAAGAGAGAAGTATGGTACTCTTCGTTGTCCTAAGGATTTTCATGAAAGACCCACGCGATCAAGGTATATAATTTTAGAAGAATATATGAAACAACTCCCTCCCCTCATTGTTCCATTTGTTTTGTCCACCGACGAGGTGGATGGGGATGGTAATTGTGGGTTTCACGTCGCTACGGAACAAATTGGTAACTTTGGAGAGGTCGTGGACGAAGATGTCACCGAATGGCAATATCTAAGAACTAAGATGGCGGCACAACTAATAAAGGACAAGGATTTCTATATGGGGATGATGAAGCAAGGAGATATACACGACAAAGAGCTAGAGTTCAAAAACTTAGTTGCGCGTTTAAAGTGCCGAAAGGGATTGAAGACTATTAGATCCAAGTATTGGATGAGAATTCCTTCATGTGGATATCTCTTAGCGGACGTTTTGAATTGCGTGGTACATTTCTTTGTTCCTCCTAAGTATGGACATTCCTTTACGTTTGTACCTACAAGGACGGTTTGCGATGATTTGGTTAAAGATAGAAGAATTGTGAATGAGATGCATTTTATCGGTTTAAGAGTAAAGAGAGATTGCCCATTACCTTCGTTTGGTGGTGCGATGGATTACTTCCCAATGAATCATTGTAAGGATTGGTTGAAACAATATGAGACCAACATGTTGGATTGGGATCGCGTCATGAAAATCAACTTTCCGACAGGCATACTCGAATTGGTTCCCTTGGATGATGAAGATGAATGATCGTTACTTGCGAGAGATGTATTTTTTGGAATGATCTGTGAAGTATAAAGATATAATCGATAGTTATATTATAAATATATCAACCGATTATACATGCTTTTGTAAACAGACTCAATCAATATTACAATCGCTTATTAAAATTTCTAATTTACCGTCCGATTGCAAGTCTAACAAAATTACTGAAATTTATTCCCCAGAATCGGTAGATAACATATTACATTAACATCCGATTGTCACCAAACTTTGAAGAAAAAAAATGAAATTTTTTCCCAGAATCGGTAGACAACATAGAACATATACTTCCGATTATTACCAAACTCTGACATAAAAAGGTGAAAATCTCCCCAGAATCGGTAGACAATAGAAAACAATAACTTCCGATTGTAATAATCAATCAATATTTATACTGTGGTCACGGACTTCAGGAATTCATAACTCCCATCATAAGTGAATTCTTCACCCTTTTCCACCAAGTACTGTCTTTTTGTGAGTGCCTCCTACATAAACAAGCACAAAATAATGCCAAGTTCGTTTTAGTAAGAAAGATTAGACACCCGGTGTTAAAAATAAAGAATTTAGGCCATACTTACAAATTGTTGGATTGACAAGCTTAAGTGGCTAGTGTTAAACATCCTATTTTGTATCGTTATGTAATCATTTACCCCTTTTTGGACAAGTCAGAAACGATCATGAACTTGTTGGAGTGATCTTTGCTTTGGATTTACATACTCTCGCACAAATTGGCTATATACCCTCGCCCAAAAGACTTCCAGTTTTAACCTTCCCGCTATGACATCTTCACGTCTTGTTTCATGATACCAGGTTTCACAATGACCAAATCTTCATCTGCGTCAAATGTTGCCATGCTAGTAAGTTGAGATATAGAATGAATTAACAAGAGTAGACGATGGAAAATCTATTTGTAGAATACACGATGCTATATATGTGTTGTTTGCTGCATAAATAAGAAGAGTTTACCCTCCTTATATATATGAGAGTCCCAACGTCTCTTTTTTTTTTTAAATGGCCGTTGATGCGTACTTTACAAGACTGTACTGAAGTTGCGTACTATTATTACATATAATCGGTAGGAAATTCTTTAACCTAAGCTACCGATTATGTATACTCGGAATCTTAGGATACTTGTATACCTACCGATTATAGCCTGTTTTGTCAACACGGTACAAAGTTTCATTAGAGTGGTATAATCGGAGGTTTATCAATATGTATTAGCTACCGATTTTGTGTGGTTTTCGAGGCACGTCTAGTTTCTTTTGAACGAAATAGCCGTTGGAGTATAATCGGTAGTTACATAAATAAATAAAATTTCTGATTGTCATAATATTTTGGAAATTCATTACAGTATCACCTCAACATCATCTTAATTTTACGTTGAACTTCCACAAATTCTATTACAATGTATTGTGATTAGTGTCGTGGACGTGTTGGACGAGTCCTAAACGGATAAAATCTTTTCATCGCCATAAGGATTCTAAAATGAGCTTCATAACGAAAGCTTGATATTTTCCATCTCCGCCATTCCCCGAGAGATTGTTCTATAACCTCATCATTGGTTGCACCCATCAATCGATATTGATTCACAAGATAAGTTAAATCGACAAATTCTATGACGCGTCCGTTTATTGAACCAATTCGGCAGAAAAGATCAGCAGAGTGACGGTTGTTTGGGTTACCGGTGTCGGCGCAGAATTTTTCGTGAATTCTCCCCAAATAACTCATACTCATTATCTCCGTTCTGCTCCCCGTCTCGGATAGAATTGAAGTAGCGCCTACATAAAGATAAATCTTCTTCAATCGTGAACTCCGTTGGATTAATGAATGGTTGGGCCATTATGTTGTAAATGAAGTTGGAGAGAGTTAAAAGGTATTTGTGTTCCATAGAAGGTACAAGGATACAATCCTTATATAGGGTTTAGAGTTCCAACGGCTCTTTTTTTGTTGGGGCATCTGTATAATCGGTAGCCAATAAGGTATTTATCTACCGATTATACAGTTGCCCCAAATTTTGTTTTGGGAGAATTCTCAAATTTTCGGAATTTGAGAACTATAATAATCGGTAGTTAATATGACTACTGATTATAAATTTGCCCCAAATCTCTTCTTTGGGAGATACTATAATCGGTAGAATAGTGAGGTTATTCTTACTAACGATTATTATAGGACCAAGATTCGCGTTTGACACAAAATCTATATTAATCGGTGGTCAAATAGCGTTACTAACCTTCCGATTAAGTATTACACAATCGGACACAAAATTTCTTCCGATTACATAAGGGCATTAACGTAATCTCCACGTTTATGGACATCCCTTAATGTTGCCTCTGGGTTGAGAATAAAAATGTCGCCCCTAATTGCGTTTGAGTCGCCCCTAAAAGTGCAAGGATTATTTTAGTAGAGAAAAATAATAATTTTGTACTTTTTAAATATTAAATAATTATTTTCTAAAATATTGTGTTACTTTTTCTGATCTGTCGGTAGGAAAAGATTCATCGAAAAAATCTACCTAAGGGGTGCCTTCTTAATAACCCAATAAATACAACTGACAAAAAAAAAAACGAGAATGGATCGCCCAAAGTGAAAGTAATAAAAATAGAAAAAAGAACATATATCAATTGTCTCATATCCAACTCAAAACGGACGATAGAAATTCAAGTCCATAAAACTATCACCATGTTAGCCTTTTAACCCAACATTTTAGTGTTTGACTCCGCCCAAAAATAAGATTCAATCTTAATATCTCTAATTATACTTTCCAAATTTTCTTTTTGTGATCGAAAATTCGAGAGTTCCTTTCTTTCCATATGCACAATCATATTGCAACCGATAAGTTTTTCCATATACGGTTAAGACTTTCATCTGCCCAATCGTGACTCTATGCTTTTATCGTTATGGCAATATTACTATCGTAATTCCAATAAAAGTTGCATCCTTCAACAAAATAATCTCAAATTCTCTTTGTTCGCCAACAATGATAAAATAAATCGGCACTTATTTCATTTTTTCTTCTTAAAATCGGCGCACCCTATCCACATTCATTAATTCCTCTTCTAGAAAGCTTGTATGTCACCATCAACTTTTCATGGAATAGAGGCCATAGAAAAAAGTTTACTTTGTATGGGTAATATGGACTCCAAATAATCTTTTTTGGGAAGCTAATATCGCCGGGTTCACAAAGAGCATCAACACCACACTTAACCATATTATTTCTATCCATTATCTAAAGTCTAAGACCCCTTCTTGAATATTCACGACCTCTAGTAATAAGATTATAGAAGTAGACACCCTCATTATGGCTTGAGAATATCTACTCTAAGACATGAACTTCCATTTGGTGTCGTTATTCAATATCTCGTACAACCTAGCCAATACTTTCCCTTTTGTTCTTGAAGCTTCAAATGTCAGTGGAAAATTATTGCATAAGACGTCATCCCCAAAATATTTTGTTACTAGATAAGAATATAATACTACATGATATTCGATTGATAATCTTATATTTTTGATTCTTATATACTCCCTTCGTCCAAGTTTTATCGCAGATCATGTATTTGGCTTGTCCAACCAGATAAGCGGGATTCTGATTCCAATACAAAAATTTTCCCTTATTTATATATGGGTTTTGTTATCTTGTGCATCCATGCAAAAGATAAGAGCAAATCATTGACATTGGAAATGATAAACAACAATAAAAAAAATATGAGAGATAATATGTACTTTATCTTCTCCAATGCAAGACTAGTAATTCATTTTTTTTTAAATTGTTGTTTATCATTTCCAGTGCCAATGATTGGCTCTTATCTTATGCATGGATGCACAAGATAACAAAACCGTGATGAAAAAACAAGAGAAGGAGGGGATTTTGCATTTCCTCCCCAATAAAGATTTTCTAATTTGAGTTTCCTCCCCAAATAGATTCAAATTATAGAAACCTCATCCCGTCAAGAATTCCATCCATTTTCCCCGTTTGTTGTGTCAGCATGAGTGTACACTTGAGAAAGATAAAAATATGTCAATTGAAATATTAGAAATACCTTTCTATACTAATATGATATAACGACGATAGTCAAAGTCAAATAATCAATGGTGCAGATTTACAATCATTGGACCATGTCTTCAAAATTGGTTTAGGCATTTATACAAACACCTTCTATATGTGACTTTAGTAATGGAGAAAATTTATCTGTTGATTTTTAAGTCATTCTTTATCTTCTTCCCTGCAAAATATTTTCAACTACATAATTGCATCCATTTGATCACAACCATTCAGAATCGGTAACAAGAGCAAACACATGTAAAGTATCACTACAACAACATAGTCCTATTCAATTTATTGTTGATTTCCCGCGACATCATCAAGTTCTTTTCTTCCCCATTTGTTCGTCGCTTCAATCAATTGATTCATGCCCAAGTCTTATCTCGTCCATGTTTCCTTGTTCTTATTCAAATTCAAACACAAACCTCATTCAAAATCATTATAAACTCAACATCTCAGGCACTCAAGCATACCTGATTCTTAATCATCCATCAACAACACCATATGTTCTTGTGTCTATTATTTAATGGCAACAAGCTTCCTTCAATCACTCAAGAACCTAGTGGCAGAATCAAGGAAAACTATAATCAAGTAAAAGGTCAATTTAACTACTGCCAAATATTGGCGTAGGATGAAGAAGAATAAGAAGAAAGAAGACTCAAAATAATTTCAAAATCCGATCTCGACCAAGGTAGTCAATATTTGTTGCATTGGCCGACATTATAGGTTTTTATCGTGTATTGAAAAAAATATGTACGATATCTAAAATATCGGCGATACAAGGATTAAACGATAGAAATGCTTGTATCGGCCGGTACAAATCGATATATCGGGTTCATCGATACACTGATAATATCGACAAGGGTAATTTGGTAGAGTAAATTATTTAGATATGAAAATTTGTAAACATAACTCTTCTTCCTCTATACCATTGAAAACTCAATCAGATTCAATAAAGAAATTTACAACTATTTCATATTTTTTTAATGATGGTGGAATGTAACTGAATTTGTATTGTGAAGCTTTTGATCTTGAGAATTAATGCATCATATAACATCAAAATTTTAGATTGCAACATTTATAAATATTTAAAATTCTAGGTCTTAATGATGTATCACCGATAGAAACCGATGTAATCTTTTATATAGTTGTATCGGACCCGGCCGATACGATATCGATACACGATATTAACTACTTTGATCTCGACAAAGAATCCAAAACACCTCTCTTGAAACCGTATTTCAAGAATTAATCAATCAAATTACAGTATACCTTTCTAAAAAAAAACTAACCATTTTATGAATCAAGTATATCCTTATGTAATTTCTGTTGTTATATGTGATTCTGTAAAAACTCTAACCATTATGTAAAAAAACTTACCGAAATTCAATTAGATCTCTCTGTAGTTGTTTTTCGGAGTTTCAAGGGTTTCAATTTGGCAGGTCAAGTTTCAAGTTTATGCATTGGTGTACAAAGTTTCAAGTGATTTCTAAATTAATGGCAGGTCGAATGAAAAGCCTTTTAGGTAAATTAATATCTCCTTTCCAGTCTACCTTCATTCCTGGAAGGCAGATAGCAGAAAATATAACATTAGCACACGAGATAATACACAAGATGAAAAACTCCAAATCAAAGAAAGGTTTTATGGGAATAAAAATTGATACGTCTAAAGCATTCAACAGGGTCGAATGGGACTTTCTAATCCAAGTTATGACTAAAATGGGGTTTAACAGTAAATGGTGTAGCTAGTACACCAATGCATATCTACAACCACTTTATTTGTTCTCCTTAATGGCTCCCCCACACAATTTTTTAAACCTAGTAGGGGATTGAGGCAGGGAGATCCAATCTCCCTGTATATTTTCATAATTTTTATAGAAGCTCTCTCTCGATCTATTCAAAATGCTGAGAATACAGGTCTAATTAAAGGTATTAAACTGGTTCACAAAGCCCCTTCTCTAAGCCATCTACTTTTCGTCGACGACTGCCTTGTCTTCTGTAAGGTAAGTAAACAAACTTGTTAAAATCTTGTTAAATTATTCAAAGATTTTAGCTTGGCTTCAGGTCAACTGATAAACCTAACTAATTATGGAGTCCTTTCTACTGAAAAAAGCATGTGAAGAAGGGTAATAAAAATCTTAGGAGCCACTGTTATACCCCTAACTGACAAATATTTAGGTTGTTCTCTGTTTACTAATAGATCAAAAATAGCTTGTTTTGAACCTTTACTTGAAAACCTAAGAACTAGGATGACTGGTTGGAATGAAATTAATTTTAACAATGTGGGAAAAAATGTTATGATAAAAAATGTTGCTTCGTCAGTTTATGTGTATCAAATGAACTGTTTTAAACTTCCAGTAAAAATATGCAACCAGATAACAAAACTCCAGAGAAACTACTGGTGGGGGAAAAATGAAAAGGGTTTGAATGAGAATGGGAAAAATGGGGTTTGTTTAAAAAGTTGGACCTCTATTTGCAAAAGTCTAGAGGAAGGGGGCTTGGGCATAAAGAATGTGAAAAACTTTAACATGGCTATGTTAACTAGGATGGGTTGGAATCTAAATTAAAACCCGGATTCTTTATGTGCTTCTATTCCGAATTGCGATATTCTTCATATAAACAGTAAACCAAAGAAAAATGATAGTTGGTTTGGAAAGGTATGCTATCAGGGATCAACAAAATTAAAAAGTTTTGCTTTTGGGAATTAGGAAATGGGAGAAACATTGATATTTGGGAAGACTATTGGATCCCAGAAAATAAAACACCTCTACAGAAAAATCCCTTAACTACGGTGGGACTTAGTAAAGTTAGTGATCTGATAACAGATCACAAAACATGGGACCTTGATAAACTTGTCAGATGTTTTAATAATCAGATAATAGGAAAAATAAGAAAAATTAGAATACCAAGGTGATCGAATTTTATATAGTGGTAAATAGAGTTGTCGTTCACTTGGACTTTGTTGGATTGATTTTAGGAATTAATAAACTAAAATAAAAGAAAAATATATATAAAATATTGTCACAGGATGAAGAGAGTTACTGGGACTAGGATTTCGTCGAATTCATAACATAGAGTTTAATTTATTTATTCTCAACAAATAAAGCTCAATAAATAAAATTAACACGTACTCTGATTTTTGCCAAAGTAGATTCTCAAAAGATTGGTTGTAAATCCTAAGCATGATGTATCGAAACATTTAAGCTAAGCATACATCATCAAATTAAATGACAACCAATTAATTCAAATCATAATTAAATTAAAATAAATGCAAAAGTCATAAAAAGAATTAAATAATTTTACCCATGTATGAAATTCGTCTTCCTCCGGCGTCCCAGTGTTGGGTTTAGCCCATCATTGTGTAAACTTGCTCAAAATATTGATTCATGCTCAAAAATTGTTTACAAAGATGAAATAGAGAGAAAATAATGAAAATCGGGTATTTGCAACGCCAGAAATATGTTGCAAAACCACTGTTACAGTATACGATAATAATAAAGTGATGTAGTCATTGTTGAAGTGTCGCTGCAAAGACTGTTGCAAAACCCGGAATAAACCACAGTTTATCAACGATGGGCTTTGGCAGCTTATGTTCTTCGTGCTTCTTCTCAACAGCAGCAGCAAAAATATTACTGCAACTTGATTTTTCGTCACTATGCAACTCTCTGTTCTTGTCCAAACTCTCCATCCCCCTTGTCTATGCACCCAGAAACCTATTTATATTCGACAGGGTTACAAAATCTTCAAGATATCCTCATTAATCTCCCTTATTTCTTTTCTTCTCTCACTACCATTATGAGAATATTTTATTTCCTTTTAACAGAGATGCACGAGATTGTTTGCTCAGTCACGATGTTTGCTCCGATCTCTACACTCCACACGCGTTGATACCACGTGAAACATGTCGTCGCCACACGCAGTTTTTCCTAAAATAGAGCAGTCAAACCCAAGTATTCTGTTGCGTGGAATTTTCACGTTTCCTTCCCTTTTTCCTCGAGTCCAACTAAATTACCATCCCCAGAAATATTTCACAGGCCAATATCTATCCAAATCAACGGAAGAAATCCAAAGATATCGTCCAAATCTTCTACCAGAAACGTGCGCAGTTAACCCTGATTTTTTTCCGCCAAAAACTATTTTTTCAAATGATGAAGATGGTGTTCCCCTAACCAAACTGGGGGTGCAAACATAAGGTGCCCAACTGAGGTGCCCCTTATCCAGAGTGAGGGTGCCTTTAGTAATTTTCTCAGGGGGTCCAAATAGCACTTTTCGAGCAACTTTTTCCACACAAGTGTATCTCTCCAAAAACACCTACACAAACATAAAAACACCAAAATAAGTACAAAATCAAGCACTAACAATAGAGACATTGAGGACAATTCAGACACAAAAATGTGTCTATCACAAGGGAAGAAAAAATAGATACACCAAGATGGAGTCTAAACAAAAAAGGTATGTTCTATGTAAAATCCTTGTACAATCATATAAACTCTAATGGAAATGCTGAAACAAAATGGAGTAGAATTTGGGAAATGGATACAACCCCAGTTGTTAAGAACTTTGTTTGGAAGGCAGCCCACTCCATTCTTCCCAATAGTATGCGAGTGGCAGCCATTCTCCCTAACATATATAACAAATGTATACTATGTAATGAGAGTCAAGAAACGCTTACTCATTTATTCCTACACTGCAACTACGCTTCTCAGGTATGGATGCATTTCAATTTCAATATGGATTACATCAGAAATGGCACAACAACTTTTCATAAATGGTTAACTAACTTTTTTGAGAATCCCAACAGGGGAAATTATGATATAGACTGGCATGTGCTCTGTAGTATAATAATTTGGTTCAAAGTAAGGTGCGATATAGTTTTTAAAAAGAAGAATCAAAATAGTGTCATAACTGCAAACAATATCATCAAAGTCATAAACAGTTATAATGTAGTGAATCAATCAAGGCATAATATAATGGAGAACTGTACTACAGATTAATTTTGTTAGATCATTGCTCGGCCGAACTCGCATGCGTTGCTATCTCAAGCATGTTTGTAAATGTTAGTGATCAAAACTATAAAGTCTTGATTTCTAGTCTACTATATCTACGGTCTAGGACTAGGATAGAAAGTGTAGTTGAGCTCAAGAACTCCATGGAAATCATCATACAAGACGAAGGACTACTCAAGGAACCAGTGGATCTTCATCAACTAAAAGGTACGTGGAGACTTGTACTTATCTATCACTCGAAAGTCTATCTACTCTACCTACTATCTTGAGACCAAATTCATATTATTATATAGACTAAGAATATACACATGTGATATTTCGATCTAAGTATCTCTCGTTTGTCTATTTCTCGAAATATGTGTTGGTAAAGCTTTCGCTTTATCCAAGTTTATCTTTACCTAGTGACGAAAGTCATGTTATGTTTCAATCATTTTAGAAATCTCTATGACGAAAAAACGTTTGTGAATAACAACTATATAACATCCTCTGAGAATGTTTCAATGATTGAAATGAGAGTTTAGACAATATAACCACAGGGGGATATAAACATTATTCTGGTAACACACATATGTATAAGTCCTTAGCACTTGAACCGAAGTTTGCGAACCTTGTTGATCAAGTGAAACCAGAACTTGAGCAGTCAACCCAGTCCACGAACTCAGTCCGCAAACGTGCGTAGTTATCGAACCCGAAAATTTCTGCTAGAGTTGTAGCTCGGTTTCAGTCCGCGGACTGACGGAAGTTCTCGAACCCAAGAATTTTTTCTGGAGTTTGTGAACTCCAACCGGTTAACTTGAGTCCGCGAACTTGAGTGGTTATGTCTAAAAACGGTGTTCGTGAACTTATCTAAATTATCTAAGGAATGCTATTGCAAACCGTGGCTTTATAGTTCATGAATCGATTCGAGTGAATCACATCGTTTTTTCTTTAATTGTTTCTTATGTAGTACATGAGATCTCATAGAAACTGAACAACTCTCTAACTAGTTCATTTGAGTCATTGGGACTAGTTATGGTGAAGAAGAATATGGTTGATATGGAAGTTATCATTTGGTTAACCATTTGGTTGACTAATATTGAACTAACCATTGTACATGTTTGGATACAGTTACACAAACCCAAAATAGTCAAGTACATGTGTGTATGGCAAGCTAAGTTTTCGATCTAATGGTTGAGAGATATTAGCTTGTATCTAATCAGGTTTTCATCTAACAGTGAATATTGAATGCTTTGTTACTAAGCTAACATAGATTGCAAACCCTGATTTGAAAGACTATATAAGGGAGAACTCTAGCAACTGGGAAACCTAATCCCCACACATTCTGTATGATACTAGTTTGTTAAGCTAGAGTCGATTCTCCTTTAACCTTTGGTTTTCTTCTTCTAAAACCAGGTTAACAACTTAAAGACTTCATTGGGATTGTGAAGCCAGACCGATACTACTTTTCTTGTAGTTGTATGATTTGAACTTGTTGTTTCTATCATACGAGTACAATTGTAATAATTGGCTTAAGATTTCTATCTCCGATAGGCAAGATATAAAAGTAATCACAAACATCTTCATCTCATCATTTGTGATTCTATAATATCTTTTTTCGCTGCGTCGATTAAGACTATTGTGAGGTGATTGATAAAACTGAGATGTTCTTTGGGAATATAAGTCTGGTTTTATTGATTGGTTCATGTTCACCTTGATTTATCAAAAGATGAAACAAAACTCATAGGTTTATTCGTGGGAGATGAATTTATCTATCTTGTAGACTTTTCTATGTGAGACAGATTTGTTTATTAAAGTCTTCAACTTTGGGTCGTAGCAACTCTTCGTTGTGGGTGAAATCAGCTAAGGGAATCAAGTGTGCAGTATCATGCTGGGATCAGAGGCGTAGGAGCATAACTTTACCTTGGATCAATGTGAGATTGATTGGGGTTCAACGACATTCCAGACCGAATTTAATTTGGAGTAGGCTAGTATCTGTAGCGGCTTAATACAATGTATGTTTAATCTGGACTAGGTCCCGAGGTTTTTCTGCATTTGCGGTTTCCTCGTTAAGAAAATTATGGTGTCTGTGTTATTTCTTTTCCGCATTATATTACGTTATATAATTGAAATAATACAGGTTGTGCGTTGTTCAATCAATTAGAATATCCGACCTTATTGGTTGTTGATTTAAATTGATTGACACTTGGATATTGGTCTTTGGTACCATCCAAGTTATCTCTCTTTAATTAAGACTCTCGAATTGTATTTTCTTGAGTAAATCAAATTGAGAGATTGAGATAATAACTCCTTGAGTATTTTCTATTGATTGAGTCTAACTGTCTAGTCAATTCTCTAGAAAAAAACTCGGAGTTATCCATACAGATTTCTAATCGAAATATTGGGTGTGGTTGTTAGACCCCCCGCTTTTTCAATTGGTATTAGAACAGACAAACACGTTCAAAACCTCACAAGTATGTGTTTATAGCGATCTTACTTTATGGACGAGTCTATCTCTAATAAAGTACCAGTTCATAAATCACCGGATGATTTTCAAAGCTTAGATTCACCTGAGAGAACTGTCACATCTAGTTCATTATATAAATATTCTCTTAATGTAGAACCTGTTGAAGTCTGGGAAATACGCCTAGAAGAACAGTTGGATGAACTTTATGATGAAGGTGATTCAGATATTGATAGATATGTTGATGAGGAAGTCTCAGAGTATGTTAAGGTTTTGAATTCATTGAAAAAGAAGAAGATGACAACTTCTCATGTCACACCTCTTATGACTCATCTCTGTCGAGAAAACAAGAAATTGAGAAGATGTTACGCATGTGTTTATGTTTCGAATTGTTCTAACGAATCGATCCTCAAGGATTCTGAGGAAAACCTATGTATGAAGTAAATTGAATGTGATAATGTTTATCAAAAATATTTCTTGATGGAAGAGAAACTAGCAGAACAGCAAGCAAGTTTTGATGACAGAGAAAGCTCTTATTGAAAAAGCGGGGGTCTAACAAACTCACCCAATATATCGGTTAGCAATCTGTATGGACAACTCCGAGTTGCAGCTGGAGAGTGGGCTGTAAATAAAAAATTGTTGAATATATGTTTCAGCTTAGATTCTAAAGTTGTTATATTGGCATTCACAAATGGGAGAATACCATGGATAGTTAAGAACAGATGGAAGAAAATAATTGAATCATTGAGAAGCATCAATTTTAGGCATGCATATAGGGAAATAAATTCCTCAGATGATTAACTTGCAAAAGATGGGGCAAAGCTATGCAGAGGGGTAATAAAGCTGTATGAAGGAAGACCTGAAACTGTGAGAATAATGGAACATGAAGATGCTCACTATTTTAGTTTTCTTAAAAAAAAAATTGTACAAGGATCTTTCATTTTTTACATATATTTTTTGTGTTTTGTATTCCTTTAGTTGGTCTTGGCCTGTCAAGATTAGCTATTTCTAAACTTTGAGTTCATTTTTGGTAATAAAATTTTTTATGTTTAAAAAAAAAAAAAAAAAAAAAAAACAAGATTCAATCAATAGAAAATATCTCAAGGAGTTATTATCTCAATCTCTCGATTTGATTTACTCAAGCACATATGATTCGCGAGTCTAATCAAAGAGAGATAACTTGGATGGTACCAAAGACCAATATCCAAGTGTCAATCGATTTAAATCAATAACCAATAAGGTCGGATATTCTAATCGATTGAACAACGCACAACCTGTATTATTTCAATTATATAACAAAATATAATGCGGAATCGAAATAACACAGACACCAGAATTTTGTAAACGAGGAAACCGCAAATGCAAAAAAACCACGGGACCTAGTCCAGATTAAACATACACTGTATTAAGCCGTTACAGACACTAGCCTACTCCAAATTAACTTTGGTCTGGACTGTAGTTGAACCCCAACCAATCTCACACTGATCCAAGGTACAGTTATGATCCTACGTCTCTGATCCCAGCAGGATACTGCGTACTTGATTCCCTTAGTTGATCTCACCCACAACCAAGAGTTTCTATGACCCAATGTCGAAGACTTTAATAAACAAATCTCTCTCACACAGAAAAGTCTACATGTAATAGATAAATACGTCTCCCACGAATAAACCTATGAGTTTTGTTCCGTCTTTTGATAAGTCAATTTGAACAGGAACCAATCGATAAAACCAGACTTATATTCCAGAAGAACATCTCAGTTTCATCAATCACCTCACAATAAACTTAATTGACGCAGCGAAGAAGATTATTGAGGAATCACAAACAATGAGACGAAGATGTTTGTGACTACTTTTATCTTGCCTATCAGAGATAGAAATCTCAAGCCAATTATTACAATTTTACTCGTACGATAGAAACAACAAGATCAGATCACACAACTACAAGAAAAGTAATATCAGTTTGGCTTCATAATCCCAATGAAGTCTTTAAGTCGTTAACTTAGTTTTCGAAGAAGAAAACCAAAGGTTAAGGAGAATCGACTCTAGCTTATCAAACTAGTATCACACAGAATGTGTGGGGATTAAGTTTCCCAGTTGCTAGAATTCTCCCTTATATAGTCTTTCAAATCAGGGTTTGCAATCAATGTTAGATTAGTAACAAAGCATTCAATATTCACCGTTAGATAAAAACCTAATTAGATACAAGCTAATATCTCTCAACCGTTAGATCGAAAACTTAGCTTGTCATACACACATGTACTTGACGTTTTGGGTTTGTGTAACCGTACCCAAACGTGTACAATGGTTGGTTCAATATTAGTCAACCAAATGGTTAGCCAAATGATAAATTTCATATCAACCATATTCTTCTTCACCATAACTAGTCCAAATGACTCAAATGAACTAGTGAGAGAGTTGTTCAATTTCTATGAGATCTCATGTACTACACAAGACAAAATTGAATCAAAAACGATGTGATTCAATCGAATCGTTTCATGAACTATAAATCCACGGTTTCCAAAAGCATTCCTTAGTAATTTAAGATAAGTTCACGAACAACGTTTTCAGACATAACCTCTTGAGTTCGCGGACTCAAGCTAGCCGGTTGAAGTTAATAAACTCCAGCAGAATTTCTCGGGATGAGAACTTTCGTCGATTCATGGATTGGGTTCTCGATCGCACCGAGCTTCAACTTCAAAGATATATTCTCGGGTTCGAGAACTTACGCCAGTTCACGGATCGGGTTCACTTGACCGAGTTGTCGCCACGTTCGAAACCCACTTGATCAACAAAGTTCGCAAACTTCGGTTCAAGTGTTAAGTACTTATACATATATGTGTTGCCACAACAATGTTTATATCCCACGATGGTTATATAGTCTAAACTCTTATTTCAATCATTGAAACATTCTCAGAGGACGTCATATAGTTGTTATTCACAAACTAGTTTTCGTCAGAGCAATTTCCAAAGTGATTGAAACATAACATTACTTCCGTCACTAAGCAAAGATGAACTTAGCTACCGATTCTGGGAAGTTCATGGCATTAAATGCATGCATTAATCGAGTTTTCTCATTTAAAAACTCATACAAACGCATACAAAGTGGGTTATGAGTTTCTTAACACAATACCTGTGTGTTAGATGCATCGTTAGATTCGATATCTGTTGATTCTCCAGTTTCCTACATGAAAGCGCCGTCTAGGGTTTCCTCTCCACAAAAGTTTAGATCATTCAACATATACCCCAAATCGTCTTCTCTAAACGGTCGTGATCCTTCAACATTATGTTCTTCACGATCATTCTCACCTTATTCTTCATATCCATCCATTTTTGTTGCCTATTTCTACAAAAATGGGTTTTTCACTATTTTCCTTCTTCTTCTTCTCTAGAACTATAAAATGACAACAAATGAAGAAAATGAAACAAATTTCTTCCAAATACTACAGCGTCCACAATCGGACGATAGTTTTTTTTTTACTACCGAATTAATTCGGTAGATAAAGATCCTTATTTATCAACCGATTATGTGAGGGAAATTTTGCCATTACGAATTACGCGAGTTAAGGGGTGGCTTCGTTTTACATTTGGGTGACCCTATTTTGTTTTATTTTTGGCCCCTAAATCTTTTTTGTTGGCCCCTAAAAACGCCAGGAAAGTAAAGTCGTTCGTGAATTGATATGTAAATATTGATAAAAGGATAAATAGACTTTTGACAAACACAAGAGTTAAGCCTATATTGTCAATTATTGATGTAAGATAGGTTAAAATCTTTTGTGATTCAAGGATTATGTCTATTGTGTGCCATTGTGCAAATGGTGATGGAAACATAGAATGAATACTTGTGTATTCCGCAGTAATTGATCTTCCCTGATCCATATTTTGTGTATTACTATGAGACTCTGTATGTTGACTTATGTTGAGCATCAGACAACCAAAGTTGATTATTTTTATGATTAGCTTAGTTGTGTTCCGTAAGATACTTTATGTCGAGTATTTTGAACTAAATCAATCATCTTGTGTGATTATTTAGTTAGCATTCCATAAGTTTTCTTATGTTTGAGCATTTCTTTGACTGGGCTGGTTATTCATGATTAACTTAGTCATTGCTCCATAGAATTTTCTTATGTTGAGTGTGGCCAATTAAATTGATTACCTTTGTAATTAGTTTGGTTGAGTATGGCAATTAGATTATTTGCGAGTCTTCTTGTGATTAATCTAATTGATTTATTAAGTCTCCATAAGTTTAATTGTGTTGAACATATTTAGTCAGATTAATCTTGGTTCGCTTGGGTTAATATGATTGAATATTTCTTGTTGGATTCCAAATTCATACTTATATGTAATTTTTTGAGTCTAAAGAAATCCTTCTTTTCTCTTGAAATTAAGGTCGCTCTTGTTGTTCCTTTGGGAATGTCATTTTATGGGGGAGAGTTCTTTTGAACTTGTGCTTAATTTCCAAATCTTTGTGGGGAGTGCGGCTGTGGAATATTAGAGGGGTTATCTTGTATCTTTATAAACTCCTTGATGAATGCATTTAGCTTCGGCTTTATGATTGCATCTAAACAAGATGATATACATTTACCTTTGGTCATGAAATGTCTCTTATGGAAATTTCGTTAGGATCCCGTTCTTGTACCTATGCCAATTTTATTGACAAAAAAGGGGAGAATTAATATGTAGTTCACACGACAAATACATATGGTTTTCGTATCATTATGTAAGGGGAGTGGTTTCCATGTGAGATGGAGTATTGACTAAGGGGGAGTGAAGCATCGCCATAGTATTGTTGTTGAAGTTGTGATGCAATTGGACTTTGACGCTGTGTAATAATACTATGACACTGTATAACAATGATTGAGAACCGATGCTTTTCTCATTGTTATAGCTAAGAATTTTCAACAACGATGATGCTAAACTTACAACATTTGGGATCATTGGACTACTTGGAAGTTACGAAGATTTCGAGTATTGTTGAAGATTAGACATGTGGAATAGGAGCTACAAAGTTTATTATTTATTTATATATTTTTTATATTCCATATGTATTAATAATTTTGCCACTAAAATTGACAAAGGGGGAGATTGTTAGAGCATTGCTCGGTCGAACTCGCATGCGTTGCTATCTCAAGCATGTTTGTCAATGTTAGTGATCAAAACTATAAAGTCTTGATTTCTAGTCTACTATAGCTAAGGTCTCGGACTAGGATAGAAAGTGTATTTGAGCTCAAGAAATCCATGAAAATCATCATACAAGACAAAGGACTACTCAAGGAACCAGTGGATCTTCATCGACTAAAAGGTAGGAGGAGACTTGAACTTATCTATCACTTAAAAATCTATCTACTCTATCTCCTATCTTGAGATAAAATTTATATTATTATATAGACTAAGAATATACACATGTGATATTTCGAGCTGAGTATCTCTCGCTTATCTATTTCTCAAAATATGTGTTGGTAAAGCTTTCGCTTTAGCCAAGTTCATCTTTACCTAGTGATGAAAATCATGTTATGTTTCAATCACTTAGGAAATCGCTCTGGAGAAAAATAGTTTGTGAATAACAACTATATAACGTCCTCTGAGAATGTTTCAATGATTGAAATGAGAGTTTAGACAATATAACCACTAGGGGATATAAACATTGTTGTGGTAACACACATATGTTTAAGTCCTTAGCACTTGAACCGAAGTTTGCGAACTTTGTTGATCAAGTGAAACCGAAACTTGAGCAGTCAACCTAGTCCGCGAACGTGCGTAGTTCTCGAACCCGAGAATTTCTGCTGGAGTTGTAGCTCGGTTTTAGTTCGCGAACTGACGGAAGTTCTCAAACCCGAGAATTTCTGCTGGAGTTTGTGAACTCCAACCGGTTAACTTGAGTCCGCGAACTTGAGTGGTTATGTCTAAAAACGGTATTCGTGAACTTATCTAAATTATCTAAGGAATGCTGCTACAAACCGTGGCTTTATATTTCATGAATCGATTCGAGTGAATCACATCGTTTTTGCTTCAATTGTGTCTTGTGTAGTACATGAAATCTCATAGCAACTGAACAACTCTCTAACTAGTTCATTTGAGTTATTTGGACTAGTTATGGTGAAGAAGAATATGGTTGATATGGAAGTTATCATTTGGTTAACCATTTGGTTGACTAATATTGAACCAACCATTGTACACGTTTGGGTACGGTTACACAAACCCAAAATCGTCAAGTACATATGTGTATGGCAAGCTAAGTTTTCGATCTAACAGTTGAGAGATATTAGCTTGTATCTAATCAGGTTTTCATCTAACGGTGAATATTGAATGCTTTGTTACTAAGCTAACTTTGATTGCAAACCCTGATTTGAAAGACTATATAAGGGAGAACTCTAGAAACTGGGGAACCTAATCCCCACACATTCTGTGTGATACTAGTTTGCTAAGCTAGAGTCGATTCTCCTTTAACCTTTGGTTTTCTTCTTCTAAAACCAGGTTAACGACTTAAAGACTTCATTGGGATTGTGAAGGCAGACCGATACTACTTTTCTTGTAGTTGTGTGATCTGATATTGTTGTTTCTATCGTACGAGTACAATTGTAATAATTGGCTTGAGATTTCTTTCCCCGATAGGCAAGATATAAAAGTAATCACAAACATCTTCGTCTCATTGTTTGTGATTCCACAATATCTTTTTTCACTACATCGATTAAGACTATTATGAGGTGATTGATAAAACTGAGCTGTTCTTCGGGAATATAAGTGTGGTTTTATTGATTGGTTCCTTTTTACCTTGATTTATCAAAAAACGGAACAAAACTCATAGGTTTATTTGTGGGGGACGAATTTATCTATCTTGTAGACTTTTCTGTGTAAGACAGATTTGTTTATTAAAGTCTTCGACTTTGGGTCGTAGCAACTCTTGGTTGTGGATGAGATCAGCTAAGGGAATCAAGTGCCCAGTATCCTGTTGGGATCAGAGGCGTAGGACCATAATTGTACCTTGGATCGGTGTGAGATTGATTGGGGTTCAACTACAGTCCAGACCGAAGTTAATTTGGAGTAGGCTAGTGTCTGTAGCGGCTTAATACAGTGTATGTTTAATCTGGACTAGGTCCCGGGTTTTTTCTGCATTTGCGGTTTCCTTGTTAACAAAATTCTAGTGTCTGTGTTATTTCTTTTCCGCATTATATTTCATTATATAATTGAAATAATACAGGTTGTGCGTTGTTCAATCAATTAGAATATCCGACCTTATTGGTTGTTGATTTAAATTGATTGACACTTGGATATTGGTGTTTGGTACCATCCAAGTTATCTCTCTTTGATTAAGACCCGCGAATTGTATTTGCTTGAGTAAATCAAATTTAGAGATTGAGATAATAACTCCTTGAGTATTTTCTATTGATTGAGTCTAACTGTCTAGTTGATTCTCTAGAAAACAACTCGGAGCTGTCCATACAGATTGCTAATCGAAATATTGGGTGTGGTTGTTAGACCCCCGCTTTTTCAGTTTGATCTTTCAATCTGTTTGTTATTTCAAATCTCTGATTTCAGCAGAATATTTAGAGTTTTAATCTTGATTCTAGATCTGGGTTTTTTAATTTTTTAGGTTTACCCAATTTCTATTTCGTTTTCATCCGTGGGGATCGCTTTTTTTTTAGGACTTTTGATTCAATCCCTTGCTTGGGTTTGATTTTTCTTCATCTAATCATGGTGTGGTTTATCTTTACTGGAGAATTTGTTTACAATAGAACCCCAACCTCGGTAAGGACGAAACTAAACTTCAAGATCTTCAATAGTAGATGCAATGGAAGCAGATTCAGCATCAACATCAACAACAACACCAACATCAACAACAACAACAACAACAACATCAACAACACCGACTCAAGACCGACTCAGACCGATTCATATTACTTCATACCGATTCAGGCACAGTTTGTTACCTTCTGTTACTTTGATTTAGTTTTAATTTGTTACCCTAGTTACCTGTTTATGAAAAATTTGGAGAAATGGATGGATCATTTGTTGATCCTAACTTCCCTGCTTTGTGCAGTGTTGTTAAATTATTTGGTGTTGTCTTCTACAACCCAAATATGGCCATTTAACTTAGTTATGAAAAAACATGAGAAATAGATGGATCATTTGATGATCCTAACTTCTCTGGCTTGTGCAGTGATGTTAAATTGTTTGCTCTTGTCTTCTACATTCCAAACATGGCAATTTAACTTAATTCTGAAAAACCTCGAGAAATGGATGGATCTCCATCCCTCCTTTGTATTGCATAAAATTCCAAAATAGCATGATAGGTTATCTCACTCGTTAAAAGAGACAAACAGAAAATGAGGATAGGTTATCTCAAAGAACGAAATATCTAACATGGAGATCACAGAGAGAGTCAGTAGCCAGGAGGCCCAGGACATGGATTATGAAAAGAAAGTAAGGACATGTCTATTTCTAGGGTACCCCACTACTGCTCTGTGACCTTTACAAGTTTCTTGGATTCACTTGGCTATTTTTAACGAATAAAGATGAAGGGTATTGATTACCCGCACTATGCGCCCACGTCAGAATAATACGAAATTCCAGTATTCTTTATCTTTGTTCCCGAGTTCTTCCTCGTTTCACCTCGTACGGACACTAAAAGGAGTGACAGAACCTTAGTAAGGAAGTGAAAAAAGATGAAGTCAGCCATGATGTTTCCTGTCAAGTAGAAGCAAAATCGAGTGATATCTTGCTGGCTTCTGATGGTAATATGTTAAAAACTGTTGCAATAGCTTCCAATTCGTTGAATCATACCCATCAAGGGTCACGACTTATATTCATGTTACAATAATCTTTTTAAAGTAATGCAGATTGTATTGTCTGTTTTTAGTTGATGTCGGTAAGACGTTACTACAGTTTAACTTAACATGCAACATTAAATACTTTTGGTTAAATTTTTAGTCAAGATTTTGGTGTTAAAATAATAAGAGAAGTATTAAAGTTGAGCTGGCGATACAGCTAAACAGCATGAAATACTTGGGAAGAAAATGTAAGATATTCCATCCGACTATCCACCCACATGTATGACGTAGTTACCGTCTGACGTTCTGAACTACAAAATACTCCATCCAGCATGAAAATGTGCTCATTTGAACATACGGAGTATGAGTATTTTGTTTTCACATGGAGCCGTCATTGGTATCATATCGCTCTAATGCGATAGTTTTGAGCAAATTTTTCAAAAGAAACTTGTCGGAGACCTGGAGTAAAAATAGTATATAATGCACCCGCATTGTCAAAGAAACAGATAGATGGAAGCGTTCTTGATAGTTTGATGCTAATTCCAGCCAAGAACCATGCATAGATTTACGAACATCCAGTACACATGCATGGTATATGCCATTCATACACCAACAGAATCTTCGAGATCTTCCCGACATTGAGTTGGCAAATCGTGTGGAGGCATGAACCGTAACTATTAACTTCGTGTTTTTTTATTATTTTCGGTCAAAATGGATGAATCAAACCACAATTTTTTTTTTATTTGATCCGGTTGAACTATATACAAGAATGCTATTCCACTCCGAAAATGCATTGTTTACCGATGGGAAATCCCGAAAAATCTCTTGCGTGAGAGAAAACAGGCCATCCCATTTCCATTGCTACAATCCCAATGTTAGAGAGTTTTATTTTCGTCCATCAGATACTTTCTTGGGAGAAAACGCGGTGTAAAACTGCGGTATGTGTAAAATTACTCATTCCACTCTTTGTTTAACACACTATTCTGCACTCGTTCTGACGTGGCGGTGTGACCGATGTAGTTTTTACAGTGATAAGAAAAGTTCGTTCAAGACTTGTGAAGATTTTGATTTCAGAATTTAATTTTTAATGCTAATGATAAAGAAAACTAAATTGGGTTTAGAAATAACTAAGACTTTGGATTCCACTACTACTCATGATTGAATGATAAGGATTTTGAAACTCTAGTCAAGTTTTAAGTCCTCTTTTTTTTATCTTAACCCATAAAAATCAGACAGATTCTCAAATATTACTTGTAAACCTTAAGCATAAATTATCAATAGATTTAACAAAGCATAACCTATCAAATTGAATGAGATATAATTAGGAAAATCATGCAAACAATTTAAAACTCTGCAGAAGCAGTGATCAAGTGAATTATATAATAAAACTCGAGAAAATAAAATAGTTACCCATCAATCATGCGTAAATAGCTTCATGCATTGCCTTGGTTACGAGGGAATTAGTTCATCTTGTTGGAAACACGCTAAAATATGAATTCATTGCGCAAAAGGTGTTTACAAGGGAGAAAACGTCAAAGCAGTGAATTTGTAACAGTTATAATTATTAGAGAACCCACTGTTACAGTGAACCCTAACAGAAGTGTTGCGAACTCAAAATAATTGTTGGAAAAATTGTTACAAAGGTATTGAGTTTGAAAGTATAGGCAACAGAATTGATGACTGTCTTTTGGGTCAACGACTGACTTTGATCGTCTTATGTTTTTCAGCTTCTTCTTCCTCGCCTGCAACTAGGGTTCTTCCGTAGATTGTTTTTTCTATTCCGAAACTGATCTAAACTTCCCCCAAAACCTCGATCCTCTCTTTTGTGGATCGACCATCCTATTTATACACATACATGCCCTCAAATCTCCTCGAAAATCTCACTTTTCCTTTCTACTTTATGCGACTTCTGAGTTCATCCAACGCGTCTAAACTATCTCTAGGATCATATCAAATCCAGCAGAGAAGATATCACCACATAATTTCCAATCTTAAACTAAATCCGCACCCGAGATAATTCTCTTCCCTGTTTCACCGTAGATATTCATGGAAAATCGGTTATTTTCCAATTATAAGACGCACATCATCCCTGGTTTGTCGTAAAAGGTAACCACCAGTTCAAATCCATCCAAAACTCCGACTATACCTCCCCAAATATTAATTCAGAAAACTCGTAGGTTTGAAAATTAGTTTTCTTGTTTCATCATCGAACTCGATATCTATCCCAAATCATTCCATCGAATCACCCAAACCAGGCCTGTTTAACCCATTCAAGTCCATCTCAATCAAATATGACAATTGACTCTATCTCAAACTATCCAAAAAATCAAAACATAAAGTACGCAGTTGACTAGTTGATGTTCCCGCCAATTTCCATTTTAAACAAAGAAGATGAGTACCCCTTATCCGAACTAGGGGTACGAATAGCAAGTGGGTACCCCTTACTATCTGGGTGACCCTTATCCACTGTTGGGGTCTCTTTAGCACATTACCTGGTGGGTGCAAATAGTAATTTTTGGGTGGCCTTCAACAATTCTTCTCGGGTGTGTCTCCAACATATTTACGGGGTGCCTGTAGTACATCTTTTGTGGGTGCAAACACCACTTTTCGAGCCAATTTAATCGCAAGAGATTATTTCTCCAAAAACACCTACAAAAACATAAAAATCCATAATAAATACAAAATTAGGTGCTAACAATATAGAAAATCGAGATCAAAATAGACACATAAATGCGTCTATCAAATACCCCCAAACTTATTATTTGCTAGTCCCGATCTAATCTAAATCTACAAAATAAAATCCTAACTCATTATCGCAGGCATCGCGATTGCACTTAGCGTGTGCAATAAGCATTTAAACCCCTAGGTGGCCCTAGTGGCCGAGTTATAGTCTCGTGATGGTTTACTAGAGATATACCCACAAAATCTTTACTCCAGACCCTAGATATCTACGCAGAACCTTAGAAGGCACTAAAGAATATCTTTGGTTGACGTACTCTCATTGACTACAGGAGGAAGTACCCTGATGCGAAATTCCAATTGTTGTACACGAGTTTGCACTCACATACTAAAATTCATATATATAAGTGACAGAGCTCTACTTAGATAGTTGCACTATAGACGGAATCAACAAATCACATGAATAGATTAATAAGATGGATATAGAGAAAAACGTAGATGGTTTTGATATTGACTAAGGTAAACTGTGTTTCCCATACCTATCTGAAGGTCATTACCAGGATGAGCCTGTCTTTATGGACTGATATACTGGTCTGACTAATATCAACACAACTGGCATATACAAGGGAACCAAATCCTAATTCTAGATCAACTCAGCTGGCATATACAAGGGAACTAACGGTCGATTTTATTGTACAATTTATTCCGGTTGGTCTGATGGTCTGGTCTAAATTTGTTTTTTTAATAACTCAGCCACTCTATTTCACTCTAGCAATGGTAACAACTCGATGCATGTGCCCCACCAAATCACTTAAAGAAATATTTTTTTTTAATAAAATAAAATAAAAACAGAAGGTGAAAAAGACTCAACGAGATATGACGAAACTACCATGTTATTTCTAACACCTGAGCTCTGTGCTTTTATAAATAAACTCTATTTAGATGCTTCCATCTACTCAGATTGGTTCCTCAACTCCTACAACCAAGATGCTTCCATCAACTTAGATTGGTTAGTGCCATCCTTAATAGGCATAAATTTCTAGGCTTTGGAGTTTAATAATGCAACTAAAATTTTTCTCCCATACTCCCGAACTTAAATCTAACATTGTCCTAAATGTTCTAAAAATAAAATTAAAAACATGAACAAGGAGAAATTGTTACCATTTAAAGCAAAAGAGTTAAGGAAAGATATTACCGTATTACATGAGTGTGGGTTACCTCCTAATAAGTTCTAAGTTTAAAGTCTTCAGCCATAAAAAGAATTAATCACCTCAAATCATATAACAATAATCGGAATAATTGTGGGTCATCAAAACCAAATAAAGCTTCCACCATGAATGAAAGGAATCTGCAACATGCCAAGGAAATAAACAAATAAAGCATGCCCTTGTCTAGTTTCATGTTTAAGACAACTACATCTAGTTGTGGTTCGGGTTCAGGCTCTATGAAAGGGTCTAGATAAAATATTTTCATGGGTTGCACTTCCTCATAAGTAAGATCCAAATTATCATTGTCTAGAGTCTAGGAAAACTCAACTAAAAACTTAGAAGCACATAATGATAACCCGAACAATTGATGATCCTCTAAGTCAATCAGCTTTCACTCACATATTTGACCACGATGAAAGTGATGGTCATTATAAACCAATAATTTAGCTAAAAACAGAGGCACTAAGAATCCAAATTAAACACTTAAACTTTCAATTAAGAAATATGCTACAAAAACTTAACCCAAAGCTAACCCCGCTCAGAAATATATATACAAGAACTCCTCTCCAATGATACATATAAAATAGTCATTTGGTTTACAAATAGAATATACAACATAACAAACATATCAAATTATAATCAACTAACGAAGTTAACTTCTCGGAGCTTTCGCTGCGCAACTCTGATCTGTCACTGAAACTGAAAGTGGGAATGGGTGAGCACATCATCCCTAAAAGGGGTGCCCAGCAGGAATAAAATTTAACTTTAAAGAAATCATGAGCAAGATTTGGAAAACAATTCATGTTTTCCTAAGCATCCACAAGTGACCAAGCCACTTGAAATACACAAACATGAATATGGACAAACTCCTTCTTCAAACAATGTATAATATTGATGCCGGGTTGTTCCACACCGAATAGATATTGATATCACCCTTTAATGATGACCAAATTTAAGCATAAAAGCTGAATTCATATAGGTATAAATGCGAAGGAGCGTATCCTATATACCAGAAGTGGAAATTCTTATTTCCCATAACAATTCATAATGACATACATTACAAGTCCTTTCCAATTCATGGAAAGATTCAAAGAATCAACAGAACAATCATAATACAAACTAAACAATGCATGAAAAGCACAGACAGACAATGCATAAGTTTGTTAAACATAAACTTTTGTAAAAGAAACAACAATGGTTTCAAAAAAGTTAAAATTATTCCCACCTCTTTTGATGACAAGCCAAGCCTACCTCGAGATCCACGATCCGCTGGTTCATCCTCTGATTCGATCGTTGTTAATAACTAACTGTTAATCACATAAGAACTCTAAGAATCTAGCCAAAAAGGCTCACACAAGAATCATACAAGTCTAACTAATGGTTCTAAGCCCAAGTCCACTAAAATAACTTATTAACACAAGGCCTAGTTAAATTGGTCAACTGGCAGTCACTAACGGTCCAAGAGTCAACTGACGGTCAACATCTATTTAAAGTCAACTCTAGTGGTCAAGGTCAAGTCAACGGTCAACCTGTTAAGGTCATGTCAACTGATTCTGGTCACATAAGAATCGGTCAAGGTTAACTCAGTGATCTAACTCAATCCACAAAACTGATTCTGGTGAGTCAGATTTACATTTGACTCAGTCAGATTAACTGAATCATCAAACCAACCTAGTCAGACATCTGACTGGGATGACTAACATGCATACTTCTATTTCTGACAAAAATCTTATATTCACAATTTCTTGTTTAACAAATCGACTTCAATTCAAATACAAAACAATATTGAATTTCATTTACAAATAACAACTCTGTTTACCTGCAATTGCATCTTTAATCAACAACTTTCTACATCCTCACAACAACTCATTAGAAATCCCATTCGAGAATACATCTATCTTGAGATTAAAACTCCTGTATAATTCACCACTATTGAATCAACTCAACAGCAGTTCTCAGCTGCAACCACCATCATCTCTAACACTTACTGAAATAAACATCTCATTACTTTTCTGACTCTTCCCAATACACACACACACAAAACATCTTCACCTCATTCTTGCAATTCCATTTAAGCCTCAGCTCAAGTAATTTAGCACAATGAACTCAACATAACCATTTTTCAGTACCACCAGACTCCATTTGAGAGTCACATTCAAACTCCAGTTATACTTCAACACTACCGATATTAGCTTTAGGTTCATCTGCTTATATATAACTCATACACTAGCAACACCAGTCACCATTTTGTAACATAATCAATTCTCACATCAATATAGTTAATTCTATCATTACCAGATACAACTCAACCTCAGTTACAACCTATCTCATGATCTCATTTTCATTATCACCTACCACCCACTTCCAGAATTGAAATCCATATCATTATCCTGCATTGATCTAGCACATATCAATTCCCTGACATTCATCACAAACCTAATCACCCCAAAAGTTCTATTACATTCAATCCAAACCTTATCTTCAATTACAATACACAATCAGAAACAAGAAGAACAACTTTATAAAATTAACTAAAAAGATTAATTACCTCAAATATAATTTTCTCAAGCACCAACCAGTTCAAGACTCATAATAGTTTCACCACCTTCTCATAAACACAACCAAACACTAGCCTTAAACTCAACATCTTCATATCCACCATTTAATCCCATTTCTCTTTAGAACCTAATCCACTGATTTTCCAGCAAAACCACTTCACCTCTTCAATTAAACCACAGCCCAGTTACTCTACATCCTCCAACAACTCAGTTCATTTATCAATTTCCATACGAATATAAAATTCGATCTACAAACCCAAATTTAACGATTTGGGAAAGAACAGGACAAACCCTAATTTACTGATTTATCAACTCAACAACTCAACTGTTAAATTAACGCAATACCCATCTTCAAACCACCTTTCTTAAACATCAGCTTCATCTTCTAAAGCTTCTTTGAATTTCTTACAAACCCTAACTTTGGATTCAATCACCAGAGCGACTCTGAAAATTCAATTAAATATCAACCCCTTCGCCTCATAACTATTAATGACTCACTTATTAATCAAATCAAATTAAAACCAAACCTTAATCTCTGAACCCTAATTTCAATTCTCTTATTCACCTTTCCATTGATTCTGAATTATCTATTATAACCAATATCATCAATAAAAGTCATTACCCGATCTGTATCACCTTCCCACGATCTCAAAACTATTATCTCTATTTCACAGATTCGTCTCAGAATCGAAGCAGGAGAAGAACGAAGAAGAAGAAAGAAATAAGAGGAAAGAAGAAAGAGAAAGAAAAGAAGAGAATGAGTTTATCTTCTCGGTTTGGTGAAGATAAGGCATACCAAAACTTATTAAGTCACCCAGGAAATTAATACGGGAAGCCACTCGGTCTATAATCAAAACAACTATTTTTCCTCTCACATAACTCTGAAGATATCTGGTTCGTCTGGTATCCGAATGACACGCTCGAGTAGTCCATCTCGCATAAATTTTCGATATCCATCTAACGGTACTAGTTTCGTATCTAGATTATTGTTAGATTAATTTTTTATTAATTAACATTCGTGTTAAACGAATCGAGTCATTATCGACTAATTCGTCACTTGATCATTGCTAGACCAGTCAAATACCGTTGACGAGCTTAAGGGTCTTTACATTCTCCCCACCTTATACATTTTCGTCCTCGAAAATCAAATCATCCTTTTGGTCTTCAAAAACTCCCCACCTTATAAATTAATTCCATCTCCGGCGATTCTGAGAAATTGATTTGAGTGAATCGATAGATGATGTTGTTAGTTTATCACCAAAGAAGGTTCGATGGTGGTGTTGATGTTAGTCGATGTTCTGAAGATGTTATATCGATGAATTAATGAAGATAGGGTTACTGTAATTAGGATTTGTGTGGATTTGATGATGATATAGTGTTGTTGAAGGATAAAGAACAACTGGGTTGTTGTTTAATTAGAGTTTTAGTGATGTTTGGAGTTTGAATTCGAGATTGAAGATAATTATGGTTTTATGAGAATTACAAAAGAGGATGAGAATGTGAAATTGAAGATCTAAAGGAGTGATTAGAGATGGGTTTGACGTGAATTAGAATATTGATTGAAGCAGAGTTGTGCTAGTACTTAAGCTTAGTCTCAAAAATTAATAGATGACACATTTGAAACTCATATGTTCCCACATTTGGTTGAAAAATATTTTGTGGGAAAACAAAGTCCATTTGGGTATTACCGCTTGGGTAAACCACATCAACCAGAGGATGCATTTCTAACAACTGAACTTCTCCCTGGACATTATTAGGTTCGGTAAAGCTATCATGAAGGTAATCTTGTAAAATGGTAAAGGCACATATATCAAGTCCCAAGTGAGGGATCTTTCTAATATCTAAAGGTAAGGCACAAAGAGAATGATAATCACCCCCAAAGTTAGAGTTTTGGGTGTCTCTAGATAGACTAGTTACAATTTCACTAATTTCTAGATCGTCAGAATCCTGAAAATAGTCAATTGCTTATTTATGTTATATCTAGGTGATGCATCCTCACTCATCTCTACGAGTTCATATTCCTTGTCTAATACTATTGTTTTTAAATCATTAAAATAGTATTCTCAGGATAAACTCGTTCCTCTAAACCATTATCGGCTTCGTAAAAAGGAAATACTACATCGTCTAAAATAGTATCTCTAGTCAAATTCTCATCCTTTTGAATAGGTGAATAATTGTTAAAATTATTAGGATCTGAATCAGAAATAACATTATTAGCATGAAGGTCAATATTTGAAGTAACAACTTCCTGATTACTATGCCAATATATTTCAGATTCTTCATCAACATTATCCTCGTCATAATCATCGTAATAACATGAAAATGGTAGAACCTCATCTAAACTAGCGTTGCCAACTCTAACCTCGTCATCTTGATTATGCAAATAACTATCCTCATTTTCAAGGGTACAATTGGAAACACTGTATTGGAAATTAAGATTATTTTGAGCAGTTCTTTTTTGTGCCTCTAACAAAAGCTTTTGAGTCGAATCACATGATTTCCTTATGGTATCTTGTAAAGAAGGCTCACTCATGGGTGCAGTTTCTAACACAAACATATTTGTATTCTCAATTAATTGGTTGAGAGATTCTTCTAGAATAAGAATAGGAGAATAAGGATCATAATAAGGACTAGTTTTCAACAGTTTGATTTTATTATCCAAAGACGATGAACTAGTACTATAATATTCCTTATTTTCTTGCTAGTATGACCGGTGCGTGTGTGGATAGTAATTAGGTTCACCATGGTATGAGCCATAACCTTCAAAAGATTGATGTTCCCAACTACTATTCACACTATGGTCAAAGTAGGAATGTCCATTTTGAAACTCAGTCGGATATTCATTGTATTGGTTGTTGTAATACCAGTTCGACATTCTTAACACAAAATAAAACCCACTGACAGGGGATTCGTGGGTGGATAGAGTCTTACCTCCCGTACCAGATGGACGATGAACTGTTGAAGTCGACTCAATCCACCGACTCTTATGTTAGTGTACGAACCTGATGGGCCAAGACAGTATCGTAACTGTCGTCCTTACCTGCAGCAGTTTTATTTAAATTAACCCTTCCTTAGGGTTTAAAAATAATGATGTCCAAAAGTCCCAAAAATAAAGTCCAAAAAGTGACCAAAAATTAAAAGAAAAATTACAACAAAGAAAACCCAAATACAGTTTCTAAAAATAAAAAGATGTAAAACCTATATAAAGTAAATATATACAAAATCTTCTTCTTCACTCCTTTCGTTTCCTCTTTTCTTTCCCTCTTTGGATTTAATTTCCTTTTATAGCGCTTTTTCTTTCCTTGTAGCTTCGCTCCAAATCTGAAAAGAATCAAAAAATATCAACGGCGTAAAAGAGAACAAAAAATCTAATATATATATATATATATATATAAATAAATAAATCTAAAATCTAAAACCTAAAACCTAGTCGACTTTTAAGTCCTCTTTTTTTTTATCTTAACCCACTAAAATCAGACATATTCTAGATTATCAATAGATTTAACAAAGCATACCCTATCAAATTGAATGACAAATAATTAGGAAAGTCATGCAAACAATTTAAAACTTTACAGAAGCAGTGATTAAGTGAATTATATAATAAAACTCGAGAAAATAAATAGTTACCCATCAATCATGCGCAAGTAGCTTCATCATTTTCCTTGGTTACGAGGGAATTACTTCATCTTGTTGGAAACATGCTCAAAATATGAATCCATTGCTCAAAAGGTGTTTACAACGGAAAAAACGTCTAAGCAGTGAATTTTTAACAGTTATAGTTGTTATAGAACCCACTGTTACAGAGAACCCTAACAGAAGTGTTGCGAACTCAAAATAATTGTTGGAAAAATTGTTACAAAGGCATTGAGTTTGAAAGTATAGGAAACAAAATTAATGACTGTCTTTTGGGTCAGCGACTGACTTTGTTCGTCTTATGTTCTTTTTTCAGCTTCTTCTTCCTCTCCTGTAACTAGGGTTCTTCCCTAGATTGTTTTTTCTGCTCCGAAACTGCTCTAAACATCCCCCCCAAAACCTCGATCCTCTATTTTGTTGTTCGACCATCTTATTTATACACATACATGCCCTCAAATCTCCTCGGAAATCTCATTTTTCCTTTCTACTTTACGCGACTTCTGAGTTAATACAACGCATCTAAACTATCTATAGGATCATATCAAATCCAGCAGATAAGATATCACCACATAATTACCAAATATAAACCAAATCCGTACCCGAGATAATTCTCTTCCCTGTTTCACCAAGATATTCATGGAAACTCGGTTATTTTCTAATTATAAGCCGCATACCATCCCTGGTTTGTCGTAATAGTTAACCACTAGTTCAAATCCATCCAAAACTCCGACTATACCTCCCCAAATATTTATCCAGAAAACTCGCAGGTTTGAAAATCAGTTTTCCTGTTTCATCATCGAACTCGATATCTAACCCAAATCAGTCCATCGAATCACCCTAACCAGGCCTGTTTAACCCATTCAAGTCCATCTCAATCAAATCTGACGATTGAATATATCTCAAACTATCCAAAAAAAATCAAAACTCAAAGTACGCAGTTGACTGGTTGATGTTCCCGTCAATTTCCATTTTTAACCAAAGAAGACGAGTTCCACTTATCCTAACTAGGGGTACGAATAGCAAGTGGCTACCCATTATTAACTGGGTTCCCCTTATCCACTGTTTGGGTCCCTTTAAAAGATGACCTAGTGGGTGCAAATAGTAATTTTTGGGTGGCCATCAACAATTCTTCTCGGGTGTGTCTCCAACATATTTTCTGGGTACCTGTAGTACATCTTCTGTCGGTGCAAACACTACTTTTCGAGCCAATTTAACCGCAAGAGCTTATTTCTCCAAAAATACCTACAAAAACATAAAAAGCCATAATAAATACAAAATTGGGTGCTAACAATATAGAAAATCGATATCAAAATAGACACATAAATGCGTCTATCAGTAACTTGGACGAATATTGTGGGACTCTCGTTTGACGTGTGATGTTTTTCTGTGGTCTTCATTTGTTCCTATTTTTCTCTTTCTAATTCTATAATATGTTCTTTGCCCCTTCTTCTTCATCTTCCCCTAATTTCTCTTTTTATGTTACTGCCTCCATTATACACCTCTATCACAATATCTTCAAGGTTTTGACCATATCACAAAATTCTTAATTAAATCAAACCCTCGATACATTGTATAGATTATTATTACTTGTAGGTCTCTAATAATGAAAACAACAAATTTAGTTTCAATAAACAAGAAGCTCTGGAATCAAAATAGACCCCTTTTCCTATTTGATTAACATAACAATTACAATTAGTAGAGAACTTGAAAAATAAGACTCAAATCTAATCATTAAATAAAAATAACCATTGAGAGGAACACAACATATACACACTTTATTTGACTTTAAAAATCAACTATTAGATATAAAATTACTTGTCTCAAATCTTGGAATCAGAGAAGATAGGTTTTGCAAAATCATTCTAGAGTAAAGATGGTGATGAGTGATTTGATCTTGCTGATGATAATAGTGGTGGTTTAAATGGTAGTTAATATCGATGATTATTACCAGTTGTAAGAGAACCAATTGACACTCTTAAACGCAACAGTTTGATTTCGTTTCTTCCTACTAAACTAAGAAACTTGTGTTGAAATTCGCTTGTTTTTGATCTGTTTGATTAAGAATTTCCATTAAAAAAAATGATGATAATTGTAGTGATGGTGCAGGTTGATGGTGAAGGTGAGAAAGAGAATCAAAATGGGTTTGTTAGAATTTTTTTGAAGAAAAATCAGATTATGCTTCCTGCGGTAGCTGACAACTGCATATTTCAAAAAGGAATTTTTTTTTTTTATAAGAAATTATTTCTCTCACTCTCACTTTTTGATAAGATCATGAAGAGGATCTTGAAAAAAAATTGTGATAAAAAAGATGAAGAAATAAGTTACAGAAGAAGGTGACGCTTTTTTCCAGAAGAAAAAAAATGTTAGAGAGAGAAAATCATGACGTGTTGTGTTAAAGTTTTGCCTTCCTGTACAACTCACCTCGCCACATGAGAGCGAGCACAGAATAGAGTGCTAAACCGAGAGAGGAATAGCATTTCCGAATTATATATGTGAACCTAATCTAGTGATTTTTTTCAGGTCGATGTTAGATGGGGTTCTTAAAATTTTGGTTACTAATAATCCAAAAAGAAAATTTGTATATAGGGATAAACGACACATTTTGATACTTTCATAATTGTTACAAAAATCCTTCAACTGTTACAAAAATCCTTCAACCAAGATGGCGAATTTTGGATTTCCCTTTTTTGGAAAATATATAATTCATTAAAATGGACTCCTTTTCATCATCGTAACATGACGTAAAAGTGACTCGAAAAACAATAGGACCATGTCGTACATTGCCTTGAGGGTAAACATGAGATTTACCCAATGCTAGCTATTGATTTATAGAGAACCAAGATAAAATCGTCACTCACAGTGGGTGGGTCCTAAAACCGCCCCTCATGTTTTTTCTGAGAGTGGGTCCTTCCATTGTGAGTGGACGATTTTGTCGTGGTTAAAAATAACAATTTGTTTAGAAGAACAGTAATTTTATATTCAAGAGGGAAAAATAAAAATAACGAGGAATGTTTAAACTTAAAAATGAAAATTGCCTTATAACGCACAACTAAATGTTTAAACATTTCAGAGAAAATTCTAAACAGACCGTGGATTTGAACCATTACAAAACTGCCACTCACAGTAGGTGGTCCAAAAAATCCTCCTATTTTTCCTAGGGGTGGAGCCCACTCATTGTGAATGGACAGTTTTGTCATGGTTCAAAACCAGAGTTTGATTAGAAGAACTGTAATTTCATAAGCAAGACGGAGAAAGGAAAAAGGGAGAAATGTCTAAGCTTAAAAATGATGCTGGTTTTGCTTTGATCATTCGTGACTATATATTGAGATTCTAGGGGCCTACTCATCAATAGTCAGGGGTACGGACCAAACTGAACCAAGTTCTTCTCTGAGCAATTAAATGGGTTAAAGAATTAAAGTTAGGGTTATTTAACGTTTGGTACCCAGTAAATGTTCAACACCTAACTTTGGTACCCAATATTTGAAATATTAAGGGTTAGTACCTTGACCAGTCAGAGATTGTCAAGTTAAACCGTTGACTTAATATTCCGTTAACAAAATAATTAAAGTTAACAATAAAGGGGTTGGTGCTCAGCTTGTTGCTCGACTACCAACCAAAAGCTTTGTAGTGTAAAATTATATAATAAAACTTTTTTTATAAATAATTATTATCTAACGGTGTTTAAGGTCCGTTAGCATTTATAAAAACACCATGTATGTGTTTCAACTGGTGGTGATCGACGGAATCGTTGAAGTTGAAATTAATTCCTTGTAAATCTCTTTCCCTGTATTCGTCAATCCATACACAACCCACCACTCATTATCCTTACAAGATTCTCAATGAAGTCTTAAACTACCAGCATACCCCATGAATTCATGGCAATTTTCCTTTTCCTTTTTCCATTTGTTTTGAACGAGAACACTTCCCGAATATCTCTCGGCATCAAAATGTTACAAAACAAGGCAAAGTCACCCCAAGCAAGAGTAGTCTTGAGCAAAATCAGAACCCCATCTTTCTCAATTTCCCTGATACAATCACAAATCATAAAACCATAATGGGTAACACCAAATCAGAAATCTCCATTTTCCTTATTAATTCAAACAAAATGATATAAATGTTGAAAACGGGTTAAGTAACTGGTTACTCAAATCTTAGTTTTAACACTCAATTAGAAAAAAAATATCCAGCTCCCAGAACACCCTTATTAGGGAAAATCCTACAACTCCCTCTTGAGATTTCTCATTCTTTTTCCATCAAGGATTGATTTTTTGAGAAGACAATGGATATCTCGATGGGGGTTTTATTTTTTTTCCTTCAATTTGGTTTTACTTGGAAAGATCCTGGTGCCGGTAACGAACTCACATGGAAGGAGTTCTTAATGGAGACGATGAAGGTAGTATATGATCGTGACCGTTGAAGATGGATATAGATTCTGCCACGTATATGTTTCTAACCGAGGATGTGTCAATGTTAGTCATTGTTATGGTTTATAAGGCTAGTAAGGTAATAACATAAATACACTTGTGGAAATGTTAATCCGGTTAAGTCAACAGTTTGACTTGACAGTCTCTGACTGGTCAAGGTACGAACCCTTAATATTTCAAATATTGGGTACCAAAGCTAGGTGTTGGACATTTATTGGGTACCAAACGTTAAATAACCCTTAAAGTTAAGGAGATATCCTTCATGAATGCCAGTATTTACTTTCGGGTGTTAGATCTTGTGTTATTTTCTTTCAAATAAGGTCGTGTAACCATTCAGCTGATAAGCTTGCAAAGTTCACGAAAAATAATGTTAATTAAGTCTCGGGTCAAATGGGATGTTCCACCAAGTATTATTAGTCTGGTCTTAGACAACGACCTCCAGAACTGTTTTTCCTGGTGGTTTTAGTCTCTCTGTAATGTCTGGTTTTATTAGTTTTATTTTCTTTGGTCTAAGGCTTAATTTGAAAACTTATGCTTTTAGAGCTTTTAAAAGCTCCTCTCACCCAGCTTTTTAAAATTTTGGGATTTTGGAAGTGCTTTTGGTTAAAAGCACTTTAAAAATATTTTACCAAACGCTAATACGAAAAATAATAATTATATATATTTTTTGAAAGTGCTTTTCGAAAAATAAAAGAATTACCAAATGGGAAAAATATCGTTTGGTCCTTTTTTAGGAACGCGCAATTGGGGGATACCCAATCTAATTGGGGGATATAGCTACAGGACAAAAACGGTGTCCCAATAGCAATTCTGGGTGTCCCCCTATGTAATTATTTTTTTAATTCCTAATCTAGCCCTCACTAATCCTAATTAGTGATTAATTTGAATTAGTAAAAATGTTAAGTATTAGTTATAAAATTAAATTAGTGTTTTTATTTGTTTTTGGGTGAGTGTAGAAGGAGGGGAAAAAATTGGGAGGGAATTTTTTTGATGAAAATGGATGATGATTGTGAAGAGAGAATTGATGCTGCTGAATCTTTATCTCAACTACAACAAGGATCATATCCTCAATCTTCTGCTAATGACAACAACTCAAAATTGCAAGTTTTTGTGGAACCAACACCCTTGAATTATGATTTTTACGAGCATGAAGAGTTTTTTGAAGAACCTACACAAGAAAGTAAACTTGCCCAGCATACAAGCATCCCCAACACACAGGTAAAGCTACTGCGAGGTTGAAAATTTGATTTTTTTTTCTTTGAACCCGCCATTTTTTCAGCTGAAAAACATTTGTACCGGCATAGATGTTGTATGAATACAATGACGGAACATTCAAAACCGGCATAGTATTCATAGTTAGACAATTCCGGTACCACAATATCCCCCATTTTGAAACCAAAACCGGCATAGAATTCAAACCAAAAACTATGTCGGTACTGCATGAGAAACATACAAGAAGCCGTGCCGGCATGCTCGATAGAAATCTATCAATGTCGGTACTCAAGTGAATTTTTTTTCAAGTTTCTGGATACTTTACATCATGTGCCGGCAGAGAAATTTAAGCAACATACTATGCCGGTAGCTGTACCGGCATGCTCGAGAATTAATTTATTGTGCCGGCAGGTGACTGATTAAAACCATAAAAAATTCAAAACGGATTATTTTTTTTAAATCTCCGGAAGTGATGAAGACCATGCCGGAATTGATGAAGACCATATGCCGTAAAATGGTGCCGGCATGCTCGAGAACTTCCTATCAATGTCGGTAGTCAAGTGAAAAAAAAATCAACTTTCTGGATACTTTTCATCATGTGCCAGCATAGGAATTTAAGCAACATATTATGCCTGCATAGGTACCGGCATGCTCGAGAATCAACTGACTGTGCCGGCAGTGAACTGATTAAAACAAAAGCCGGCATGGTTTTTTCGACAAACATTTATGAAAGTTTCCAACAAATGCCGGCATGTTTTTTCGGTTGAATACTATGCCAGCATAGAGAAATTTCAGCTGCAACAATGGTGTATTCAAATAAAAAAAAATCAAACTTTCAACCTCTTAGCAGCAGTTCCCTCTTCACAATCATCCTCCACTTTCACCAAAAAAAGAAATTTTTGAACCATCATCGACGAAGAACGGATGAAGAACGATGAAGAAGAAGATTGAATTGAAATGGGGATATAAGAATTTGGTTTATGGTTTTTGATTTTAAAGTTTTAGGGAAAAGGGTATTTTGGTATTTTCATAATAGAAAGTCACCCCTTATCAGCCACCCATGGTTGGGGGAAGTAATCAATATCCCCCAATTAGATTGAGTATCCCCCAATTGCGCATTTTTTTTAGGTGGTCCCAAGTCAGTTTAGTCCTTCAGGAAAACGCGTTTCTTGTTTGGTCCATAGTTATTTAAGAATATTAAATAGACCAATATACCCTTCCGTGTTAATTAATTACCTTTTTTTTTTTGTAGCGGTTCATTCTTTTTGATGAACTATCAGACATTTTTAGATTTGAGTTCATTTTGTCTCATGAAAATTGTACACTTCATTTTATTCTATGAACTTCATTAAATTCTACAATAATTTCGTTCTTTTTTTTTTTGTAGCGGTTCATTCTTTTTGATGAACTATCATGCATTTTTAGATTTGAGTTCATTTTGTCTCATAAAAATTGTACACTTCATTTTATTCTATGAAATTCATTACACTTCATTAAATTCTACAATAATTTCGTTATTAAGAACAAAAAATCAGATTTCATGTTTTCAAATGAACACACAATAAAAACTCCATTATTATGAATAAAAAAAGAGTTCATTCTTTCAAACGAACTCCTAATAAAACTTATATGAAAACCGAGTTCATTGTTTCAAATGAAATCCTAATAAAAACCTATATGAAAACCGAGTTCATTCTTTCAAATGAACTCCTAATAAAACCTATATGAAAACCAAGTTCATTCTTTCAAATGAACTCCTAATAAACCTATTATAAAAGAAAACGGAGTTCGTTTTTCAAAATGAACACACAACATAAATTCGTAAAAAACAACGTTCATTCGTAAAAATGAACTGCAGCAGCAGCAGCATCTTCGTCGTCTTCAACAGCAGCAGCAAGCATCATCATCTTCAACAGCAACATATCTTCATCTTTAACACGGGCAGCAAACATCAAAATCAAGATCTTCAACACGAGCAACAAACAGAAATCATCATCAACATGAAAAACATCAATAATCGAGATCTTCAACACGAGAAACAAACAAAAGATCATCATCTTAGTCTTCAACACCAGCAGAAAACATCAAAAATAGTAGCAAGAAATCAAAAAAAGCATCTTCATCTTCATCTTCGTCGTTTTCATAATCTTTATATGATTCATCGTCTTCATCATCTCTGCAAACTGTATTCATCATCTCTGCAAACCAAAACCATAGAAAAAAAACAAAAATCTTCATCGTTTCTTGCAGCAGCAGAAAAAGAAGAAAAAAATGGAGAGGAAAAAATCTAGATCTAAAAATAAAGAGGATAGATAAACTAAATATGAGAATGAGATATTTTCTACTCATTTTTTGTATATATGTGGTCCCAAAAGGGTATTTCTATCACCACACAATGACAATTATATCATCCATGATGTCACCTAGGACCAAACCATAGTTTCTATGACCAAACAGTAATAAATATTTTTTTAAAAGGACCGAACAGACAGTTGACTAGGTCAACTAGACTAGAGTCTCTCTAATATATTATTGCCATGACTAAATGGTATTTCTTACTTATCAAACCCAACCAAAGTTGTAACTTCCTGTAAATTTTTTTATTTCTCTAATGAAATCTCCTTTGCTTTGCTTTTCTAAAAAAAAAATACAAAAACAAAAACAAAAACAAACTTAAAACAAAAATTGCCTTATAACACTAATTTAAATGTTTTGACCGTATGGGCATTATATTATAGGTAGATCATACAATATTTTACAGCAAATATAACACTACATTAAAACTCATCAATATATATAATTGTGGAAAACACTGTAACGTTTATAATTTCTCATATCGCCGAAAATCAAGCGTTAGAATAGTCTGTACCACAAAAAAATAAGACAAACACGAAACACCTAAAACCGTTACAAATAATTTATTAACACTAAGATTGAAGGTGGAGTTCAATACCAACACGCTCCGTATGTGGCTCTGCTTCGGTCACCAATAGGGCTGCATAGAAACCGAGCCGAACCGTCAAACTGAGCCGAAACTGGTGAAGTCGAGTCGAAACATTCATCTAACGATCGATTACAGTTTGAGAGTTTATAACCGTAGTATCTTCGGCTCAATTCACGGGTTGATTCATAAAACCGACCGAACTGGATCGATTAAACAGATTCAATATTAGGCGTTGATTAAAGTTGTGATTTGATCATAACCGACCGAACTGGATCGATTAAACAGATTCAATATTAGGCGTTGATTAAAGTTGTGATTTGATCATGTCCATCTATTAATTGAAACCCTGTGGAAACCCTAAATATAAGAAGAACTCACTTCTTCTTCTTCTTCTTCCTCCTATGTTCTTCTGATCCTTGTTTTTTCTGTCTCACACACCACCACCATGGCACCACCACTCATCATCATGCACCAACTCCATTGCCATTAACACCAATGATATAGTGCAATCTAACAACTACTCTTTATGTTTCTCATCAAAACCAATTTTCTAATCCACTTATAGATCTCATGGAGTAAGTTAAGGATTCGAGTCAAAAATAAGATTGTGGAAATTGAAATATTGTCCCTCCTTCTGATGGGCCTTCACAAATATCCCTAAGCCTCTTTACAAATATCCCTGATGGCAAAATTAATTTTTTTTCTAAAAAACTAATTATTATAATTTCTTATTTAGCCAGATCTCTCCGTTCTTCTTCACTTCTCATAAAAGAGAACAAAAATGCATCGCTCCCACACCCATCTTCTCAATCTCTCCTCCACCATCACCATCTCGACTGCCTCCACAACAACCAGCACCACCACCTCTGTTACCTCCGCCACCATTATCAACAGATCAATTACAGTTATGTTTTTTTTTTTAATTTCAATTTTGTTAATATGTTTTGCTACTGTTAAATCTAAATTGAGAGATTGAAGGCTAGAAGGTGAAATTAGGGTTCCTAAGATTAAGATTGGGCTGAGTTAGATTAGCAAAGAAGATGAAGGATCTGTTCAATTTTGGGTCACAGTTGGTGATGAGAACTGTTGGCGCTGTTTTAATGGGGTTTGAATCTGTATTCGAGACTAAATTGAACTGGGTACAAAATTATGATGGGTTTTCCATTGTTTCTGTGATTTAAGATAAAAAGGAGTTGATTCGGTATGCAATCGATCTGAAAATGGTGGTGAATTCGAGATGTTGGGATCTGAATAAAGAGAAGAAGAAGTTGATTCGGTATGAAATCGATCTGAAATGGTGGTGAAGTCGAGATCTGAAAATGGTCTTGAAGCTGTTGTTGTTTATGAAGTTACAGGTGATGCTCATTTGTTATTGTTTATATGTTTTTATGGGATCAATTGTTGTTATTGACACAATTTTTTATGGATCAACTACAGTTGTTGATCCCATTTATGGGATTGACTCATGTTGTTGGCCCAATTTTTTATGGGATCAACTACTGTTGTTGATCCAATCAACTCCTATTGTTGACAACATTTTCTTGGATTAGTATGATCATGCTTTTTAATGTTGAACTTGTGGTGCAACGGTAGTATGACTGACTCTATGTCAGATGCTGCGTGTTCGAATCACGCCAAATTAACTCCATTTACATGGATCAACTTTCCCCTAAATTGGATCAATTTCTACTGTTGATTCTATTTTTATTTGGATCAAATATTGTTGTTGATACAAAAATATCTGAACCAGTGGTGTGTATGTGTGTGGGGGGGGACGGTGGCGGTGGTGGCGGCGTCGACGGACTAGTGGTGGTGTAATGGTAGTGGTGAAGGAGTGGTGGTAGAATATTAGTGTTGGTGACGGTTGGTAGGTGGTGGTTTTTAAACAGTGGTAGTGGAATGGTAGTTGAATGTTGGTGGTGGTGGTGCTATTGGTGTTGATGAAGTGGTAGAGGAAGAAATTTTTTCCATTTTAAAATAAAGAAAAATATTATATGGGTGAGTGTATTAATGTGATCTAATTTTAAATGGATAAGGTTATTAAAAAGTATGGACATATTTATTGTTGTATAAAAATATATTTATTGGGTTTCAAAAGTAAGGACATATAAATAATGTACCCAATAAGATTTGGGGATTTAGGATTCTTAGCTAAAATTGAGATATCGGTATTTAGGGTTCTTGGCTAAAAATGAGAGGTGGGGATTATTTTTTGAATTACTTGAACTTCAGGAATCCATTGTAATTGATTGTAATATTGGGTGTAAATGATTTCAATTTATCTTGCAAACACATGAGCATTTGAAGGGGATGGAGATGGTATAGATTTAAAAGCCATATATATTTATTGATGTTATTGTCTTAGAGCAACCACAATCATGGACGGGACTAAATACTAAAAACCAGACTAAAAGCTAAAAAAAATTGGTTTTAGTGGAGGTGAAGCGCAATGGTAAAAGTTTAAAATTTGGTCTGTCGGACGATATAACAACGCATGAAGTTAAGCGGGTGTATAAGGTGCGTATGGTAGTGAGTTGTAGGTATTGTGTACGTACACATGGGGCGCAAGTATTACTCATGCCTGGCATGGGGCACACATATTACTCTCGCCTGACTGGGGCGAAAGTATTACTCTCGCCTGACCTGGGTTATTTATGTAAAGCATGACGGTTTATATTTTCATAAAGTATTATATAATTGGGGCCGAGACTATAACAATGCTTGGTGTGAGGCATACATATATCAACCGTTTTTCCTGGCGGTGTTTATAACCGCACCTCATTCAAATGCTAATTCTATTAACGCTCCATACTCAGACGCTCTTTACACTAACGCCTAATCACAGACGCTCATTATACTCACGCCTAACATCACACGCTCGTTATACATATGCCTCACTATATTTTTATTTGGTCTGGGTTGACGACTACATTTAGTCCCAAACCCTAGTTTTCCAGACCAAATATAACTATGGTCCTCTCCATTGCGCTTCACTTTTGGACCAAATTTGGGTATAGTCCTCAAATTTGGTCGTGACTGTGGTTGCTCTTAGGGTCTGGATTTAATAGATTGGAAAATCTTATGTTATTGTATTGACTGTGTTCATGTGTAACTATTGATTGATGGTGTTCTCTTGCAGAGAAATGATAAAATTTGTAAACTTCTTTTCCTTAATTTTTTTTTTGTACCAATGAAACAGAATAAAAACCATAACCGACCGAGCCGATTAGGATCGGTTTAAAACCGAACCGGCTATTGATCGGTTCGGTGATGGTTGCAAAACTGAGAACCGGTTGTCGGTCGGGTCGGTCAACGGTTTTGCTAAAAAAAATGGACCGATCGACAGTTGTGCAGCCCTGGTCACCAATTGAATAAAATAACAACAACAAGTGGATTTTTCAATCTCACAAATATCCAAAAGCCATTATTCGTCTTTCCTGAATGCCAAAGCATATAAGCAAACAGTTGGGCAACTTTTCTTCGGTCTCGATCAATATATTTAGCAAGAAATACACGTATTGCTAAACTAAGAAAAGAATTTGTACTCATAAATACCAAGGCGGCTTAGGCTTTAGAAATCTTAAGCATGTTAATCTGTCTCTTTTATCTAAAACTGCTTGGAAGTTGATTCACAACCCTAATGCTCAGTGGGTGGTTATTCTTAGATGCAAATACTTTAAAAACTGTAACCCTCTACACTACTCTAAGAAGGATGACTGTTCCTGGGCTTGGAGGAGCATTTGTCGAGGTCTAGATTTCATTTTGAAACATTCTATTTGGGAAGTTAAGGATGGTAAAAGTATTTCTGCATTTAAAGATAAATTGATTCCAAATTCTTGTGAGTCTTTGTTTGTTGCTAACCCCAATCCGAACCTTACTGTTTCTGCTTTCATAAATGATGATTCTAAAACTTGGAATTCTGAGTTAGTTAGAGCATTTTTTACTCCTAATAATGCTAAAAATATCCTTGATTCTAGAATCCCTCTCTCAGGGAGTGATAAACTTATTTGGCCATATTCTAAAAATGGCCAGTTCACTGTTAAGTCTGCTTATAAAGTAATCTCTAGCCAGATTGAGTATGTGTAGAATGTTCAAAGTAGTAACCCTTTCTACAAAGCCTTATGGAGACTCTCAGTTCTCCCTAAAGTTCATATATTCATATGGAAGTGTCATGAGAACATCCTCCCTGCCAACTCTGTGCTTGCTAGGTTTGTTAATAGGGATAATTATTCTTGCATTATGTGTAACTATGACTCTCTTGAAACTCCTGAGCATATTCTGTTACATTGTCAATTTGCCAAGTCAGTTTGGTCTTTAACCCCATATGCTGACATGATTGCGCAAGATAGTAATTCTTCTACCAGCATCCATGATTGGGTAGTCAAATGGATTTCTGACAACAGTTTGAAAGACAAGGCTGCTGCAGTTTTCACAATTTCTTGGAGTATTTGGAAAGACAGATGCTCTTGTGTATTCCAAGGAAAAACCTTAAACTATCATGCTAGTGCTAGATTAGCAATGAAACTGGTTACTGACACTGAGACCTATTTAAATGATACTATTTCACAAGAGTCTGTACATGTCCACTCTTCTGAAGAGGAAAATCTTTCCACGATCACCAATTCTTTGCCATCTGATTGTGTGCTTGTTTTCAGTGATGATGTTTATGATAAAAATACTAACTTGTCAGGCATTGGTCTAATCATGTTAAACATTGCAGGTTCATTCATTGGATGCAAACTCAAAGCTGGGTCAGTGAGGAATGCGGAGGAGGCGGAAAGTCTAGCATTACTGGAGGCTGTGACATGGGCAAAATCTAAAATCTTGGAGAAAGTATGCTTTATCAGTGATGCTAAAATAATTATAGATGATCTTAATTCCACTAGCAACCAATTATTTTGGTATAATAAATCAGTCTTAGAAGACCGTAAAACTATCAGTTCTTGCTTTCATTTGGTTAAGTTTGAATTTCTTAAGAGAAACAATACCATTCTAGCTGATGAAGCAGCTAAGTTCAGTAAAAGGTCTAGAACCTCTGGAGAATGGATGGGAAATGTCCCTTGACTTTCTCAACTCTGAAATGTAATTCTTTTTCTTTATTAAAATTATTTTCCTAGAAAAAAAAAAGAAAAAAAGAAAAGATTACAATGCAAAGACAGGGGCGGAACTACAGCCAGGCTTCACCTGGCTGAAGCCACCCCTAAATATGTAAAAGCCAATTTTTTTATTACCTAATTGATGTTGAGCCAGATAATCTATGGTAACAATTGGCTTAAGCCAGGGGTAATATTTTGGTCTAGCCAGGGGTTAGAAGCATTTCCAGTTCCGCCACTGTGCAAAGATGCTGAAACGTGTCTTGGCCTTAATTGAGGTCTCTTTGTAGAACCATCGTTAGAACTTGAGATGCTGAGTTTTACTTGTAACTTCAGTACTCAAATCCTTTTCTCCAACTATTCTTCCTCGTACGTGCGGCTACAGATGAAAGAGCAGTAGAGCGCGAATAAAATCCCTCTCAAGGAAAGACATGAAGTCAGCCATTACGTTTTTGGGGTACGGAAAGGACATCTAGTGAGCCCACCAATTTCAACCTTATTGACATTCAGTTACTCCACTGGCTAAGATCTTACCAAGATATAGCGGTGTAGAAATTTATGGCATCTCTGCGATCACAGTGAATCGGATAAGGCCTATCAAACTGAAATATCAGCAAACGGGCAGTATTTTAGATTGGACAGCACTGAACTGCAACAAGGCTTTAAAGATTCTGATTTCTGAATATACTGCCAAATGGAGGTTGCTGCAGTCGGTCTGTGGGGCCCGTTAATCTTCTTCACCTTGATAAGTTATCTAGGTCTAGGAGATCTTCTCTTCGTTCCCTTTCTCTTGGCTTGAAAACTAAAGAATAAGGGATTAGTCAAAATTTTGAGCATTCTGTTCTTTTTTTCTTTTTCATTAATTTTTTCGTAATTGCTTAACTCACATCCATTGGGTGCCAAAGTTTAGTAGCCAAAATGCCTGCAACAGTTTATGCTCAAAACCTCCTATGTTCTGTACTTCTTCTTCAAATAAAAAATGGGCACCGCAGTATAGACTCGTGGCGACTGGGGGAGGACGACCATAGCCACTATGCACTTCTCTTTTGAAAAATTGGCTAACATGCAAGCTACATTATGCCCCCTAATTAGTCCTCTGGATCTTAAAGATTTTTACTATTAGAAAGGATATAAAGTGATGGTAATATTAATATTATGTATTTTACTCATACATCATAAACCATAAACACTAGATTCAAAATCTTCGGCACAGGCGCACACCAATGCAGAGGACATGATTAGAAGATGTAATCTTATCAGTAAGATTTGGTTTATTTGTTCAACAAGTACATAAACACTCATAATCCACTTCCATGTGTAGGTGTAAATTATCAAGTTTAATTACTGCTGGGTGGCAGCCGGCTGCTAGCTAGCAATGCACCATCTTATCTTTTTTTTTTTTTTTTTGAAACAGCAAAGAATTTTATAGAGAAGAGACTTAATGAGTTACATATCCAACATCTATAGCTAACTGATGCTTAATTTCCTTTGGAGTAAGAATACCCCAAGATTGTGTTACCGCATCAACTCTAGCTAACTTAGAAAAGATATCTACCACTTTGTTCGTTTCTTTTGGAACATATTTAAGTTTCCATGAAGTAAAACAAATAAAATACTGTTTGATGTCTTTAATTAAGTTTTCCAATCTCCAGTCCACTGCACTTGATCTTTATTGACTGCATCCACTACCGTTCTCGCGTCCATCTCAAAGATCACGTTGTTTAGCTTTTGTTCCTTTGCCCATTCCAATGCTTTCCAAAGTCTCATACTTTCAGCTTGCTCCGCGTTTCTTATGTTGTTCAAGTGGATACATTTTGATGCTTGTTGTATACCTGCAAAATTACGCACTATCAGTCCAATACCACCCAGATTATTGAGAGATTGATAAGAGCCATCACAGTTAATAGTTAGGTAATCAGAAGGAGGGGAATTCCAGTGTAGCTTGCTTCTGTTTACTCTATCCACTTTCGTCTGGCAATAGTTCCGAGTCAGAGTCCGATATTCAAAACATACTCTGCAGGAACTAATTATCTTATCCATGTTAATATCTTTGTCTTGAAACACCTTATCACATCTGGTCGACCAAAGAATCCATGCTACAATAGCACGTTTAGTCAAATCCAGTTCAGATATGTGATTGTTGTTGAGACTAATGAACCAACTGCAAATCAAGTCCGAGAAATTATTGTTGTTTGTAGTCGTCCAACCCGTTGTAGCAAACCAGACTGCTCTGGAGATATTGCAGTTCATTAACACATGAGTTGTTGTTTCTTGTTCAAGACCGCAAAAAGGGCAGAAAACATTATCTCCAACAATTGCAGCACCAAGAGCTTCTTTTGTAGCTAAAAGATTGGAGATAGCTTTCCACAGAAACTGACGAACCCTAGGAAGAGTAGGGATTTTCCACAGTCTCTTATAAATTTTCTGCATTTCTGGCCCTACACTTTCGTATGGATGGGATTCCTCATACATTTTCCTGTAACAAGACTTAACCGAGAAACGGCCATTCTTCTCCATCAACCAAACGAGTTTATCAAGATGACTTCGATGGATAGATAAGTCCATGATGAAACTAAGATGAGTTTAAGATAAGTCAGGATGCACCATCTTATCTTAAATGAAGATCTTCCTCTTAAAAGATTACTAAGATGAAATCTTTTTCTTAGTTTTATATAAGATTATTGGGGATTTTTGTGTTTCCCCCTCAAAATAAATGGTTATTTTGCATTACCCCCTTTCTTTGCATTACCCCCTTTCTAAATTAATAATAGGTGAAACCCACTTTCAGTTAGTTTCACCGTGACTGCCCAGTTAACTGTGTATATGTGATACGAGTGTGTGCAAAATAAAATCGTAAAAACCTAAACGTGGTACAATCTAGACCAAAAACAACTGGTCGTCGATCTCCCCGTCCTCTTCTTTACGTCCACAGCTCCACCCATGGAATCAAAATTAATTTTAAGTAAAACCCATCACTGCCATTCTTTAATCCATCAAATCCGAACAGTTTCATAGGTGCTAAGAATCCTCAAGATCTATTGCCGGCGGAAGAAGCTTGATTTTGAAATATAGAAATTTCAATTCTATTTTCGATATAGATTTCATGGTCGAGATATAAGAAGGAGCCAAAATTTCAATCCCTCAAGCACAGATCATTTACCAGTGCACGGTGGTGCTCCTTAATTTTTGTTTACCTATTTACATGTATTCTTTTTCCCAATCTTTCACCGAATCTCCAATTGCGGATGGGAGTAAGATGATAGGAAACGGGTTAAAAAAAATGAAGCGCAGAAAGAAAAGAAAAGTGTAGGTCATGGTTCTGGAAATGAATAAACCAAGAAGCTTATTATTCTAATTATAATGGTAGAGGGTCGATATATTAAAATAGGGTGATTTTATTGTGCTTTAATTTTTGATGGTGATTTTTCTTTAACATGGAGCGAGTGAAATGGAGATTGGATAAATGAGTTGTTTAATGTTTGATTTCTACACGATTTCTGATATAAGATGGTGGGAGAATATGTAGATTTCAAAAGAAGAGGAAAGGGGAGGGAAATGCTTTATTTTGGGTACTGTGGTGGACTCTAAAGGCGTACAAGAGAGAAAAAAATATGGAAAAGAAGAGAGGACGAAAGTTGCACACGTGAACTACACGTGCTATGTTAACTGGGAGATAACAACAGTCATAATGGAAAGGGGGTTTCACAAATTACTAATTAAAAAAGGGGTAATGCAAAATAGGTAAATTTTTTAGGGGATGCAAAATCTCCCGAGATTATTTATTTTTGGAAAATGAAGATCTTCATTTTCTTGCTCTTTGCTATAACTACAATAGTTATCTTATCTTAAATTATGTTCTTGCAGGTTTATATACGATTTATTTTATAATTATATAGGCTCATTGATCACAAATTCGATATGGCCAAAAAAATACACTCCTTCAGGTGGCTTTTTGACTATTCTCCCATGTAAATTTTGCTCTACATCGGCAACTCAATTAAATCACCGTTGTTTACCAATCAAAATGAAAGTTGAGTTGACCTTTCCATGCCAGTTAAGTTCCATCACTTAAAGGTATATAAAAGAAAAAAAAAACTACTCGTTTTTAGCACAACCAATGCAGTGGTGCAGGATATGACTGAAGCAGTGAAGGATAATGACCAGTTGCAGTGTAGGATAAACTCTAAATCTCTCACGTTCTCATCCCATCTCATCCAACTCAACCAATCATCTTCCTACACGTGTAATCTATGAATTAGTCAATTGTTTAAAAACTATCTGAGATTATAATTGGCTGTAATAAGTTTTCTTTCTTTGTAATGAAGCTTAAGCTTCTCTGTGATTTTTCTAAGTGATTGTATGAGAAGATGAAAACCATTTATGCTATGTCATTATGGTATCAGATAGGTTAGAGTTTGTTTCAACTCTCAATCGATCCAAGCTTCCGATTCGTCTTTAATTTTTCATTCTACAGAGAAGCTATTTCCTTTTTTGGTTGATTTCATCAATTTTTTCTGCAAATTTCTGTTTAAATTTTCCTGATCTAGTATCAGTACTGTCTTCTTTACTATTTTGTACTTTCAATTCTGCAATTTGCTCATCTTTTTGTTCCCAATTTTAGATCTACTTTCTCTATCTTTTTCCTTCATCACCAACAATAGAGAATCCTACATCAAACTCGTTCTCTAACATTCCTCTAAATTAGCTAACTAATTTTGTTCACCTCAAACTTAAGGAGGATAACTTCATTACCTGGCGTCATCTCATGAATCCTGTAATTCAAAAATACAAGCTTATGAAGTATCTAGATGGTTCATATCCATGTCTAGCACAGTACAAAAATCCAAGGAATCAAGCAAATGGTGTTGAGAATTCACTTTACACATATTGGATGGATGAAGACTCTTCTATTATGATGTGGATTCACTCAAGAATTTCAGACTCAGTGATTCCTTACTTTTCCAGAGCCACCACCTCTCATGAGCTATGGACAAGCATTGAAGAACGTTTTGCAAGAGCTTCTTCCACTCATTCAATTCAATCGTGTACCAAATTGCTTTCTCTCACTCAAGGTACCAAAACTATACCTGCCTTAATCAATGAAATTAAGATGCTATCTGATCAATTAGCTGTTGCTGGTGAGGTTATTTCTGATAAGTAACTGGTTGTTATTACTCTCAAAGCCTTAAACTCTGACTATATATCATTTTCCACTTCTATGAGGCATCGCAACCCACCTGTCACTAGTATTGAGTTACACAACAATTTGCTTAGTGAAGAGGCTGTTATTAGTGAAAGGACATCTACAAATAAACTTGAGCATGATGCCAAAGCCTTCATGGCAAACTCTGGTAGAGGTTTCTACAGGGGTACTTCCTACAACTCTAGGGGATCCTTTAGAGGTGACTAGAGATTATGGTGGTGGTGGTCGTTATCCAAATCCTGCAATATTTCACAAATTCCCTCCTGGTAGAGGCTATACTTCTTCTGTCAAGCAACAATGTCAGCTATGTCTTGGAGATGATCACTTAGCACCCAATTGCACCCAAAGACTCAATTTCTCATACAAAGGCAGAGCACATATATCCAACTTAAGTGCAATGCTAGCTGATGCTGACATATTTGACATTGAGGAATGGATTTCTGACAGTGGCGCCAACAACCATATCACTCCAAATGTCACCAACTTGCAAGAGCTCACTTCTTATGATGGCAGTGAACAAATTCAAATTGCTAATGGTGTAGGTATGCCTATAACTCATAAGGGCCACTCTAGTAAACTCATTCATGACCATTCTTTCCATCTTCATAATGTTCTTGTAGTTCCTCATGCATCTCACAACTTTTTGTCCATTCACAAGTTCACCTTTGACAATAATTGCTCCTTAACTCTTGATTCTCATGGCTTCTCTGTGAAGGATCTGAGCTCTGGGAAGACTATTTTCCAAGGACCACATAAAAATGGACTCTATCCAATAGCCTTCCATAAAGATTCTATTGCTCTATCCTCCACTACCAGTGACAGTGCTCTCCTTCATAAAATATTTGACCATCCAAGCTTTCAAACACTTCAGAAGCTTTGCCATTTACTCAAATTATCTAATGTAGTAAATAAATCTTTTTCTTGCTTAGATTGCAAACTCTATAGTAGTCAAAAAAAATCATTTCAAATTTCTACTACTGTTGCAACTAAACCTCTTGAGTTATTACATATGGACCTTTGGGGTCCTTGTCAAGTTGCTTCAGTTTCTGGAAATCTTTATTATGCCCACATTATTGATGAATTTTCTATATACTGCTGGGTAATCCCTTTGACTGTTAAATCTGACTTCAAGCATATTTTTACATCCTTTGTGCATAGAATTGAAAATCTACTTTCTCACTCAATCAAAACTATAAGAACTGATAATGGTGGGGAATTCTTAAATAAGTTCTTAGCCATTTTTTGTGAAACTAAGGGTATCACTCATGAACTCTCATGCCCCCATACCCATGAGCAAAATGGAGTGGCATAGGTCAAGCACAAACATTTGCTGGCCATCACTAGAACATTGTTATCTCAATCTGGCCTTCCTCATGAGTATTGGGTAGATGCTTTGCATACTGCAAATTACTTAATCAACAGACTTCCCACTAGGTCTATAAATCACTTATCTCCCTTTCAATTGTTTTTTCACAAAGTGCCAGATTACAACTTTCTCAAAGTGTTTGGTTGTGCATGTTACCCATGGCTTAAACCCTTGTTGATGGTGGATTTTCATTTAAGGGTAAAATTGTAAAACCTAAAAATTATGCGCTAACATCTTGTAAAAGATAAGGCCATTAATACGTGATGGATACTCCTTCACTTTACTAATTCACCTAGAATGGAGCATGTGGCAACAATCCCATTCTGTGAATAAAATACACGAAATTCATCCAAGTTGGAGCATGTAGCAACAATCCCATATACCCTGTGAATTTACAGCATTATTAATTAATGCGCAACCAGCCTTGTATTTCCTGTACTCATTATCAGTACGACATGACGACTGAGTGTTGCTCTCAGCAGAGCAACACGAATCTCCAAGCATTATAATAAAAGTATGTACGAAATACACGTACAGGCTGCAACTCTCGGTGTGTTATACTAGCCCGATTGAGCATCCGGACTGAAGGTATCAGTCTGGATATGATCACGACCATCCAACTACACCAGCATGATTGGATGGCCCAGATCGATTCCATAATCCCCAAGCAGGTATGGAATATCCGATGTCGAACCAATGCGGACCCCGCATAGTCGACCTCCCCAAAAGATTGGCCTAGCTTTCCAAAACGTCCAAACCATATCAGTATGGACACAAAACCCTAAATTAGGGTTTGCGGCATATTACATGTGTCGCAAAATAGTCTCAACCATCCATCTTCGCAGGTATAGATGGAGGGTGCAGATGCTGATTCAAAGGGCACGGAGCATGTCAACACAATCACCATGGGCCCACCTACATACCTGACCAATCGGTCAGGACCAACTATGGTTGGTCATTCCAATTCGTGCGCTCGAATGGAGCATGACGCACGGCCTTGAAACCCAAAGTTAGGGTTTTGAAATCACGAGCGTCCATTTTCTCCGGCACGAATGGAGGGTCCGAGATTAGATCAAGCAGGTCCGGTCATACCAACATGACCACCGTGGACCCATCTATCCCCTCACCTGATCGTCCAAGGCATACCATGCCTAGTTATCCCAAATCGTCCGCCCAAACTAGTGTGGTCGCACCTCCCAAGATGCAAACTAATCTTGACCACTCGATTTCACCGGACAAATTGAGTGGCTTAGATCATGTTTCTATGGGATGTCAAGGTATGGACGTGAAATCCAGCCTACCACCTACACGTTGGAGCAATCGGCCAAGACCGACCAAGCCTGGTCGTCTTGGAACGTGCACCTGAAGATGGCATAAAGAGCGGCTTTTGCGGCACCAGTTTTCTGTCGTAAATTGATCTCAACCACTCAACTTTGCCGGACGAATTGAGTGGCCCAGATCACACTTTCATGATAAAATTGTGTCCCAAGCATGCACGACCGTCATGCCGTCTACACTTTCATGCCGTCTACACGCATACACGACCGTCATGCCGTCTTCAGAGCATGCACGACCATGATGTCGTCTACACCGAATTGAGCGCGCCTACACCGTCATGCCGTCTACACGCATACATGACCGGCCTAGCCAAAATTGTGTCCCAAGCTTGGATTATACCAAGATGAAAAGTGATGCTTGCGCACTTCTTCATAAACCCTAATTTCATCAACGGTCGCAGATGAGTGTCTCAAAGATCATCTCGTCCGTCCAACTTCACCGGCTTGGTTACACATCCCTGGTCAGGAGTTAATTGGTCAGTGCGGAGTCATGGTGATCACCATCCGTCACTCTACCACACTATGTGGTCGGCCAAGGGAGGACTTGTTTGCGCAACCTCCAAACCATCACATGAAGTAGGCTGGACATGAAGTTATTTTGAGACGCTCAAATAGCGATGCTTCATACATGTTGAATATACTCGATGCAGTACCTGCATAGTATACATACGATACTTCACAAGTATAAATTTCCTAAATAACGTAGCATTACATGCTACTTTCTTTGGGTCCCACGATCCACACGTTCGAGACATCAGTCATGTCACAAACTAGGGGATACATACTGGGGTATTGGTCTGGCGGTTTACAGCGTGCAGCGCACAACGCGCCATCACAATAATGTGTCAGGAAGTCATGGACGGTTAGTGATGATGGGAGAAGTGGGCAAGCTTGGTCGTGTGACACCAACACACTACTCCATCACTCCACTTTCTCCACTTCCCATGAGATACGAGGGTTTAGGCTAAAAGACTTGCATAAATAGGTTCTCCGCCCTATTTTTACACGAACAAAACAAGACGAGATAACAGAAGCAAGTGTTGATACAATCGTATTCAAACACCGAAACTGATAGCTTACATCCTGTAAGCCAGTTCAGCTTTCTGATACAAGTCATACATAGCCAACACCTTCACAATCTCAACACCTTCTTCGCTTTCCTTCCTAAGATCAACCCATCTCCTTCACTTTGTGACCGAAACAAGTCTGGAACGGCCATTTTTTGGTTTAGGCCGGACTTGCGCAGATTGATATCTCGAATCTACAAGCACACACCGCGCAGTGCATTTTTTTAAGGTTTAGATTCATTCCTCATCCACACCCCAAATTACCAAAATTAGCAGGAATAGTTTTCACCCACAAACAACCCTATACCACAAACAAACTTGAGCCAAGGAGCAAGCAATGCATCTTCCTTGGCTACAACCTTAAACACAAAGGTTACAGATGCCTAGACCCTCACTCTGGCACTGTTTACATTTCTAGGCATGTGTCAGTTAATGAAGATTATTTCCCCTACAAGGTTCTTTCCCCTGACATATCCACTCTTGTTATTCCTACATCTCCTACTCCTGCTTCTCTTGCTACTCCTGCTCTTGATATTCCCCCCCATTGACCCTCTACCCTCATTTTCATCCATCACAGTTAATGATCATGCAATGACTACTAGGGGTAAACATGGCATTAGAGTTAGAAAATCTTATTTTTCTATTTTGTATCATATGGATTTGGCATTTCTCAGCAAGGTGCATACAGTTCCAACTTGTATCAGTGCTGCTCACAAAGAGGAGGTTTGGAGAAGAGCATCAGCAAGAGATTACAAGGCCTTAAATATTGCTGGTACATTTTCACTGGTAGATCCAACTGGCATTGAAAATGTTGTGGGTTGTAAGTGGGTTTTTAGGATAAAATACAAGGAAGATGGCACCATTGACACCCATAAATCTAGACTAGTTTCCAAAGGATATCACCAGCAACCAGACATTGACTTTGAAGAAACTTTCAGCCCAATGGCCAAACCAACCACCATAAGAGTAATTCTGTCAATGGTTGTGCGGTTCAATTGTAAAATCCATCAGCTAGATGTCAGCAATGCCTTCTTGCATGGAGATTTAAAGGAAGTGGTGTACATGACTCAACCACCGGGTTTTGTTAATGAAACTAAGCCTCATCATGTCTGTCTTCTCAACAAGGCTATCTATGGTCACAAACAGGCACCTAGGGCCTGGTATGCTAAACTGAGTGCTGCACTTTTAACTCTCAAGTTTGTCAACTCTGTCTCTGATCCAAGCCTATTTGTTCATCAACATGGTTCACATATATCAGTAGCCTTGGTATATGTATATGACATTCTTCTCACAGGCAGCTCTCCAGCCTTCTTGCAAACAGTCATTGCTCAACTACAGTAACAATTTCCCATCAAAGACCTAAGGGACTTACATTATTTTTTTTGGTCTTGAAGTGAAGAGAGATTCCAACTCCTTGTTCCTTTCTCAGACAAAATATGCAGTGGATCTACTAACTAAACATCACATGGAAGGTTGCAAGCCTTGTTAAACTCCATTTTCCACTTCTGAGAAACTTAGCAAGGATGAAGGTGACCTACTTTCAAACCTCACAGAGTATAGATCATTAGTGGGAGCTCTTCACTACTTGACTTGGACAAGACCTGAAATCTCTTATGCAGTCAATGTGGTATGCCAACACATGCAAAGTCCAAGAATGCCTCACCTGCTAGCTGCCAAGACAATTCTACACTACATCAAAGGAACCATCAGTCATGGCCTTCACTTCACCAAAGGGGACAACTTTTATTATGCTTTTCTGATGCAGACTGGGCAGGCTGAAAAGATGATAGACGCTCAACTGGTGGGTACTAGGCTCCAATATCATCTCCTGGTCTTCCAAAAAGCAATCAACAGTAGAACGCTCAAGCACTGAGGCTGAATACAGAACTCTGGCCTACAGTGCAGCTGAAGTGGTTTGGTTATGTTTCCTTCTCCAAGACTTGCATTTTCAAATTTCTGGAATACCTAAACTAGGGTGTGACAACATCAGCTCTATAAGCCTTACTTCCAATCATGTCATGCACTCTCGTATGAAACATGTTCACCTAGATTTATACTTTATCAGAGAGCTTGTACAGTCCAAAGCTTTGGATTTATTCTATGTTCATACGCTTGATCAGTTAGCAGACATCTTCACGGAGGCCTTACATGGACCCAGATTTCAGATGATACGTGACAAGCTCAGTGTGATTGCTCCACCCATGAGCTTGAGGGGGGTGTTAGCACAACCAATGCAGTGGTGCAGGATATGACTGAAGCAGTGCAGGATAAGGACCATTTGCAGTGTAGGATAAACTCTAAAGCTCTCACGTGCTCGACAACTCAACCAATCATCTTCCTACATTGTAATCTATGAATTAGTCAATTGTTTAAAAACTATCTGAGATTATAATTGGTTGTAATAAGTTTTCTTTCTTTGTAATGGAGCTTAAGCTTCTCTGTGATTTTTCTAAGTGATTGTTTGAGAAGATGAAAACCATTTATGCTATGTCATTACTCGTTAAATTTCTCTGCAACTTAGATTATCTCGGATAATTTTACATACAAAGATAAAATGAGAGATATTTATATAATGCTCCCTTCAATAATACTAATTGCTTAAACCGGATGATTCCGTGATGCTCACTAGAAATTGGGACATCCATGTTATAAAGATATTGTCGTTATAACTACCTCTGCTTGTGTAATAAAGAGTTGGAAATTGTAATAGCCTGCTAATATCGGTGCTTAAAACTTAAGAGGATAACGTTATTGAGAAAAAATGATCTGTCTACATCAAAAACTAACAATTATTACATAAATAGGTACCAAATTTGGCAATCAAGCAAAATAGCAACTGAACTAGAATAATTTAGAACACACAGCATCATAATAATAATCTAACGATGTGGGTAACTTGTAAAGCATGGCGTAGTTTTAATAGAACGTTATTTTGGGGACCACCCTTTTTTTGAGGGGACCATGGTTTGATTAGGCCACATTCCTTCTAGTTATAAGGGGTGTCCTAATGCGTTGAAATTACTAACCTGCCCTTAACCTAATTTAATTTAAAACCAACCTAATAACCATCTATATATATATATATATATAACCACCACCTCCTCCCACCACCACCGCCCATCATCGTCGATTACTACCACCGCCGCCGATTACCACCACCACCTCCGATTATCACCACCACCAACCACCGATTACCACCACCACCACCAACCACCACCACCTCTATATATGTATAGCTTAATTTAATTCTTTAACAAAGATATTCTCACAAACCCATTACTTGTCATTTGTTTTTGGTTGAAAAAATGAGAAGTAATCATCAAAATGAGTTGAAAATGGAAGTTGTGGAGAGGTTTAACGGAGGTTACAGTGTTGAGTTCGGTTAGAACGTGTTTTATAGTTGCCCTAGGTTCTTAACCGAACTCCATGAACTGAAGAACACTAAGAACAGTTCGGTTCTATATGCTTTATACCTATGTTACCGAACTTACGAGTTCGGTTGTTTCGCATGAATGTATAAAACTGCCATGTAACCGAACTCTAGGGTTAAAAACATAAGAAAAAAAGTTGCCATGTAACTGAACCTTACTATTTTTCCCATTATTTTTATTTCTCTTATAACCGAACTCTATCAACTTTGTTCGATTGTTTCGCAAAATTTTTAAAACTGCCATGTAACCGAACTCTAGGGTTAAAAACATAAGAAATTTTTGTTTGTTAAGTTCGGTTGGTTGGTTGTGCAATTGATCTCAAGTATGCGAAACAACCGAACTTATTTAACTTAGTTCGGTTGGATCGCAAAAGCATGCAGTTTGCGAACCAACCGAACCTTACACATTTATTTGTTCGTAAAGTTCGGTTAGTTGCGAACCAACCGAACATAACGTTTGCATGTCAGAACTTCCATTAATATGGAGTTCGGTAACCTGCGTGTTTGGATCAAGCAACCGAACTACACCTTCAAACTAGTTCGGCTACTTGTTCATCTCACAAGGCAACCGAACTACACCTTCAGATGAGTTCGGTTACTTGTTCATCTTCACAAAGCAACCGAACTACACCTTCAGATGAGTTCGGTTACTTGTTCTTCGTATAAAGTAAACGAACTGTTCAAAATCCAGTTCAAAATTTTACATTTTTGGGGAAGTTTTTACCAATTTAACATACATTATCTAAGTTTAAAGCATACATGTTCACCCAAATACTCTTCCTCCGGTTGTGGTGGATAAAATCCATCACTTGAATACTCAAATGGGGTGAATTGGAAAAAAAATATATTTTCCATGTTTTTCTCCTTCATCTTCTCTAACTCTACTCTCACAATAATTCTACTCAACTAATAATAAACCCATCTTTTAATTTAATCTCACTAATTGTTTTTAACTAAATCATTTCACTAATCATAACTTAAAATTAATTAAGAGGGTAGATTAGGTATTAATTAAATAACTAGATATGGGGTGACCTAGAATTACTTCTAATGTCTTTACCCAAAATAAAACCATGGTCCCCTCAAAAAAAGGGTGGTCCCTAAAATAACGTTCTTTTAATATGGTGTAATGATCACACTAGCGATAGCCCTATTAAGGTGGGCCTATATCTGTTTGAGTTATTCAATGGGCCTGGAGAGTTATTAGATGGGCTTGGAGAGTTCGTTTTGATAAGAATCAATTTGGGCACCACTGCCTTTTTTTTGGGAGACCATTAAATTCGACTAGGTCATTTTTCCAATACTCCTTATCCACGGAGTGCGACTTTGTGCACCGATATCGATCTATTAACCGAGATAAACGGACGCTATCTATTATCTAATCTTTCTTAAAAATAATTACTTTACTTAAATAAATAAATATATATCACACAACTATCCAGATTTCTCTTTCCTAATTAAGGTTTCTCCTTTTATCTCTCTGGCTCTTAAAATAAATTGAAATTTCTTTCTTCTAGTATCAGATTGAAGATTCTTTACCAAAGTGGTACAAGATAGAGCCATATTAGATTTTCTTAAGATTTTACATGATTTTCTCATTTAAACCCAATTTATCTAAATTTATATTTAATGTTTAACCGCTTGAAAAGGAAAATTAGTTCCGGCATTGATTAAGGTTGAATGCGATCATGATTTCAAATTGATCATCGGGATCATGATTTTATGTCTCCTTAACTTTTTTGGTTTTATAAACCCATTTGTATAATGATTCCAGGAAAAAGAGATATCAAAGGATCATGATTTTATGTCTCCTTAACTTTTTTGGTTTTATAAACCCATTTGTATAATGCTTAAAAATAAATAAAAAAAAATGGTGGATTTATCATTCTTAAAGAACACATTAGATGAGGAAGAATAATTACTTAACAGTTTTCAGGAATTTGTTTTTACTTGTGTGGGGTGTTAGAAATTGGTCATGAGAAACCCAGAGAAATCAAATATTTCGGGGTAATTTGCGTTAACTCCCCTGGCTAAAATCATAATTAGCGTTACCTCCCCTATAAAGATAAAATTAGTGAAACCTCCCCTCGTTATATTTTCCGTCCAAAGCTCAGTTAGGTGAGTCAGCAGTCATGTATACGTGGCAAAAATAAACACGTGTCAGTCGAAATACCAAAAATACCCTCCTAGTTTCTATTTTATCACGATCAAAATCAGTAGCATCAACATTTTTGGACGGTCAATGAAATCTCTTTACTACTAACGGTAAAATTGCATCACAATCCTAATCTATTAAACCTTCAAAATTCTCCCTTCCCAATTCAGTACTTTAATTGAGACATTGAGTCTGCTTCATGGCCACTTAATCACCAGCACACCCGAATGCCAATTATTGAATGGATCAAAAATTCACTACGGTGATCGAGATTTACTTCAATCACCGTCGCCATATATACATACATAATTAACATAAAGAATCCACCTTTTTAAGACAGCATAGTTAAAATCGGAGAGTTTGAACACAACCCATGTTTTAGAATTCTGAATCTGTTTTTTATTTTCAAAGAAATTTTTGGTCCCAAATTTGATCAAATGAAAACTACACGAGCAGTAAATAAAAATTTGATCAAATGAAACTAAATAAAAATCAGTAATCCACTAGCACTCCCCCATCAATCATAATTACGAAAATTATACAAATAAAGTGATTACCCTATTGAGGCACATTACTTTCTTTGCTACTGATGCTGCACGAGCGATTATGAATACGCCATCGTGGATGTTCGATTTGGGTCCATTGAAGAGGATGTATCAGAAAATATCGGTGATTCGTGCTTCGTTTGATTCTTCGCCATAATTGAAATCCCGCCGCAAATCGTTTATGATCTTCATCAAAAAACGAAACCCTAACTTATGTAACTCAATTAATTGATTACATCTCTAGATCCAAACAGCCTTTTCATAAGAGATCTCCAACAATGATAATTAGTTGAAGAAACTTCGACTTGATTTGATTTTTTCTGAGTTGGGATGTTGAAATACGCGAATTGTATCGGCAGTGAAGAAGGAACACAAGAACTGAGATGGGGAACTTTCTGTTTTGGGTTAGTAAATCGGCAAAGGTGAGGATATTTTGGGTAGTTCACCAATAAAATTTTTTTTATCTCTGCCACCTGTACAAAGCCGCTGACTCACCTAACTGGCCTTGGACGGAAAATGTAACGAGGGGAGGTTTCACTAATTTTATTTTTGTAGGGGAGGTAACGCAAATTATGATCTTCGCCGGGGGAGGAAATACAAATTAACCCAAATATTTTTTAAGAATCGTGCTGTAACGGGGTCACCCTCGTGATATCTCGTATAAGGGCTCACCTTATAGCCATTAGATATGACATCTTAGATAAGCACGGATCCCTAGACAAGTTTTAGATAATAAAATTATTTTTATTATTTTCTCTTATTTTAAGAAAAATAATTAAAATTATTGACTTACAAAAGAGGTTTTAGTTGGTAGCCAAGCAACAAGCTGAGCACCAACCCTTTTTTGAATAGAAACACCTAATCTGTGGAAAATAAAACTACCGAGACAACTACCAACGTCATGACTAACTAAACAATTCTTCAGACGTTTGAAAAAAGAAATTGTGTCCTCACTAAGTTCTCCTAAAGTAGTAAAGGCTAGCACTCCCAAACCATAACCGTGCGAAGTACACTCATTCAAATATTTTGAACGTTTACGCGAGATAGCTTTGGCGATGGCTTGGCCTGGGACAAACGTACGAACACCATCACCAGTGAAGGGGGAGACTCATGTGACATCCATACACACATCTTGGCCATTTTCCCAGTTAGGAACAAGGATGTCCGCCGGGCGCAAATCCTTATTATTCTCAGACAAAAAACCCAAAGAAACTTCCTTGCGAGCGGGGACGCCAGCTTTGAAGCAAATATTCGCGATTACATCACGTACCAAGTCATGACGGAACTTCAGACCAACATCATTAGCATAGTGAAGCGCGTGATCACCAAAGATATCCATAGGCTTATTGCAACAAGCACATAATCCATCCTCAACAAATAGTGGGATACCAAGACGATAACAAACTACTGCTCTGAACTATTTGGGGCCAAGGCACTGGCCTAAACTGCTGATCGGGACAGCCAAAAGATAGTTTTGAGCATGTTTGATCTGATTGCATTGCCAAAGAACGGAGTCTCTTGCAGATAAAGTAAATTGGTCGGGGATTTGCTTCTTAACCGCATCAAAATAAGTAACTGCCAGGGAGTGCATAGACGGGGGGCAGTGTCATTGACGCAATAATTGGGAGGCAAACCACATACCTGAATAAAGTTCTGAAGAGCCAACTGATAGGTATCACCATTATCTGTTGAGAACGAGCTACCAAGTATCGTCTTCTGCACCGAAGCAGTCTGACTTCGAGAGGCAAGATAGCAATAGGTACGGGTGTCAGCCATGGTGTAAATACCAAGTCCACCATCCTTAATAGGGAGAGTAACCAATCTCTGCTGCAAATAAACAAATAAACTAATTTTCTTAGTCCCTCTAAACAAATAAACTAATTTTCTTCGACCAAAAGTGAGAACATCAAATGCATTCATCCGTGGCTTCTCAGAACATCGGATGCCATTTATCCCAAGCTTCAGCTTCTCATTAAGAAGAACCGGTAGTAAATTCAATTTCGTTACTTAAAATTGATGCGTAAATTTAAGATCACCAAAGCTCTGTTTTCTAAATCGAGATTGATTAAGTTTGATGGAGGAAAAGAGGAGATGATTGGTGGGTAAGTACCAAATACGTGAATGACATTTTGAGTGAACGAGTATATCATAAAGTATATGCTTCTTTGAATCAAACTCCTTATGAATACTTCCCAACGGTGTCAATACGTGAATCACATTTTGAGTGAACTGTGTATACGTTTTTTTTTCATATATGATAACTTCTTGGAATCAAACTCCTTAACTTTGTTATGCCATTTTAGGTTCTTCACGGAGACTTAACGTATTCTTGTGAAGAAATCAAACATTTTGGAAAGGCACCTAGTTTTCCTCCCAGTACGGCAAGCCATATGCGTGTTCATAGAAATGAAAAATGACAGAGACTAGTAGATTTAATTACTAAAGATTATACTCATTTTGTGGTTCAAACTCACTAACGAAACTGTATTCTGTTTATTCAAGAGAATCCTTAATTTCAACAAAATGAAAGTTGGAATTTTGTTTCCACTTCAAAAGGGTTTATGATAAACAAAAATAAAAACACTTATAAAAGTGAGTAATGCTCCTAGACTCGATGCTCCTAACTTCAGTCCAACATTTTCGACCACCATTTTGTTCCTACGTACCTGCCAAGAGCGCAAACAAGAAACTAAATCATTATAGGGCATCATTATATATATGTAGAAAACAATCTAATCAAAAACTCGTATTTTTATGCAGAAGTTGATCATGTTCTTTATAAATTTCAAGATGAATCAATATTAGTCTATCACAATTAAAAGCATCATAATTACGTTAACCACATAGGCAACTCTAGATATACCTTGGTTGGACGGTTACACTTTGTCACATAATCAGAAGAATTGCCATCAGGCTAGTCATTACCGCTACTAAGACTGCAAAGAAGATATAAAATTGTCGGATCATTCCAACTAATAGTTACACAAGTGTCGAAAAGAAAAAAAATAAATTATTTGGCTGACTGCCGGTAGTCGTTTCCATATAAAATTGGATACATACTCGTAAACACAGCTTGCCGCCCCATGATTCTTTGGTTGATCGACGATAGTTGTTTCTATATAAGAGAAGCACATAAAAGATAAATTTATACAAACTATCAAAAAGACAAACTACAAATCACATGTTAAACAACTTGGTGTCCAATATCATACAAATACGTACTTGTTTTGCTTTGGGCATGCGTTGGCTTTTGAGATGTAATGCCTTTACTTGCTTTACCACGTTTTTGCCTACTATGTACATCACATAATGAAGTTATAAGGTAATATAATAGGAAAATATATTCAAAGTTCAAAAGATGTTGTAAGGAAGAAAAAGACATACTTAGCAGGAGATTTTGATGTTACATCAATAGCAGGACCAGTAGATTTTCTCGTCTTGTTAGTTTTGCTATCAATGCAAGCCTTCATCCTACCTGTTCTCCCTTTAACTTTTGCAATTGTTGGATCAAGTACTGATTTCTTACAAGGCATAGATGTATTCTCTAAATATTGGTTTCTAACTTCTTGCGCCTGATCAATAGACTGAATTGATAAGTTTTTCATAGCATCATTGACTTCTTTCAATGCTTTATCAAGGTTGATCTTTGTCACGTTATACATTTCGACCGATGTTGATCCTTTACTTGCAATGTTGACAGCCTCTTGACAAAGATAACTATATCGAACACTAGCAGTATCACGATAAATATCTGAAATTTCTTCACCTTGATCATAAATTATAGACCCGGATTTTGCATCTGACGTCCACCTTTTTAGTATGTATTGAGGGGGAATACTTTGAATGTTCACAACGGAGAAAATCTTTAAGATATGTCTACACAAGTAGCCTGCAAATTCATATAATTGACAACTACATTTGACACTATTGTCATCAGAATCGAACAAAACTCTTCGTTGTTTCTTCTCATACCCGAACCGCCATACACGATCATTTGATTTTGTTCCAGTTTTTTCAACTTGATCCTGACAATAATGTAAGGCTTGAGCTAGTTGTTCTTGGAACTTGCGAAATACTTTCTTTGTGTAGATATGCAATGCCTCTTGATCTATATTCACGGAAAACCTCAACATAGGTTTTCTATATTTTGTTTCATAATCTTGATCATTTTCTGCATCTCGTCTAGCCACTATTGCCCTTTCAAATTGCTTAATGAACTCGCAAAGAGGCATATCTCTTTTCATAAAATGATCAAAATATGCATTAATACTTTCACTTCTTTGGGTTGTATACATATCTGCACAAAATACATCACGTGTATACACTGATGCCCACTTTTCCTTTTTCTGGTATAAAGTTGACAACCACTTGTTATCTTCTAGCTTGTACTTTTTAAGCATCGATTCCCATGCAGATTCAAACTCTTCGATTGTCTCGTTACCATATAAACAATTATTGAATTCAGAAGTGAAATCAGTATATGCATTAATTGTATGAGATAATTGTTTAGCCGCGAGTATACATATATGCCACAAGCAATAACGATGGCGTGTACCTGGCAAAAATTTGCGAACGGCGCATGCTATAGCTGATTCTTAATCTGTTAATATAACCTTTGGCTTCTTACCGTGCATTGCTTTCATCCATGTTTTGACAACCCAATCAAATGATTCTTCTGTTTTCGAATGAAGTAAGGCACCACCAAATAGAATAGTTTGGTAATAATCATTATTAATTCCTACAATGGGAACAAATGGCATGCCGTATCGGTTAGTACAATAAGTTGGATCAAAGCACACAACATCTCCAAAGTAAGAATAATCCATTCGTGATTTGTCCTCAGCCCAAAAAAAAATTGTCACCTGGCCTTCCGAGTCAACTTGTAGCGAATAGAAAAACGATGGGTTCTCTGCTTGTTGACGCTCAAAGTAGTCGAGTACAGCTTGTGCATCTCCGTTTTTAAGCTCTAGTGATCTCTTCACACTTAAATAATTCCTAACATCTTTTGCCGTAAACCCAATATTTTGAACTACTCCAGCTTGAAGCCCGAAAATATTTATTGCTAGATTTGTCTTTATTCCTGACAGCTTTATGTTATCAATAATCTTTTCATGACCTTCATTGATGTGTCTTTGTGATCTAAGCTTATGCCTTTTCTTTGGAGATACAAGGATATGGTTATGTTCTTCCGCTACCACCGTTACAACCCACTTGTCTATCTTCTTCCTTATAATCATATGTGCTTTACATCCTATTCTTGTATCACTTTGTTTTCTTTTTTGTTCTTCGACTGGATTAGATCTAGGATCACACTGACCTTCAAGTGAGCAACAATAAGTACGCCCAATTACTTCTTTACTATATTTTCGTGATAAACTAGTAGAATGCTTTCGGACACTGAACCCCATTTTTCCAGCATAACGATTATAGAATACATATGCATCATCTTGTGATTCAAACTCCATACCGATATATGGGCGAAATTCATTCATCTCACTCTCCAAAAAGCTTTTGTAATTAACCTCCTCTATCTTGTCATCGTACAGCTCATGTTGTTCTATCGGAAAAGAACTCTTGCCACTGTAATCAACATTGTATTCTTTCTCTACATGATTTGAAAGATTAAAAAAATTAAAATTGAGTTACCACTGTAACCATCGTTATCTGTATAACTACTATATACTCATTAGGTGATTTTTTTTATTGAAGCACATTAGGTTAGGTGATGAATGGTATTAGTTTACTGGTTTCTATTATAAAAAAAAAAAAGAAAAAAAAAAGAACAACATGAAATAAGATATGCTCCATTGATCTAAAGACTAACCAAATACAATACATACCATTGATATGCGATTCTTCCACATGATCAATCACTTCAAATCCATCACGATCAGAATTGTGTAAGTCTTCTTTCATGTTGTAAAACCAGAAAGAAAAAAACCCACGACTCAGATTCTAGGTTTTTAGATGATAAAAAAAGGAGAAAATAAATCTTTCTTTTTCACGGGCTAACAATGAAATATCGAGGGACTAAAGTACAAATAAATTTAAATATACATATATAAAAGAGAAAAATAAAATAAAAATAATTTTATTATCTAAAAAATTTCTAGGTATCTGTGCTTATCTAAGATGTCATATCTAATGGCTATAAGGTGAGCCCTTATACGATCTATCACGAGGGTGACCCCGTTACAACACGACTCTATTTTTTAATCAATATTAAGAATAATAATTAAGTTCTTAATTTATTTTACTGCTAGTGAAGATTAGAGTTGATCTTGTTCTTGAATGAGTTCCAACACAACTTGCCCAGATTAGAAACCGACGATGGAGGTATGAGTTTGAGATACTGAGAAGGAGAGAGTTTTTCCTTCTCTTTGGAGACCGAGCAAACTCTTATTCATATTAAATAATTCTTTTTTCTTTTGGAAGGATATTAAATAGGTATTAATAATAAAATAAAAGAAGAGAAAATCGTTTAAAATTATACGAATTAGGAGGGGAGGAATGTGCACCCCGGTTAACACGGGGTGCACAAAGTCGCACTTAGGGTTGCCAACGGGTACCCGATTATCCGGAACCGAACCGGAACCGGGTTAGTCGGGTCCGGTTCCGGGTCCCAATATTGGGCCCATTAAAAAATATAGTACCCGACGGGTAGACCCCTTTGGAACCGATAAGATTCGGGTCCTTATCGGTTCTACCCGACGGGTACCCGGCTTAATTTTTCATAAATCCCTAGAATGAGGCTATGTGTGTTAATATCGTTTGTTGCCTCTGAATTTCTCTCGCAAATGTCATCTTAGGTTAGAATTCTTCAATCATTCTTTTCTTCTTTTTATTGGGTCTCTTTTGGTTTAAGAATATTTCAACCTTTTCATTTCTGTTTTTGAAAAACAGCAACAGATGAATGAGTTACTATTTTTAAACCTAAGATGGATTAATGGATTAATGGATCTTAATTTACTATTTTTAAGATTCAATCACTAGTTAAGCTATTCATCTACTTGTAACGTGATAGAGTCTTTACGTGGGACTTTATCAGAAACTTAAAACTAATCATTAGTTCCTTTTGTTGTTAGTGTTGAACTCATGCTTGAATCTTTTATATTTGTGTTCTCTAATAAATTTGATGGAGAACTCCATTAATTCGTTAATTATTGTTTGTATTTTGATTTCTCTACTCAGAATGTGGACAACATACTTTCAAGTTTCTCACAACTTGATATCTAGACTCCAAATCGATTTTAAATTACACTGTGAAACACTTGCGATAAAATAACCGATAACTACCCGGACCCTATAATTACCCGTTATTTTATCGGGTTCGGTTCTGGATCCATATATTTGGTAACTGGACCCGGAACCGTTAGTACCCGGAACCGACTAAAATAATCGGGTACGGTAATGGGTAGTATACTACTCAGACCCAATGGGACCCCTTGGCACCCCTAGTCGTACTCTTATCCATTTTGCTTGATAACCAAAATGCCTCTCGTTAATCGATTGAGCTAAAGATTAAGTTATGCTAATTAATTTATTAATTTTAGATTATATTAGTGAGTTAGATTATGGATTATTATCGGTGTTTCTTTTTTTAGAAATAGAATTATTGAGAGAGAAGAAGAGTTTTGAAAAACCTTTTTTTTTTTTTTTTAAATCCGAACTACTTCAAATTTAGTTTTTTGTTGCTTGAATTGGCCAAAATTTCCTAAAAATGAGAAATTGTATAGCTTGATCTTGGCTAGGTCAAACTCGTTCAGCTACCAGATCTGAAGAACAGGTAGCCGAACTTATCTGCAAATGTATTTCGGATATGCTTTCGAAAGACATAAGTAGCCGAACTTTTTTTAATGGATTTATTGTTTTGTTCGGCAATTAGAATTCCAAGACAGGTAACCAAACTTTTATTCTGGGGTTTACATAGTAATGTTCGGTATAGTTTAGTCCACCATTTTTACAGCCGAACTTTCAGTTTAAAATCAGCGGCAAAAGAGGTGTGTTAAGTTCGACTACGTTTTCCTTGCCAAACTCTTCAAATAGTCTATGTTCGGCATTTTCGACAAAATTTATAGTTAGTCGAACCAAAAATATTTCTCAAAACTTTCAGGTTCGATTAGGAAAACAAAATTTATAGGTTGTCGAACGCTAAAATATTGTTTACAACTTATAGTCCGGTTAGAAGAACAAAATGTATAGGTCATTGAACCATGAAATATTGTTTACAACTCAGAGTTCAGTCAGGAGGTATAAAAAATCGACTTAAATTAACAATGCATAATGCTTAACGTATACAAGGTTCAGTTGGGAGAAAATAATTTTCCTAACCGAACTATTCTTCGTGTGTTCTTCAAAAGGTGATGTTCGGTTACTTACACTAGGGTTCTTCACAAATCTCCTAGTCGAACATATGACTAAAACTTTATTTTGAAATCCTATTCTGAAGATTACTACTCGATTTATCAATATAAAATGTATAAAAAATCAAGGAGTTTGTTAGAAAATACTTTTGAATGTATATTTAAGAAGAATCAGGTTCTGGATCTCGCGCTAAAGATCATATTTCGGCTTCAACTTGTTGTGTTCAGAAAAAGTGCAGAAAAAAATGAAAATTTCGGCAGAGTAATTTTGAGAATTATTTTTGAGTTTAATTTGATTTATGATTAGGTTTAGTTATATTTTTAGTTGTAAAGGGAAATATTTTTTAGTTTAGTTTGACAGGGTTAAGTTAAATAAGTGTCAGAGGAGCTGAGGTTGATCTCCCGCTCTCCATGTCCGGTCACCTATGTTACGTGGAGACCGTATTATTGCTTGTGGGTCCCTTTGTTGAGCATGTGGAGCTCAAGAGAAGTTATCCACGTTTTTGAATAATCGTGTACAGTTCAGGCCCAATTTACTAGCCGAGTATGTTTGAGACACTGAGAAAGAGGAATGAGGCCTAGATGAGGCTTGTGCCTAAGTCTTGTACTTACATAAGACTCTTTAGACAAGATGGCTTAGCTCGGACGAGGCAACCTGAGATTTAGCCGACATAACTGAGGCTGTCTGAGATTTGGCAGATGTGTCTGAAGCTGTCTTAGATTTGACTGACGTGTCTGGAGTTGTCTGAGATTTAGATGATGGGTTTGATATCGTATGATAACTAGCTGACGGGTTTGAGACTATATGATATTTAGCTGACCGGTTTGAGACCGTCTGATATTTGGCCAACGGGATGGAGTCTATTCAAGACTTGTCCAACACGATGGAATCTGTCTGAATTCAGCTATGACATGTTTGGGAGAGAAAAGTAGGCGTGCACATATAATAATGTCTCTACGATACTTCGGCTCACTTGTCTTTGACCAGCATATCTTGCAGAGATGTGCTAGGAATCAATTGTGTCTGTATTTTTGGGGCCGACATGACCAGTGTATCTCGGAAGGATATTCTAGGAATCCGTTAAAAGGGCCCAGAAGCAGAATAACCAGCATATCTCGCGGGGATCTCCTATGAGTTATTCAGAAACCTTTGTAAGTCGAGTCAGCGCCTAGAGTAGACATGACTAGTGTATCTCGTGATGATGTACTAGGAATCAGTCCTTGATCTCAAATAGGATGAGTCATGCTTACATGGGACATGTATGTCTCCGCTCTTGGTTATAAATTCGTCGGGGACGTTTTCACAACCAGCAGTGTCTCGCGAGGACGTATACTAGAATTTTTTGCTATTGGTGCCTTGAGGACCAAGGGATTAATCTCTCCCGTGAGAGTTGAGTTTTGTATATGGTCTTAAAATAACAATTTTGCCCCTTATCCAAATTTCACCATCTACATTAAGCCCCCTACTCAAAGTAGAACCTTGATTGTTATATGATGAGTATATAAATGGTGACAAATCTTCTAGATGTGAAATTATAATCTAGTCATTCCTTGAGACTTGCAGAGTCCATTGATTGATACTTAGTCTTCATTCATTCTGACTCTGAACTTGAAGTCGACTATGGACTTGAAATCCTTTTGTTTGCACTGGGAGACTTTAATGGAACGATAATAGAGTCTTGATGAGATAAACTTTCCGTCCCGATGGAATAAAATTGTTAATTAGGGTTTATTCGGCAAAAACCCTAATTTTTTTTGTCTTTGTGCATCCTTGAGCTTCCGAGTTTGTACAGATGAGTATGTGGGGAAGAGATAGTTTGGAGAGGTGCCTTGGGACTGGAAGAATGCTATGAGAATAAATAGGAACTTACTTTTGAAGTCACAAAGTCTAGATCCCATGTAAATTCTGAATTCAGGCTTGTACTGCACCTAAACCCTAATTTATATTTTGTTTGTGTCTAAACCCTTCAGATGTTCCAAAGAGGCTTGATGAGGCTTGGAAGTGTGCATCTATGTTTTGGGTACAACACCTTGTGTGATGAGAGCTTGTTTAATTCCTTGTACCAATCAGACGCCTCTTTATTAAAAAAAAATACATACTTTTGAAACTACGGGTATTTTCATCAAAAACCAATATGAACTTGATTTTCTATGGAACGAGAGAGGCCTAGATATTCCCTAGGCATAGTCACGGATTTAAAGAGGGAGAGAGGCACGTGTCTGGTCCTGCTTTTGGAAATTATGTACTCGAACTTCCCGGTTTGAGCTAAATTCCCTTCTTTCTCTTTGAAATTCTGCTTTTCTGGGTTCTGTTTCAATCCCGTTCTTCGTATGAAGCCTTAGGAATGAATATGAGAGCTTGGTCGGTCTCTGGATGTATTAGGGCCTTCTTTTTTGAAAATACTCAAAATTGTGAAATAAGGGTATTTTGGTCAAAATCCCTTATGAGCTCATTTTTGTTGAAGAGTGATGAGATAAAAGGGTTGAGATTGGTTTATAGAATCGTCCAAGAGAATAGGGAGAGGCTCTCGACCCTTTCTTTTAGAATAAATCCCTTTTTCGTCAAATTCTTGAAATTATAGCTATTTTCGTCAAAACCCTAATTCTCTTCGACTTTGGTCCCTCTGAAAAATTCCGAGAGAATAAGTGATGTCCCACTGGCCTAGGAAACCATTCTCATGCATAGGAATGGCTTGGCCATGGCTTGGAGAGGTTTTGGATGAAAGGAATATTTGAGCCAAATCCCTTTAATTTTCTCTTTTGACTCTAATTCCTTTTCCTTTTGCTTTGAGAGCTTCCCTTTTGAAAGAAAACTGAAAACATAAGTATTTTGTATGTGTACTAGGTTTAGAAACTGATCCAGTATGTTCCAAAAAAATTATTCACATTAGAATTCCTTGTTTGAGTTGAATTCCTTTGCCTTCTCCTAAAACTCATTTCCTTGCTTGGCTTGAACTCTAGTTGGAAAACCGTCTGTATAGGTCTGGTGCCATGAGTGGGTAAGAACTTGATCACCTCTCTTAGCCAAATCCTATTTTTCTTCAAAAATAGCCAAAATATGGAACTAGGGCCACTTCTGTGTTTACTTCTGCCTTTTTCCTCGATAAGTCTGCATTCAATGAGGCAGAATAACTTTGACATGACTTGTGATTTACTTGGGTAAGAATAGAAACAAGTAGAAAATATCCTGGAATCTTTTCGTAAGTTGGTTTCCTTGTTCTTCTTAAAAACGATACTAATCTTCAAACTGATGACATAGAAGTTAACAAAAGTACTTATCATCTTAAGTTTGATGATGTAGATACCCATTGTTCGTTTTTCATTGAAGCATCCTCGGTAAGTCTTGAACTTTATCTCTCCTTAATCATCTCGGATGCATACTTATTCGACCATTAAATGAATAGAAATAGTCGTATTTGTCAAGAATTTTATTCATTTAGGTGTTCGTCATAAAACTTCAGATTTAAGACACTTAGAGAGAATCATTGTGAATTCTTCATACAGACTCCGATTTGAGTCCCCATCCCAAACTTTGAAAGAAAAAAGGATAGGATTTTTAATGCAAAAAGAATGACTAGATTCAGAGTTTGTTTCAGAAATCCCATATAAAATTTCAGGAGTTTTCAGATTGCACTTACTTTGGTGTCGGGGCCACATCTCCTAGCTCGTTTGTCCGTTTGAGGCGCCCTAGTGATAGTTATTGGGCATACATAACAGAACATATTTACTTCAGGAAGTAACCCGAAATTCCTTACGATTTTTCATCAGTTTTCAAGTCTTCGCGCAGGAATATGCGGATGTCTGTTTTCGAAAGGAGTCCTTGATGCGTTTGAACTCTTGATGTATTGAGACTCTTGGGAAACGACCCATTAGAGTGTTATGACCTAATTAACCTTCCTTAGTTTGTCATAGGTCGTGAATTTGATCCTCTTGATCCAAAACGCTTCTGTGGCATGCTTATACGTTTTTACCATTAGTTACGAAGAAAGCATGTTTTTCTTGATCCTTTGTGAAAGTGTGGACCCAAACAAATACACAAGTGTCCCATGATATGTGAGCTGGATTTATTGATAAGGATAAGACTCTAGGCATGTGGGTAGGCTTGAAGGTATTATGAGAGGACAAGGCTTGAAGGGATTGGATAAGACAAAGCTCGAAGGGATTACATGAGGACAAGGTTTTAGGGGGAAAGGCCAATACTCATGTA
>JAJJWX010002346.1:1800000-1995927 GCA_023529315.1 Papaver bracteatum | reverse complement strand
TTTTCGCATTTGCGGTTTCCTCGTTAACAAAATTCTGGTGTCTGTGTTATTTCTTTTCCGCATTATATTTTGTTATATAATTGAAATAATACAGGTTGTGCGTTGTTCAATCAATTAGAATATCCGACCTTATTGGTTGTTGATTTAAATTGATTGACACTTGGATATTGGTCTTTGGTACCATCCAAGTTATCTCTCTTTGATTAGACTCGTGAATCATATTTGCTTGAGTAAATCAAATTGAGAGATTGAGATAATAACTCCTTGAGTATTTTCTATTGATTGAGTCTAGTTGATTCTCTAGAAAAACAACTCGAGTTGTCCATACAGATTGCTAATCGAAATATTGGGTGAGGTTGTTAGACCCAGCTTTTCATTGTGTATCTCCACCACTTTGTATGTTAGGTAACGATGTCTGTTGCTCTGGTAGAATCGAAGACCGTGAACTCCCATCAACATTTACGATTGGACTCAATCCAAAAATTGTGTGATGTCTGCCATTTTCGACACACATTCAAGTGTATAAACCACATTTATCGAGACAACCAATATGTTAGAGCATTGCTCGGTTGAACCCACCAAGCGTTGGTATGTCAAGTTTGGTTGTCATATTTTAGTGAACCAAAACTCATTTAAGAGTCGCTTGATTTAAATGTACTAGAGTCAACTTCGTATAGGTTAGCTTGAAAGTATTAGGATGAGACATTACAAGTATTGCGAAGACTTGAAGAAGTGAAGAAGTACGGAGCTACAACCACAACATCATCCTTCCACTTGAGGTTAGTGATATTTGACTTGAACTGTTTCATTCCCTAACGTATCTTTCAAGTCGTGCATATTGAAAACATAAACTGTGAAGCATGAACACTCTAGATAGACATAGTATTAAGGAATACAATATGAAGTTTATTGCTTAACCATTAAACTTTGTATATAAGACATCAACATAATCGTATGAATGCTATTGTGATTATGTATGGGTATGAGGTGAGGATTTCATCCTAGGAAACAATGTTTTTACATGTGTTTTAAGGAAGTAAGTTCATGATATGTGTTGTGAACCGAAAAGGAAATCGCCAGGCGTTATTGGGGATGTTCTTCATTGCATATCTTATGAACGACCAATATGTGTGATTAGTATAACCGCTCATGACTTGTTTGTGTTCTTGGTAAAACTATTCACATGAGGCCTGACTTATGTATTGGTATGACTTTTATTAGTGGAACCGATCCTAGTAAGAGGTGCATTGCATCACAAGGGGAACCGATCCTATGAACATGTGCAACATGTTTTTGGGAAGGGGGAACCGATCCTATGAACATGTGCAGTGCATACAAGTTAGATACCAAATATATATGGGGAACCGATCCTAGTACCTAGTCATCTGTATCCTTGGTAAACTAGTGCAACTATGCACAATACTCACATGGAGGTAGAACCGAAACTTGTTTTGGTAGAACCGTAAACCCATGATTATGATTGAGTGGTACTTGATCAATCACATAGTTCTTGAAATTCAGATGAACCAATTCTAAACTTGTTTGGAAGTGTGGTAAATCGGTTTCAAGTGAGCAAGCATGGAAAATACTTGCAAGAGTAAGATGTAGTCACTCTTTGAACATGGCGCATTAATGTTTATTCTTTATTGTTCAAAGATATTCCTTAAAGGCTAAGAAGGAAGTAAATCCCAAGATCAATTTAAATAAGTTAACAATCTTTTAATTAAGGGTTTTTATTATATATGGAAAATAAGAATTAGTAATGTGCATTTGCTAATCAAAGATTTTCCAAGGAGATTTCGATCATTATTTTTGGACAGTGCATTCACAGGAATTATGAAAACCGAATTTGGTGTAGTAATGAAAAATATCTTGAGAATATTTTTAGTTTTCGAAATTCCTTGGTGTCCAAACTTCCTTGTCTATAAATACTAAGAGTTTGCATTTCTAGCAAACTAATCCTGCATACATAGAATTCCTCTTTTGTCTTTATTCTTGGTGAATCCGCCTATTCGGAGAGGAGAGTAATCTAATTAGGTGAAATCTCTTTAATGGCCGCTCAATTTAAAGTCTTCTTTGGGATTGAGAATCTCTAGTATGAATCGTTGGTAGGAAACCGTGATATTGCGGTTTATCTTTAGTTTTCGTATTGATTTGATTGACTAACGGTGGTTGAACTTTGATTGCACCTAGTTTGTTAATGCTTGAGAATCTTCTCTTATGATATAAGATTCACTCAAACTAGTTCAAGGTTTTAGAATGGGATCTTTAGCATGTTGTTAGACCTAAAGACGATCTTGTGATAATCCATTGTTAATGACTCCATGTTCTGTGTGATTGATCACAAGGATTCAAGTAGTTGTGTGCGGTGTTTATTGAAGATTTAAGAAGATTTGAAGAAAAATAAGATATTGAAGATTTCTGACTTGGTTTTTACAATCTTTGGTGTGCACAATACTTGTTTGGGAAAAAGAGGATCCGACTATAATTGATTTATCCTTTTAGGTATTTTGATAAAATAGTTGAGGAAGATCGGCATCAATAAGTTTCCTTGTGATTAAAGATATTGATTGGCTTAATCTTAACAATTGCCTTTGGGTTATTGAACATAAGATAGATCTTGGAACCTGGAAAAGGAGTTTATGTTAAGATAAACAAGGGAACCTTTGCGCAACTTATATCACTTAGTTGAAGAGAGTTGATACCAAACTGATTTGTTGTTCCTTTACTTTTTGGAATACGAACCAAAGGAATTGGTCCAAGTACATGACTTGTTTACAGGTTGGAGGGGTGGGAATACAGACGGAACTAGGTGAACTATAGGTTTAGTTGCTTGGTCTCAACTATACGAAGTTGGTATTATTTTGTATAGCGGCTTAATCCTGAGAGTATTCAATTCTGGACAAGGTCCTGGGGTTTTTCTGCATTTGCGGTTTCCTCGTTAACAAAATATTGTTGTGTCATTTATTTTGTATTTCCACATTATAATTGTTTTATTATAATTAAATTAAATTGCACAAATGTTAATTCCTATTTACTTGATACGTGAATCCTATTGAGTTTGGTTAAGTCCGAACCTTTGTATCAAGTAAACACACTTTGTTGTTGTATTTTATCGATCTCGTATCCATAGACGATCACATAAAGTGTGAACCGATTTGTTGAATTGTCTCGACTCAGTCCATAGACAATCACTTTCGGGGAAAGGACTTATAGGAAGGAAAAGTAATAGCTTGAGGTATATTTGGGGTACCCTCGCCTTTTCAATTTTATATCAAAGAAGGCAAACACGAAAAGATCTAACAATCTGTATTTGGTGCGGTCTATCCTATAAGATATGAGTCAGAATAAGAAAAGAAAAGATAAACTTATGAAGAACTCAGTTAACGTAGGGCAAGATAATGAGAACATCATCTCAGAGAAGGCCAATATAAACGGGTCTCAAAAGTCTTTTCGAAAGACAAATAAAAAGTCTATGACTAAAGGCTCAATTGCATATCAGGTTACTGGTCAGAAAAGGTTGAGTTTAAAACTCACGAAACCTGATATGGATTCAAGTCCAATTTGTAGTAAAAAATCATCTGAAAAGAGATTCGACTCTCTCATATGTCCAAGCTCTGAATCTGGTAAGATGGTGAAGAGATTTTTCAAATAAATCGAGAACCTTTCAGAAAAGGGAAAATCCATTGATAGTCTAGATGATGTCACAGAACTTATAGTTCAATTGAATGCTCGGATCTGTGAAGAAAAGCGATATACAGTCAGTCTTCAAAACAATCTGATTGATTGCAAGGAACAAAAATTGAACTTGTGTAACAAAGTTCATCTGCAGATGACAGAGTGTGAATCTCTTACTCATTCACTGGAGAACTCATTAATGAGGAATAAGGTCCTTACTGGAGATTTTGTTACTAGAACCTGCCAAAAGGTGTATCTAGACAAGTGTTTAGAAAATTATTTCCATCAAGGAATGAGTACCTTAAGGGAACATATAGAATGTCTAGAACAAGAGACTTTAACAATTATTCAAATGGCTAATCTTGATCATACATGTTCTAGTTCAAAGAACATTCCATCCTGGGCTCATGATATACTTGAAGAAATTGCATCTCGAAATAATCCTAATCAAGAAGAAGGGTTCAACACCCAAGATCGGGAGAAAGTATCTTCCAAGAGGGGACTTGATGAGGTAAATTCTCATCATAATGCTTAAAACGCATTAGAATGTGCATCCTTACTTTGCCTAATCTTCGGATGTAAGGAAGCACATGTAGCTGGGCAATTAGAATCCTAATAACATCTCTTATTCAATGTAGAGACATTACACAATCTACCTTAAGAACGTTTGATAATATTATGAGTAGAAAGGTTGTGTTGCAACAACTCGTGTAAGGAGGATTGTGATATAAGATATCCTGTGATACTATTTTCGAAGATAATCTTTTTAAGGAAGTTGTGTATAACACATTAGATGCGAAAATCTTTTCAAATCTAATCAGAATTATTTATTTAAGGATGATATCTATGTTTGGTATGTGTTAAAGGTATTTCAAGTATATGTACTCAGCGTGTCTGAAAATGTATACTAAAGAATGTATTCTCAAACCAGATCTCAAGCAAGTATTCTAAAAGCCTTGAGTGAAATGACTTCTAAGGAAACAGTTCATCTTGATAATACCTTCAACAAATCTGGTTGTGAAAATACAGAAAATGAAAAGGAAGATGTTACTAATCTTCTTGTCCAAAAAAGTTTGGATGACAAGATTAATATTATCAATCTTCGACAGGTTCTCCTCAGTACCATAGAAACTCATCATAGACAAGAAGCACTTCTGAGAAATGTTATTCATAACCAAAGGAATCTGATCAAACTTGGAATCAGCAATAGGGAGTTCTCTCGTAAATTAATTGAAAGGTTAATGCTCTAGCCTGTGAAAATAATCAATGTACTGTGTATAGAATCCGAGATATCAGTCGAGATGCTATTGATGAAGATCTTGAAAAATTTGAGGAAATTGAAGATGATCTTTGAAAGATAAGATTAGAAAAATAGACATCAATTTTTGATTGCTTTCATTGATTGTATAAGTCTATTGAATAAAACTATTATGAATAAGGTTATTTGATTTATAATTTTTCTTGTAATAGTTTTGATTTACATAGCCAGTACTTTAATGCTTTATTTATTTGCTATGCATGTGTATGAGATGTTTGATTTCGGTTTTATTACCTTGATATTCGATCTCATAATATGTTATGTACCCTTATGGTTTGGGTGACATTTTGATTTAGCAGGATTAAGTTCTAGCCCAAGTTGGTAGGCTTTATCAAAGGATCATGAGGGGTTCCTGTAGAAAAAATATGTGAAAAAGTCACAATATGTTGAAACGGTTTTGGTTTAGCATAATAGCATATGTGTTTCGACAGTTTTCAACTTTTGCTTGCAATTGTTAAAACCGATTTTCGACCTTTCTCTGGTAAAGGTTGGTTGTTGTTATTCTTTTGTTTTTGGCATGAGAATGACAACATAATGGTATTTCGATATCAATTCTCCCGGAAGAAGAAAACGATGTGATCATATTTGGAGAAGTTGGATGCGAAATTGAGGTAATAATCTTGTTAGTTAATTGTTTTCCTATTTTAAGAAAAGCCTATTTTTAATTGATATATATATATATATATATATTGCTTTTTCTTAAACGAAATAGTTGGTACAATTTAGTGTGTGTGATTCAATTGTTTCCGGTTAAGTGAAACTTTTGTTATCTTGCTTTGTTGTGTGATACCAATAGTTTAGGTTTACAAAATTTGGTGCAATTGCGGTGCTTTAATGTCTATGTTAATTCAATTGCTTCCAGTAAAGTAAAATAATTGTTATTTTGCTTTATTGTGTAGTATCAATTGTTTAAGCTTACAAAATTTCGGTGCAATAGTGAAACTTTGATTTATGTGTGTTGTTTCAATTGCATCCGGTTGAGGTGAATAATTATGCAAGTTGATTTATTGGTTTGTATGAATTATTTATGGCTTAACCAATGAATAAGTTGACAGGACGAGTTGTTTAGTCCAATTCGATTTCGGAAAAGATAAACTAAGTTAATTTTGATCTTAGTTAGATTTATCAAAGGGGAGGTTTCGGTTATTAAATTCTAGTCCAAATCCTAAACAAGTAAATGCTACTTAACTAACCTAGTATTTGGCTTGTTTGAAATCTAAAGGTCTAAGTTATATGGATAATTAGAACCTGATGAGAAAAATGGAGTTTATCTTTGTTTTGGTCTTATCGAATGAAGCAGTTGTATTTATACAATCGGTTTAGCAAAGGAACTAAGTTGCTTAGTTGATTTTTGGTTTTCAAAACTAGTTGGGAAAATTCCTTCGGGCAATTATTTCCATGATAACATATCAAAACGTAATTACTTTGTAGTTTCGGTTTTGATATTGGTTATTAAAAATGGTGTGTAAAACCCTCATGCTTGACTCAACAGGTTGCAAGTCTATTTTGAGATTTGTAAGATCCTTTTCGTGTTGTCCTTTATTTGTTCGCTTCTTTGTCATTTTTGTGACAAAAAGGGGGTGAAATATATGGAGTAAACAAGTGATGATGGTATCAATCTTATGGTTGGTTGGTGTCACTAGGGAAGGACAATGGTGCTTGAACGTTTATCTAACGAATGAGGAAAAGCACAGACTAAGGGGGAGTAACATATCATATGTTTGGGATAACAAAGACGTGCGGATTGAAAATCTACCTATGTCACCTTTAGGGGGAGTATGAGATTTGTTATTATAATGTCAACAACGGCATTTTAAGGATTGAATTAATGCATGTTATGTGTTGTTGGATTCGGAAATCATGTGTATGTGTAATAAATTATTGTAATTTTTTTATCCATATGATTGTAAGAGTTTTGTCAATAAAATTCACAAAGGGGGAGATTGTTAGAGCATTGCTCGGTTGAACCCACCAAGCGTTGGTATATCAAGTTTGGTTGTCATATATTAGTGAGCCAAAACTCATTTAAGAGTCGCTTGATTTAAATGTACTTGAGTCAACTTCGTATAGGTTAGCTTGAAAGTATTAGGGTGAGACATTACAAGTATTGCGAAGACTTGAAGAAGTAAAGAAGTGTGGAGCTACAATGACAACATCATCCTTCCACTTGAGGTTAGTGATATTTGACTTGAACTGTTTCATTCCCTAACGTATCTTTCAAGTCGTGTATATTGAAAACATGAAACTGAAAAGCATGAACACTCTAGATATACATAGTATTAAGGAATACAATATAAATTTTCTTGCTTAACCATTAAACTTTGTATATAAGACATCGACATAATCGTATGAATGATATTGTTATTATGTATGGGTATGAGGTGAGGATTTCATCCCAGGGAACAATGTTTACATGTGTTCTAAGGAAGTAAGTTCATGATATGTGTTGTGAACCGAACAGGAAATCGCCAAGCGTTATTGGGGATGTTCTTCATTGCATATCTTATGAACGACCAATATGTGTGATTAGTATAACCGCTCATGATTTGTTTGTGTTCTTGGTAAAACTATTCACATGAGGCCTGACTTATGTATTGGTTTGACTTTTATTAGTGAAACCTATCTTAAGTAATCACCTGGGGTATGACCGGATTGTGAGTGTCTGAACTTATTACTGGGAGAAGGGGAACCCATCCTAGTAAGAGGTGCAGTGTCTCACAAGGGGAACCGATCCTTGTATGAGGTGCAACAATGTTTATGGAAGAAAGGGGAACCGATCCTATGAACATGCGCAACACATTTTTGGGAAAGGGGGACCGATCCTATGAACATGTGCAGTGCATACAAGTTAGATACCAAATATATGTGGGGAACCGATCCTAGTACCTACTCAGCCGTATCTTTGGAAAGCTAGTGTAACTATGCACATTACTCACATGGAGGTAGAACCGAAACTTAATTTGGTTGAACCGAAAACCCATGAGTTGTGATTGAGTAGTACTTGATCAATCACATAGTTCTTGAAAGTCATATGAACCAATTCTAAACTTGTTTGGAAGTGTGGTAAATCGGTTTCAAGTGATCAAGCATGGAAAAGACTTGCAAGAGTAAGATGTCGTCACTCTTTGAACACGGTGCATTAATGCTTATTCTTTATTGTTCAAAGATATTCCTTAAAGGCTAAGAAGGAATTAAATCCCAAGATCAAATTTAAATAAGTTAACAATCTTTTTAATTAAGGGTCTTTAATTATATATGGAAAATACGAATTAGTAATGTGCATTTGCTAATTAAATATTTTCCAATGAAATTTCGATCATTATTTTTGGACATCGCATTCACAGGAATTAAGAAAACCGAATTTGGTGTAGTAATGAAAAATATCTTGAGAATATTTTCGGTTTTCGAAATTCCTTGGTGTCCAAAATTCCTTGTCTATAAATACTTTGAGTTTGCATTTCTAGCAAACTAATCCTACATAACATAGACTTCCTCTTTTGTCTTTGTTACTGGTGAATCCGCCTATCGGAGAGGAGAGTAATCTAATTAGGTGAAATATCTTACGGCCGCTCAATTTAAAGTCTTCTTTGGGATTGAGAATCTCTAGCGCGACCCGTTGGTGGGAAACAAGATATTGCGGTTTATCTTTAGTTTTTGTATTGATTTGATTGACTAACGGTGGTTGAACTTTGATTGCACCTAGTTTTTTATGCTTGAGAATCTTATCTTCTGATATAAGATTCACGCAAACTAGTTCAAGGTTTCGACAGGGATCTTTAGAATGTTGTTAGATCTAAAGACGATCTTGTAATAATCCATTATTAACAGACTCCGTTCTGTGTGTGATTGATCACAAGAGATTCAAGTAGTTGTGTGCAGGTGTTTATTGAAGATTTAATAAGATTTGAAGACAAATAAGATATTGAAGATTTCTGACTTGGTTTTTACAATCTTTGGTGTGCACAATACTTGTTTGGGAAAAAGAGGATCCGATTATAATTGATTTATCCTTTTGGGTATTTTGATAGAATAGTTGAGGAAGATCGGCATCAAGACGTTTCCTTGTGATTAAAGGTATTGATTGGCTTAATCTTAACAATTTCATTTGGGTGATTGAACATAAGATAGATCTTGGAACCTGGCAAAGGAGTTTATGTTAAGATAAACAAGGGAACCTTTGCGCAACTCATATCACTTGGTTGAAGAGAGTTGATACCAAACGGACTTGTTATTCCTTTACTGTTTGGAATACGAACCAAAGGAATTGGTCTAAGTACGGGACTTGTTTACATGTTGGAGGCGTGGGAATACATACGGAACTAGGTGAACTATAGGTTTAGTTGCTTGGTCTCAACTATACGAAGTTGGTATTATTTTGTATAGCGGCTTAATCCTGAGAGTATTCAATTCTGGACTAGGTCCAGGGGTTTTTCTTCATTTGCGATTTCCTCATTAACAAAATCTTGCTATGTCATTTACTTTATATTTCCGCATTATAATTGTTTTATTATAATTAAAGTAAATTGCACAAACGTTAATTCCTATTTACTTGATACGTGAATCCTATTGAGTTTTGTTAAGTCCGAACCTTTGTATCAAGTAAACATACTATGTTGTTGTATTGTCTCGATCTCGTATCCATAGACGATCACATAAAGTGTGAACCAATTTGTTGTATTGTCTCGACTCAGTCCATAGACAATCTTTTTCGGGGAAAGGACTTATAGGAAGGAAAAGTAATAGCTTGAGGTATATTTGGGGTACCCTCGACTTTTCACAAACTACCCAATGTTTAAACCAATGAAACTTCAAATGCGTAATACTCATTTTGATCAAAGCATCTTTGAAAACTAGGGCATGATTAAGTAGATGAAAAATGAAGCTCACCTACCTCTCCCCCTTCCATTAAATATTCATAAGCATAATTCATGATCAAATCCAAGATCAACTCCTTTGATTTCTCAACATGATTTGTAGAATTTCTTCCTTGAAAAATCTTCAGAGAAATCCAAGGAGAAAAGGAGAAATCATCTAGTGTAGGAAGAACCCCTTATATTTCCTTTGTATTTTTCTTCTTCATAAAATAAAAGACCTTTAAGCCATTCCAATTGTTGACAAGTATCCCATGACGTGGAGGAATGCATGTGGAGCTATTTTGTCACTCATACAAATGCTTGAGGCTATCAATCACCCTATAAAAGCCTTATTTTGTTACTTGGGCAGACTCATAGTGTTTAAAACACTCTAATTAAGGTTTCTAGATTTATTAGAAGTGTTAGAGCATAACTCGGTTGAACCCACCAAGCGTTGGTATGTCAAGTTTGGTTGTCATATTTTAGTGAGCCAAAACTCATTTAAGAGTCGCCTGATTTAAATGTACTAGAGTCAACTTCGTATAGGTTATCTTGAAAGTATTAGGGTGAGACATTACAAGTATCGTGAAGACTTGAAGAAGTAAAGAAGTTTGGAGATACAACGACAACATCATCCTTCCACTTGAGGTTAGTGATATTTGACTTGAAATGTTTCATTCCCTAACGTTTCTTCCAAGTCGTGCATATTAAAAACATGAAACTACGAAACATGAACACTCTAGATATACATAGTATTAAGGAATACAATATGAAGTTTCTTTCTTAACCATTAAACTTTGTATATAATACATCGACATAATCGTATGAATGCTATTGTGATTATGTATGGGTATGATGTGAGGATTTCATCCTAGGGAAAAATGTTTACATGTGTTCTAAGGAAGTAAGTTCATGATATGTGTTGTGAACCGAACAGGAAATCGCCAGGCGTTATTGGGGATGTTCTTCATTGCATATCTTATGAACGACCAATATGTGTGATTAGTATAACGGCTCATGACTTGTTTGTGTTCTTGGTATAACTATTCACATGAGGCCTGACTTATGTATTGGTTTGACTTTTATTAGTGAAACTATCTTAAGTAATCACCTGGGGTATGATCATATTGTGAGTGTCTGAACTTATTACTGGGATAAGGGGAACCCATCCTAGTAAGAGGTGCAGTGCATCACAAGGGGAACCGATCCTTGTATGAGGTGCAACAAGGTTTATGTAAGAAAGGGGAACCGATCCTATGAACATGTGCAACACGTTTTTGGGAAGGGGGACCAATCATATGAACATGTCCAGTGCATACAAGTTAGATACCAAATATATGTGGGGAACCGATCCTAGTACCTATTCAGCCGTATCTTTGGTAAGCTAGTGTAACTATGCACAATACTCACATGGAGGTAGAACCGAAACTTGTTTTGGTAGAACCGTAAACCCATGAGTTGTGATTGAGTGGTACTTAATCAATCACATAGTTCTTGAAAGTCAGATGAACCAATTCTAAACTTGTTTGGAAGTGTGGTAAATCGGTTTCAAGTGAGCAAGCATGGAAAAGACTTGCAAGAGTAAGAAGTCGTCACTCTTTGAACACGGTGCATTAATGCTTATTCTTTATTGTTCAAAGATATTCTTAAAGGCTAAGAAGGAATTAAATCCCAAGATCGAATTTAAATAAGTTAACAATCTTTTTAATTAAGGGTTTTTAATTATATATGGAAAATACGAATTAGTAATGTGCATTTTCTAATTAAAGATTTTCCAATGAGATTTCGATCATTATTTTTGGACAGTGCATTCACAGGAATTATGAAAACCGAATTTGGTGTAGTAATGAAAAATATCTTGAGAATATTTTTAGTTTTCGAAATTCCTTGGTGTCCAAACTTCCTTGTCTATAAATACTAAGAGTTTGCATTTCTAGCAAACTAATCCTGCATAACATAGAATTCCTCTTTTGTCTTTGTTACTGGTGAATCCGCCTATCGGAGAGGAGAGTAATCTAATTAGGTGAAATCTCTTGCGGCCGCTCAATTTAAAGTCTTCTTTGGGATTGAGAATCTCTAGCGCGAATCGTTGGTAGGAAACCAGATATTGCGGTTTATCTTTAGTTTTCGTATTGATTTGATTGACTAACGGTGGTTGAACTTTGATTGCACCTAGTTTGTTAATGCTTGAGAATCTTCTCTTATGATATAAGATTCACTCAAACTAGTTCAAGGTTTCGAATGGGATCTTTAGCATGTTGTTAGACCTAAAGACGATCTTGTGATAATCCATTGTTAACAGACTCCGTTCTGTGTGTGATTGATCACAAGGGATTCAAGTAGTTGTGTGCAGGTGTTTATTGAAGATTTAAGAAGATTTGAAGAAAAATAAGATATTGAAGATTTCTGACTTGGTTTTTACAATCTTTGGTGTGCACAATACTTGTTTGGGAAAAAGAGGATCCGACTATAATTGATTTATCCTTTTAGGTATTTTGATAGAATAGTTGAGGAAGATCGGCATCAAGACGTTTCCTTGTGATTAAAGGTATTGATTGGCTTAATCTTAACAATTTCCTTTGGGTGATTGAATATTAGATAGATCTTGGAACCTGGCAAAGGAGTTTATGTTAAGATAAACAAGGGAACCTTTGCGCAACTCATATCACTTGGTTGAAGAGAGTTGATACCAAACGGATTTGTTATTCCTTTACTGTTTGGAATACTAACCAAAGTAATTGGTCTAAGTACGTGACTTGTTTACATGTTGGAGGCGTGGGAATACAGACGGAACTAGGTGAACTATAGGTTTAGTTACTTGGTCTCAACTATACGAAGTTGGTATTATTTTGTATAGCGGCTTAATCCTGAGAGTATTCAATTATGAACTAGGTCCCGGGGTTTTTTTGCATTTGCGGTTTCCTCGTTTACAAAATCTTGCTATGTCATTTACTTTATATTTCCGCATTATAATTGTTTTATTATAATTAAAGTAAATTGCACAAACGTTAATTCCTATTTACTTGATACGTGAATCCTATTGAGTTTGGTTAAATCCGAACCTTTGTATCAAGTAAACACACTTTGTTGTTGTATTGTCTCGATCTCGTATCCATAGACGATCATATAAAGTGTGAACCAATTTGTTGTATTGTCTCGACTCAGTCCATAGACAATCACTTTCGGGGAAAGGACTTATAGGAAGGAAAAGTAATAGCTTGAGGTATATTTGGGGTACCCCTCGACTTTTCACAAACTACCCAATGTTTAAACCAATAAAACTTCAAATGCGTAATACTCATTTTGATCAAAGCATCTTTGAAAACTAGGGCATGATTAAGTAGATGAAAAATGAAGCTCAACTACCTCTCCCCCTTCCATTAAATATTCATGATCAAATCCAAGCTCAACTCCTTTGATTTATCAACATGATTTGTAGAATTTCTTCCTTGAAAAATCTCCAGAGAAATCCAAGGAGAAATCATCTAGTGTAGGAAGAACCCCTTATATTTCCTTTGTATTTTTCTTCTTCATAAAATAAAAGACCTTTAAACCATTCTAATTGTTGACACGTGTCCCATGACGTGGAGGGATGCATGTGGAGCTATTTTGTCACTCATACAAATGCTTGAGGCTATCAATCACCCTATAAAAGCCTTATTTTGTTACTTGGGCAGACTCATAGTGTTTAAAACACTCTAATTAAGGTTTCTAGATTTATTAGAAGTGTTAGAGCATAACTCGGTTGAACCCACCAAGCGTTGGTATGTCAAGTTTGGTTGTCATATTTTAGTAAGCCAAAACTCATTTAAGAGTCGCTTGATTTAAATGTACTAGAGTCAACTTCGTATAGGTTAGCTTGAAAGTATTATGATGAGACATTACAAGTATTGCGAAGACTTGAAGAAGTGAAGAAGTACCAAACTATGACAACAACATCATCCTTCCATTTGAAGTTAATGATATTTGACTTGAACTATTCCATTCCCTAACGTATCTTTCAAGTCGTGTATATTGAAAACATAAAATTGTGAAGCATGAACACTCTAGATACACATAGTATTAAGGAATACAATATGAAGTTTCTTGCTTAACCATTAAACTTTGTATATAAGACATCAATATAATCGTATGAATGCTATTGTGACTATGTATGGGTATGAGGTGAGGATTTCATCCTAGGGAACGATGTTTACATGTGTTCTAATGAAGTAAGTTCATGATATGTGTTGTGAACGCAAAAGGAAATCGTCATGCGTTATTGGGGCTATTCTTCATTGCATATCTTATGAATGACTAATATGTGTGATTAGTATAACCGCTCATGACTTGTTTGTGTTCTTGGTAAAACTATTCACATGAGGCCTGATTTATGTATTTTGGTATGACTTTTATTAGTGAAATGGATCTTAACTAATCACCTGGGGTATGATCGGGTTTGTGTGTGTCTGACCGAATTTTGGAGAGGGGAACCGATCCTAGTAAAAGGTGCAGTACATCACAAGGGGATCCGATCCTTGTATTAGGTTCAACAAGGTTTATAGAAGAAAGGGGAACCAATCCTATGAACATGTGTAACACATTTTTAGGCAAAGGGGAACCGATGCTATGGACATGTGCAACACATACAAGTTAGATACCAAATATATGTGGGGAATCGATCCTTGTGCCTAGTCAGCCGAATCTTTGGTAAGCTAGTGTGACTATGCACAGTACTCATATGGAGGAAGAACCGTAACTTACTTTGGTAGAACTGTTACGCCCATGACTTGTGATTGAGTGTTACTTGATCAATCACATAGTTCTTGAAAGTCAGATGAACCAATTCTAAACTTGTTTGGAAGTGTGGTAAATCGGTTTCAAGTGAGTAAGTATGAAAAAGGACTTACAAGAGAAAGATGTCGACACACTTTGAACACGCACATTAATGTGTATCTTTTATTGTTCAAACATATTCCTTAATTGCTAAGAAGGAATTAAATCCCAAGATCGAATTTAAATAAGTTAAGAATCTTTTAATTTAGGTTTTTAATTATATATGGAAAATAATAATTAGTAATGTGCATTTTCTAATTAGAAAATTTCCAAGAAGATTTCGATCATAAATTTGGATAGTGCATTCACAGGAATTATGAAAACCGAATCTGGGTTAATATGGAAATATCTTAAGAATATTTTCGGTTTTGGAAATTCCTTGGTGTCCAAACTTCCTTGTCTATAAATACTTTGAGTTTGCATTTCTAGGAAACTAAACCTTCGTGACAGTAAACTTCCTCTATTGTACTGTTACTGGTGAAGCCGCCTATTCGGAGAGGAGAGTAACCTAATTAGGCGAAATCTCTTATGGCCGCTCAGTTTAAAGTCTTCTTTGGGATTGAGAAGCTCTAGTGCGTACCTTTGGTGGGAAACTAGATAATTGCGGTTTATCTTTATCTTTCATATTGATTTGATTGACTAACGGTGGTTGAACTTTGATTGCACCTAGTTTGTTTATGCTTGAGAATCTTCTCTTCTGATATAAGATTCACTCAAACTAGTTCAAGGTTTCGACAAGGATCTTTAGACTGTTGTTAGATCTAAAGATGATCTTGTGATAATCCATTGTTAACATACTCCAATCTGTGTGTGATTGATCACAAGAGATTCAAGCAGTTGTGTGCAGATGTTTGTTGAAGATTTAAGAAAAATTGAAGGCAAATAAGAGATAGGAGATTTTATACTTGGTTTTATAAACTTTGGTGTGCACAATACTTGTTTTGGTGAAAGAGGATCCAATTAATAATCGGTTTATCCTTGTGGTAGATTGGATTGATTAATTGCATATATCGACATCAACATAATTCTTTGGATTAAGAGTGTTGTTGGCTTAATCTTAACGATTACCTTTTGGTGATTAAACATAAGATAGATCTTGGAACCTGGCAAAGGAGTTTATGTTAATATAAACAGAAGAGCCTTTGCGCAACTCATATCACTTGGTTGAAGAGAGTTGATACCAAACAGATTTGTTGTTCCTTTACTGTTTGGAATACGAACCAAAGGAATTGGTCCAAGTACGTGGCTTGTTTACAGGTTGGAGGTGTACGAATACAGATGGAACTAGGTGAACTATAAGTTTAGTTGTTTGGTCTCAACTATACGAAGTTTTTTTATTTTGTATAGCGGCTTAATCCTGAGAGTATTCAATTCTGGACTAGGTCCCGGGGTTTTTATGCATTTGCGGTTTCCTCGTTAACAAAATCTTGATGTGTCATTTACTTTATATTTCCGCGTTATAATTGTTTTATTATAATTAAAGTAAATTGCACAAACGTTAATTCCTATTTACTTGATACGCGAATCCTATTGTGTTTGGTTAAGTCCGAACCTTTGTATCAAGTAAACATACTTCGTTATTGTATTGCCTAGATCTCATATTCATAGACGATCACACGAAGTGTGAACTGATTAGTTGCATTGTCTCGACTCAGTCTATAGACAAATACTTTCGGAAAAAGTACTTATAGGAAGGAAAAGTTTTAGCTTGAGGTATATTTGGGTACCCTTGCCTTTTCAATTGGTATCATAGTAGGAAAACAGGAAAAGATCTAACAATCTATCTTTGGTGCGATCCATCCTATAAGATATGAGTCAAAATAAAAAAAGCAAAGCTTAACTTATGAAGAACTCAGTTAACGTATGCCAAGATAATGAGAATAACATCTTAGAGAAGGTCAATAAGAATTGGTCTCAAAAGTCTTTTCAAAAGACAAATAAAAAGTCTATGACTAAAGACTCAATTGCATATCAAGTTGCTGATCAGAAAAGGTTGAGTTCAAAACTCAAGAAACTTGATTTGGATTCAAGTCCAATTTTTAGTGAAAAATCATCTGAAAAGAGATTCGATTCACTAATATGTCCAAGTTTTGAATCTGGCAAGATAATGAGGAGATTTTTCAAACAAATCGAGAACCTTTCAGAAAAGGAAAAATCTATTTATAGTTTATATGATGTCATAGAACTTATAGTTCAATTGAATGTAAGGATTTGTGAAGAAAAGCGATATACAGTCAGTCTTCAAAACAATCTGATTGATTGTGAGGAACAAAAAATGAACTTGTGTAACAAATTTCATCTGCATGCTACATAGTGTGAAACTCTTACTCATCCACTGGAGCACTCACTAATGATGAATAAGATCCTTACTGAAGATCTTATTACAAGAACATGCCAAAAGGTATATCTAGCCAAGTGTTTAGAAAATTATTTCCAACAAGGAATGAATACCTTAAGGGAACACATAGAATGTCTAGAACAAGAGACATTAACAATTTTCCAAATGGCTAATCTTGATCACATGGGTTCTAGTTCATAGAACATTCTATCATGGGTTCAGGATATAATTGAAGAGATTATATCTGGAAATAATTCTAATCAAGAGGATGGGTTCAACACCCAAGAACGGGAGAAAGTATCTTCAAAAATGGGACTTGATGAGGTAAATCCTCATCCTAATACTTAAACGCATTAGATTGTGGATCCTTACTTTGCCCAATCTTCGGATGTAAGGAAGAACATGTAGCTGGGCAATCATAATCCTGATAAAATCTCTTATTCAACATACAGACATTACACGATCTACTTTAAGTACGTTTGATAATCTAATGAGTAGAAAGGTTGTGTTACAACAACTCGTGTAAAAATGATTTTTGGTCTGAAGTATCCCTTGATACAAATTTCGAAGATAATCTCTTTAAGAAAAATATATGTAACACATTAGATGCGAAAATCTTTTCAAATCTAATCAGAATTATTTATTTAAGGATGATATCTATGTTTGGTATGTGTTAAAGTTAATTCAAGTATACGTACTCAACGTGTCTGAAAAAGTATACTAAAGAATGTATTCTCAAACCATTTTTTTTTTGTTAAGTCAAAAATGTATTAATAAATAGCAAAAGTTACAAGAACAGTTATAACTGAGCCCTGGCAGAAAACCCCAAGAGCCTACAAAACATTACTTGAATCTATAATATGCCACATACGGCTTTTCCACAGTTTTTAAAAAAATTGGTCTTCCCTCGTAATGAATTCCCACCTCGTTTTGAAGTAAGCAAGCTTTTTTCGCCATGTTATCCGCCGAGAAGTTAACTTCCCTGAATATGTGAACGAAATTTATGTTTACATAATTTTGTTGGATTTCCAGCCACCTCGGTTTAGCAAACCAGGGTAAGGTGTTTTCTTTGAAAGAATGGACCACCGAAATTGAATATGATCTGATAGAAACTCTATTGTAACCCCATCTAGTAGCCCATTCCAAGCCCACCAGGATGCTATAGATTTCATCTAAGTAATTTGTTGTTGTGCCCAAGCCCACTGACAGGGCCCCAATAACCTCACCACTTTCAACTCTAGCAACTACTCCAGCACCCGCCACTCCTGGACTACCTCTGGCCGCACCGTCACAACTCAGCTGAAGTTCATTAGTTTCCGGCGGGTACCAGAAGCATTCCACCGGATCAATCATTTTAACACGTCTATGCTTTACTCCAAAGAATTCCAGAAGCTGAACATCGTCACTAGAATTGTACATGAAGCCTTTTAGGCGCACCGAAAATTCTTGAATAAGAATGAACACTCGCCTGCAGAAGAAATTCCAGCACGGTTTTTTGTCATCGAAAAAAGCCATGTTTCTTACCCTCCACAGCTCCGCCTTAATAACCAAATTTGAAAGAAGCCACAAGTCACGAATCATTGCACTCCTCCCTTTAGCAGCTCTGCAAGAGGTCACCAGATTTTCATCAGGATTCAACTTAAACAGAAAACCAATCCAATTCCACGCTCTTGCTGCGAAAGAGCAGTGAAAAAGAACATGATCCAGCGACTCTTCCTCTATCCCACACATAGAACAGTTGTTCGCCATCTGAATCTTGAATCTCTCCTTGATCAGGTCATTAGTTGCACACGCCTTTCGCAGGAACTTCCAGTTTTGAGCAGCCAGAGTAGGATGGATCTCTTTTCTCCATATCAAAGCAGTCCCCTCTAGGCTCCCATATCTCTGTCTAATCAAATTTTTTGCCGAACCCACAGAGAAATTTCCTTTGTATTCAGGCATCCAGATTCTTGTATCTTCCCCAAATCTAGGGTTTTGAAGTTGGTTTACATCTATCTGAGCTGCCGAGAAGATGTTGGAGTGCACCTCTGGGAAACTCCAATGGTTATCCACCAGCATATCGCTCACCCTTATATTTCTGTCTAGCGAATAGTCCTGTAACATATCAGCTAAACACGAATTACCCAGCCACGCATCATAGTACAGAGAAGTAGACCTACCATCTCCCAGCAACACTTTGGTGTTCGAGTCCACCACCTTGTATACCTTACGAATACCAAGGATGATAGAGGATTTAACACCGTATTTTTTAATCTGGCCATTTCTACCAAAGAACTTTGAACGAAAGAAACCTGCCCATTTCTTATTCGCAGTTTTAATATTCCACCACAGCTTCCATCAACATCGCGAAATTCAATGTAGACATACGAGTCAACCCTAAGCCTCCTTCCTCAACAGGGCAACAAATTTTATCAAAAGCTACCACCACTGATTTTCTAACATTAGAGTCTCCCACCAAATAAAATTTCTAATTGCTCTTTCACACTTGAATGATGAACTTTCTCGGCCACCAATAGATCGCCATGTTGTGTATAAAGTAGCTGTTAATGACTGATTTGACAAGGACAATTCTGTCATTGAAAGACAGGCTTCTTCCTTTCCAACCAGAGAGCTGCATCTTGATCTTCTCAACCACATTAGCTATGTGGTGATACTTCACTGAGCCTGGCATAAGATGTACTCCTAGATACCGGTCAGGGAAGCTAGCAATATTCATACCCAAGAACTCCGCCAGGACAGATCTCCTAGACAAAGTTCCTCCTCCAAAATAAATTCTACTCTTTTGAGGACAAACTGACTGGCCTGAAGCCCTCTGGTATTTACTTAATAAGGACATAAGATTCTGCAAACTCTTGACATTTCCTTTACAAAAGACCATAATGTCGTCAGCAAAGAAAAGGTGCGTTGGAGTATAAATACCTCGTCTTACCATTGGAGTCATTTTCTTCTCGGCGAACAGCTTCAAGATGTTTCTGCTCAGCACGTCTTCAATAAGGACAAAGATCAAAGGCGACAGCGGGTCTCCTTGACGGAGACCTCTATTAATAGAAAAGTATCCTTCGGGGCTTCCATTCAACAGAATCGAAATCCTTGCCGACTTCAGGATATGCAAGATCCAAGAGCACCACCTTTCGGAGAAGCCGTACTTCCTAAAAACTTGCAGCACGAAAGACCAACACACTGTGTCGAAAGCCTGAGTAATATCCAGTTTCAGACCAATATTGCCATCCTTACGCTTAATTTGAAGCTCATTAACCATTTCGGACGCCACACTAATGTTCTCATGAATGTTTCTCCCTTTTAAAAAAGCGACATGTTCCTATGAAACCAGCTTGTCCAAAACAGTCCCCATTCTAGTTGCAAGGATCTTAGTAAAAATTTTGAAAAGAAAGTTACTAAGACCTATAGGCCGAAAACTGTTCAGATTTTTAGCTCCTCTTACCTTGGCTAAAAGAATGATAAGGCTAGAGTTAACTCCTTTTTGGATATGTTGCTTGCTCCAACAATGTTTCACTGTTTTCACCAAGTCTTCCCTTATTATTTCCCAGCAGTGACGATAGAAGCACCCCGAAAAACCATCCGGCCCCGGCGCGCTATCAGCACCTAGATCAAAAACTGCTTTTTTAATTTCCTCCTCATCTGGGATAATATCCATTGCTGTACTTTCCTCTGGAGAAATCGAGGCATGATGGTAGTCAAACAGATCCACATCATAGTCCCCCTCCTGCCCATTAAACTTTTCTTCATAGAACTTTACCACATGATCTCGAATTTGGTTACTGTCTGAAATAAGAACCCCATTGTTGTCCTCGAGCTCAGAAATTGTGTTTGCACTTCTCCTAATCCGAATACTATTGTGAAAGAAGTTTGAGTTTGAAGAACCCTCAAGCAGCCACTGATTCCTTGATTTTTGCTTTAAAAAGGTAGAGTTTTGCAGTCTTGTATCAGCCAGAGTTTTCATTGATGTCTTCATGTTATTGAGCTTAGCTATATTAGTTGGGTCTTCATCAGAGATGCTCGACGCGGTATCAAAACGCAACCCATCTTGCTTTAGACGAGAATTAATGTTACCAAAAACCTCCCGGTTCCAGTCTTTAATAACTCCTTTCAACCTTTTCAGCTTGTAAGGAAAAATGAAGTCTGCCTCACCATAAACCGCCACATTCCAACTCTCCTGAACCATATGCAAAAAATCAGAATGCAGGAACCACATTTTCTGAATTCTAAAAGGAGCTCTTTTAGGACGAGCCACAACGACCGTGAAACCTAAGAGGACCGAGTGGTCTGAAATTTCCCTCGGGAGAGCTTTACACCGCCAATTTTCGAACCTTTCGATCCAAGCACCATTGATAATAGCTCTATCAAGCTTGCTTATAATTCTGTCAGCCCCCGATTGCCTATTGGACCAAGTAAACTTCGTGCCCAGATGATCAGCCTCGAAGAGATTGTTGTCATCCATCCATTCACTAAATTCATCAATTGATGAGGTCCTCGGTTCACGACCCCCCTTCTTCTCATCGAGCCTCGAATCGATTAAAATCTCCCATGACCAACCAAGGGGTATTAGCATCTTGCATCGCCAGATTACTCCACAGGCTTCTTCTAGTAACTTGAATGTAGCTAGCATGCACAAAAGAAATATGCACTCCCTCTACCTCAACAGAAATCTGTTGTTTACTCAGTGCAGAGCCGTAGGGTTTAAATCATTTAAAAACAAACCCAAAGATTAGCAATATTATTATCGAAGCGTTTTGAATAATTGTTGGAGAGAAACCTTCCATCTGCAGGTACTTCAAAGATAGTAGAAAAGGAAACCTTAGGTTCAGCTAGACAGAAAATATGAGGCTTGAACTCTCTTATTAAACTTCTAATCTTATTATGTGCCACTTCACGTGCCACCCCATTTATATTCCAAAACAACACCCGCATAATTAAACTATGGTGGTATGGTTCTTAATTAGCTTAATTTGTTTAACAGGGTTTGAGGCTTTAGTTATACCTGGCGAGGTACCCTTTTCGCGCTCGAATACCCAATGAGAGTTATCCTCCGGATCCGAGATAGTTATCATCCCTCAAAGAGTTCATTGTCTTAGAAATAGCTCTTGCCCTTAAGAGTTTTGCCTGCCTCTTTGGCTTCATCAATTTTTCCAAAACCTGCTGATGTTTTCTTACTCATATCACTCTTAACATCTGGGGATCAATTGTTCTAGAGTATTGAAATTTTTTTCCTCAATAAGAGCTGTCTTATTTTTGGCATACGATCGGCTAGAATCTTATTTGCTTCCAAATTGTTTAAATCCTTCATCACCTCTTTGTTTAGTTCATCCACATAACTAGTGTCTCCAAATTCATCAAAATCAGATACCATGGACGTACCTTCCTCAGTTTTATCTTTTATTTCGGTACAACCGGATTATTGGAGGAGTCTTTCCTTTCCTTCTGTTTCTCACCACCTGCCAATCATTCACTTCCGTCTGCGGGGGAACTGCTGCAATTGGGTTATCAGCCTTAGGTTGCAATTGGGGTTTCTTTTTCTTCCTACATTCCGAATCCTGGTGACCAATGATACAACAGTTAGAGCAAAATTTGGGTCTTTTTTGAATCTCAAAAGATTGCCAAAATTCCAAACCTCCTACTGAAACATGGATAGCATCCGAATCTAATTTTGCAAAATCAATATCTACTAGAACCGAAGCAAAATGACCATACTCATGAGCTAGAGTTTTCTTATCCACAACAATTGGATTACCCAAAGCTTTTACCATTGCCAAAATAGTTTTTTCGAGCCAAAACTCCATTGGTAATCCCTGAAACTTAACCCACACTGAAGCTCGAGAAGATCTCTGTCTATCCGGATCGAAACTAGGATACCATTCCATTAGGTTAAGAGAATCTTCTGAAATCCTTGATTGGAATGACTTCTAAGGAAACAATTCATCTTAATAATACCTTTAAGAAATATGGTTGTGAAGATACATAAAATGAAAAGGAATATGTCACTAATATCCGTGTCCAAAACAGTTTGGATGCCAAGATTGATATTATCAATCTTCGTCAGGTTCTCCTCAGTACCATAGAAACTCATCATAGACAGGCAGCACTACTAAGAACTGTTATTCGTAACCAAAGGAAGCTGAACAAACTTGGAATCGGTAACAGGGAGTACACTCATAATATTAATCGAAAAGTTAATGCTCTACCCTGTGAACATAATCAAGGTATTGTGTGCAGAATCCGAGATATCAGTTGAGATGTTATTGATGAAGATCCTGAAAAATTTGAGGAAATTGAATATGATCTTTGAAAAAATAAAACGAAAAATAGACATCAATTTTTGATTTCTTTCATTGATTGTATAAGTCTATTATGAATAAAAACTATTATGAATAAAGTTATTTGATTTATAATTTTTCTTGTGATAGTTTTTGATTACATAGCATGTGCTTGAATGATTTATTTATTTGCTATGGATGTTTATGGGATGTTTGATTTCGGTTTTATTACCTTGATATTCGATCTCATAATATGTTGTGAACCCTTATGGTTTGGGTGACTTTTTGATTTAGTAGGATTAAGTTCTATCCTATGTTGGTAGGCTTTATCAAAGGATCATGAGGGGTTCCTGTAGAAACAATATATGAAAAATTCACAATATGTTGAATCAGTTTTGGTTTAGCATAAAAGCATATGTGTTTCGACGGTTTTCAACTTTTGTTTGCAATTGTTAAAACTAATTTTCAACCTTTATCTGGTAAAGGTTGGTTGTTGTTATTCTTTTGTTTTTGCATAAGGATGACAATATAATGGTATTTCGATATCAATTCTCCCTGGAAGAAGAAGATGCGATTATATTGGAGAAGTTGGATACGAAATTGAGGTAACAATCTTGTTAGTTAATTGTTTTCCTGTTTAAAAAAAGTCTGTTTTTATTTGATATATTTATTGCTTTTTCTAAGACAAAATTGTCGGTACAATTGATGTGTTTATTCCATTATGAATGTGTTGATGTATGTGTAATTCAATTGGTTCCGGTTAAGTAAAACTATTGTTATCTTGCTTTGTTGTGTGATATCAATCGTTTAGGCTTACAAAATTTTGGTGCAATTGCGGTGCTTTAATGTCTATGTTATTTCAATTGTTTCCTGTTAAGTAAAACAATTGTTATTTTTCTTTATTGTATGGTATCAATTGTTTAAGCTTACAAAATTTCGGTGCAATAGTGGAACTTTTATATATGTTGTTTCAATTGCTTCCGGTTGAGGTGAATAATTATGCAAGTTGATTTATTGGTTTGTATGAATTATTTATGGCTTAACGAATGAATATATTGACGGGATGATTTGTTTAGTCCAATTCGATTCCGGATAAGATAAACTAAGTTAATTCTGATCTTAGTTAGACTTATTAAAGTGGAGGTTTCGGTTATTCAAGTCTATCCGAATGCCTAAAGAAGGAGATGCTAGTTAACTAACCTAGTATTTGGCTTGTTTGAAATCTAAAGGTCTAAGTTATATGGATAATTAGAACCTGATGAGAAAAATGGAGTTTATTTTTGTTTTGGAACTAAGTTGCTTAGTTGACTTTCGGTTTGCTAAACTAGTTGGGAAAATTGCTTCGGGAAATTATTTCCATGATAACATATCAAAACATAATTACTTTGTAGTTTCGGTTTTGATATTGGTTATCAAAAACGGTATGGGGAACCCTCGTGCTTGACTCAACGGGTTGCAAGTCTATTTGATATTTGTAAGACTCTTTTCGTGTTGTCCTTTATTTTTTCGTCTCTTTGTCATTTTTGTGAAAAAAGGGGGAGAAATATATAAAGTAAAAAGGTGATGCTGGTATCAATTTTATATTGATTGGTGTCACTAGGGAAGAGGACAATGGTACTTGAACGTTTATCTAACGAAAGAGGAAAATCACAGACTAAGGGGGAGTAACATATCATATGATTGGTATAACAAAGACTCGCGGATTGAAAATATACCTATCTCACCTTTAGGGGGAGTATGAGCTTTGTTATTATAATGTCGCTGCTGCATTTTTAAGGATTAAATAAATGCAGGTTATGTGATGGTGAATTCGGGAATCAAGTGTATGTGTAATGAATTATTGTAATTTGTTTATCCATATGATTATAAGATTTTTGTCACTAAAATTGACAAAGGGGGAGATTGTTAGAGCATATCTCGGTTGAACCCACCAAGCGTTGGTACGTCAAGTTTGGTTGTCATATTTTAGTGAGCCAAAACTCATTTAAGAGTCGCTTGATTTAAATGTACTAGAGTCAACTTTGTATAGGTTAGCTTGAAAGTATTAGGATGAGACATTACAAGTATTGCGAAGACCTGAAGAAGTGAAGAAGTACGGAGCTACAACCACAACATCATTCTTCCACTTGAGGTTAGTGATATTTGACTTGAATTGTTTCATTCCCTAACGTATCTTTCAAGTCGTGTGTATTGAAAACATAAAACTGCGAAGCATGAACACTCTAGATAGACATAGTATTAAGGAATACAATATGAAGTTTCTTGCTTAACCATTAAACTTTGTATATAAGACATCAACATAATCGTATGAATGCTATTGTGACTATGTATGGGTATGAGGTGAGGATTTCATCTTAGGGAACAATGTTTACATGTGTTCTAATAAAGTAAGTTCATGATATGTGTTGTGAACGCAAAAGGAAATCGCCAGGCGTTATTGGGGTTGTTCTTCATTGCATATCTTATGAATGACCAATATGTGTGATTAGTATAACCGCTCATGACTTGTTTGTGTTCTTGGTAAAACTATTCACACGAGGCCTGACTTATGTATTGGTATGACTTTTATTAGTGAAACCTATCTTAAGTAATCACCTGGGGTATGATCGGGTTTGTGTGTGTCTGGCCAAATTTGGGAGAGGGGAACCGATCCTAGTTGTAGTTGCAGGAAATCCTACAACACACCCCTTATGATATTTTATAGATCTAAATCTATTTCATAATCAAAATAAATATTAAAGTGGTAAAATTATAAAATGGACACAAGGATTTACGTGGTTCGATCAATGTGATCTACATCTATGGGGTTAGGGTTCTTCACTATAATTGTTAAAATTACATAAGTATTACATTAAAATCTCCATTAATGGGTAGAGTTCTAGATCTAGTTTTTGGGGAAGAAGATGATAAAGAAAATAAAGTCTCTCTCTACAAATGTGTGTCTCTCTCTCTTACAAAATTGTGTATCATCCCATTTCTCTCTCCTGCCTTTCTATTTATATAAGTATTTACATAGTTTATGACAGCTCACATGTAGTGGGGGTACAGCTAATAGAATCCCGCTCTCATGTTACGTTCTCGCAAGCTTCGCTATATTCTCGCGAGCTAAGGAAATGAATTAATCTCGCACGCTAAGAAAATATGTTGTTGCGAGATTCTGCTCCTACATCTTGCCTATTTATTCTTGAATATTGCTTCTAGAGCGATCTTTAAGAAAAAATCCGTTGTTGTAGTAGTCTTTGATCATTTTTGCTGAAGGAACGAGCGAAAAAATAATGGACTGGTAAAGTACGTACTTTCCTCTATTCTTTTGTGAAGTTCTGGAGCTTTGCGAAGTAAATAAGAAGTATCATCTCTTGAAGTATGCGAAGTATGAAGTATCCTTGAAGAAGCATAAGAAGTACTTAATCCTCAAAATATAAGAAGTATCCTTCTTTGAATGAGAGTAATAAGTATTGTCTCTATTCATGTGAAATTATTACTCCATTTTTAGTGAGGATTCTTGTTGTTCATTAGTGAACGTCCACTTTGGAAATGATTCTTGCCGAGAAGGTAAAGAACATAAAATGTTTCCCTGGTTATCCATAGTTGCCTCTGTTATTTATCTATGAGGGTAGAATCCTTTACAAAGTGTTGAATGAGCGAGTTATTTCTTCATTCTTATCTTGCCTATGTCTCATGTTTTTTGCTCATGATATAGTATAATCTCTTCAAGTTGCTTATAATTGTGCGAAATAATTGAGCAAAATAATCACATTCTGCGAAATGCTGACACATTCTGCGAAATTCTGAATATTCCTGCGAAATTCTGAATAATCCTGCGAAATTCTGAATATTCCTGCGAAATTCTGAATATTCCTGCGATATTATTCCGTAAAGTTTTGTAAAATACTTGTGCGAATCTAATGAATATGTTATGAAATGTGTATGCGATGTTTATGCCATGAATGCTTATGTGGTGCTTTCATGATGCGAGTGTGATGCTTGTATGATGAGAATGCTTATATATTGCAATGTATAGCTAATATTTGTGTTACTTAGCTCATTTTGCCGCTCTAAAATTGATGTAGCTTTAAATTGCCTCCATTCTCCATTTCTATAAATTTGTCTTTAGTATATGCATTCCTCTTCGCGTATTTATTGTTCTCGCAAGTTCATTTGCTTGTGCTTCATTTTATTCTTTGTCCATCTTTAGCTTATTGTATCTCATTGTTTTACTGTCTCCACTGTTTATTCCTGCACTATTAGTATCGCATGATATAATATAATCAAAATATCAAAGGTAGTCATTTTCGTTGCCTCAGTTTCATTTCTTTATACATGTTCACAAGCTTGTTTGCTTACATATAATTATCTTCGCAAGTTTATTTGCGTACTCTCTTATGTGGTCTTATTTTGCCTTCCTAGTTAAAGGTCTTATTTCGCCATGTTTCTTTTTTCTTTGCGACAAAATCGCAGGACGTCTTTACACTTTCATGTATTGAACCATTGATCTTGTCTTATCATTTCTTCTAGTATTATTGCCTCTGCAGGATATTTTTCATGCGACAATATGACAGGCCTAAATATTCTTGCGAACGTAAAGCCCCATGACATTGCCGTCTTGCGACGAAATCGCAGGATGTCCTTACACTTTCATGTACTGACCCATTGATCTCGCCTTATCTTTTTCTTTTGTATTATTGCCTCTTCAGGATTGTTGCACAAATATAACAAGGTTTGATACTCCCATGATTAAAAATCCTCATGACATTTGCGTCTTAAGACACGTATCATCTCCCTAATGGAGGGTGCCGCCCTTATCTTCCCCCTGGTTGCCCCTTCAAGGAGATGTACCTCTACCATACAAGGTTGGCTCCTCCCATCCGGTCTTAACAACAACCAGTTGTTTTCGCAGCCTCTTATCCCTTTTGCCTATATGGTTTATGATTACGAGACAGCACCCTAAGTGGGTTTTTCTTCGGCCGAGTGCAGCATAAGCCAAGACTTGCCAAGAATGTCCAGGTACGTTCCAAACGCCCCAGCCAATCTTGGCTCAACCGTGTACCTCGGCGCCTTGATCAGATTCTGCACTCCTTAGGAGACACCTTCTCACCTTAGTCGCCCAACCTAAGTCATATGCTTAAGCTGAGAATCCAAGGCACCTCTTTATTGACCCCAAATCTCCATAACTCAGGTTCCAGGGGCGGTGTAACCTTTTTCCTGAGCTATGCAACAGGTACCCCCTTCTATAACGCACTTTAGGTCTTACATTTGCCTCTTGCAAAATTTTGATTTCGCAAACTAGGGTGTATGCCATAGTTGGATCGCCCCTTTCTATTTGTCTCTGTGAAATTTTCGCGTTTCTTTATTCTTTCTTTCATTCATTCTTTTATTTCTGTCATTTCTTTCATTCATTCTTTCATTCTTTCATAATATCATATCATTTGAATCAAAATAAATATTCAAGAGAAATTCTAATACATTGTAATTCTGAAATCTTTGTAGTTGTGAAATCTTTGTAATTCTGCGATTGTATCACGTTTTATAAATCAAACAAAAATATTTTATTTTTTGTAAAAGACTTATTCTAGGGAAATATATAAATTGAATTTTCTCGGTTTTTTGTAATTTTGAAATCTTGCGATTGTATCGCTTTTTGTAAATCAAATCAAAAATATTTTATTTTTCGTAAATAAAATGTTCAAGGAAGTGATACTTAGATTTCATGTGATTTTATGTTGTTGTCATCTTTCGCGAAGTATGTGGTTTGCTTGCGAAATTGGCATCCTTGAAATGTATAAATGTCGCACGAAGAAGTGTAATTATCGCGCAGCAAAAAGAAGTGTGAGAAATGAGACTTGAACCCTTGACCTGCCTCTTGCATATTCTCGCACCACACCAATTGTGCTAACCCTCTCTTGCGAAATTAACGCATACTTGGTGAAACTTGACTTTCTATGTGCGAAATTAACTCTCATCTGCGAAATCAAATCTCTTATGCTTCCCTTTCCTTTAGGAGTTCCAAAAAGAAAATGTGAAAAATTATGAGCTTAGCGAGAATTGACCATGCGAAATCTAACTCACGCTCCTAATCTCTGACCATCTGTGCCAGTTGTTGTTTGCAAAGAAATGTAACCATGCTTTAAGTTTGTCATCATCTTCGCCACTGGCAGTCCAAAAAAGATGTGAAAATTTCGCGGGAGGTGGGAATTGAACCTGCGTCCTCAAACTCATTATCTTCACCTCTGACCAACTTTACTGGCTTTTATTTGCGAAATATCTGTGCGAAATAATCACTTACTTTCTTCCGTGCAAAGTAAACATATGTGGAGTATGATATAAACATTTGCGAAGAGGGAGACACGAACCCGAGTACTTCAATTCGTTCGCGCGACCTTAACCACCTGTTAAAGTCTTTCTTTGAGAAATATTCGCATAACACTTGTTACTTTTTCTTTCATTTGCGCTTGGAATTTTATCAAAAATATGCGAAAATATCGCGATAAGGAAGAATCGATTCTGCAACCTACTGCTTGTTCTCTCAGCCTTGAACCATCTGTGCGAATTTCTGTTTGTGATGGAAATTGCATTGTCTGCCTCTTATCCTCTCTTCGTCCTTTCTTAATTTCTTTCACATTTGCCTTTTTCTCCTGAACATGGAAATCTTCCACCGAAACTTTGGTTTTCTTCCATAAATTTCACTACAGCAACTAGTATTTTTTTTCTTACTCTTTTCTTGTCTTTGAATTGTTGATGATGTTTAGTCCCTGAAAGTGTGATTTCTTCCTGTTTATGGGGAAAAACTGTTTCTGCCGATTTTGGTAAATTCGGTGGGTGAGTGAGAAACTGGTTTAAACCCTAAACAAATGTGTTGCACGTGAGCACTTTCTAGATTCGAGAGATCAAGCTGTACAAGTCCGGCCTAAACCAAGAAATGACCGTTCCAGACCTGCTTTGGTCACAAAGTGGGTTGATTTGGGGAGGATAGCGAAGAAAGGTGATGAGACCAGAGAGTTCTGGTTGGGTAGTGTCTCGACTTGTATCAGAAAAGGTAAAAGCTTAGGAAGCTTGCAAGAGATGGAAGCCTTTTTGGGTGAGCTTGCAAAAGTTATTTTCTGATAGTGTTGTATTTTTCTCTTGACCAAGACTCGTTATCTGTTCCAAAATAGGTGAGACCTATTTATACAAGTTGAGATTGAAACGTACCCTGGCCTCATTATGGAAGGAAATAAAAGGTAATTAAATGGGAGGAGGTGGTAACCTGCGTGTTTAAGAGTGAAAACGTTTTTCACTTTTATTTCCCCATTTAATTGACCGATTTTATTCCTTTTCACGCTTTCTTAATACGAGCGTAGTGTACACTGCATGCTGTGACCGCCAAACCAAAACCCTGAGAAAGCATCCCCCAGTTTTGTGTTGATGTCTCGAGAGTTGGTTGCACTTTGGGTTCAAGTGGAAATGCCAAGATGCTAGGGGAGCATGTGGCATGTGCCAATGGCATGTGTGGAATGCCTTGACCGCAAGTTACACCTTGAATGTAAGTGGCAATGCCAAAGCTTCTAGGGGAGCATGTGGCATGTGCGAAATGCCTTGGTCGTGGGTTACAATTTGAGTGCAAGTGGCAAAGCCAAAGCTGCTAGGGGAGCGTATGGCATGTGCGGAATGCCTTGGTCGCGGGTTGCACTTGGAGTGCAAGTGGTAATGACAAAGCTGCTAGGGGAGTGTGTGGCATGTGCCAATGGCATGTGCGGAATGCCTTGGTCTCGAGTTGCACTTGGATTGCAAGCGACAATGCCAAAGCTGCTAGGGGAGCGTGTGGCATGTGCCAATGGCATGTGCGGAATGCCTTGGTCGCGGGTTGCACTTGGAGTGAAAACGGCAATGCCAAAGCTGCTATGGGAGCGTGTGGCATGTGCGGAATGCCTTGGTCGCGGGTTGCACTTGGAGTGCAAGCGGCAATGCCAAAGCTGCTAGGGGAGCGTGTGGCATGTGCGACTTGGTAAGGAAAGCTGCTAGTGGTGCATGTTGACATGTGCCAATGGCACGTACGGTCACTTAGGCCTAGGTTGCACGGTTTTCAATCCTAGGGCGCGGGCGCTAATTTGGTATGTACTAATGGCATGGCGGCTTGGAAAGTGGCTAGCGGTGCATATTGGCATGTGCCAATGGCACGCACGACCATATTGGCCTAGGTTGCACGGTTTTCAAGCCAAGAGTGCGGGCGCTACTTTGGCATGTGCCAATGACATAACGTCTTGGTAAGGAAAGTGGCTAGCATATCTAGGGCCAAGGAAGAGTGTGTTTGGCATGGCGCGGCTAGCTAGGGCTAGGTGTGGATGGCATGATTTTCCATTGGCACAGAGGTGCGGCTAGTATGGTTGGCATGCTTTGGCGCGATTGGTGTGACTAACATAGCTAGGGACAAGGCAGAGTGCGTTTGGCATGGCGCGGCTAGCTTGGGATAGGTGTGGCTGGCATGATTTGCCATTGGTACGGAGGTGCGGCTAGCATGGTTGGCATGCTTTGACGCGTTTGGTGTGGCTGGCATGATTTGTCGTTGGCACAGGGGTGCAGCTAGCATGGTTGGAATGCTTTGGCGCGGTTGGTGTGACTAGCATAGCTAGGTCCAAGGAAGAGTGTGTTTGGCATGGCGCGGATAACTTGGTCTAGGTGTGGTTGGCATGATTTTCCATTGGCACGGAGGGGAATTAGGGTTTTGATCATTGTAACCCTAATTTGAAAAAATACCCCCCATTAATTACTGACTATATGCATTAAGTGCTCTAATAAATGTGTCACCGGTGACATTAGGTTATTCGGGGTTTTACGATTTTACCCCTTGTCTAAAAACCACCATCAACATTAAGTCCCATGCTTATCTCGTAACAGGAGCTTTGTTGCGAGGTAAGCATAAGATGGTGACAAACTATCAGCATTAAATCGTAAAGAGAATTGAGGAGGCTTGTCTGACCTTTTTATAGATAGGATTTGGAATCCTTGCCTCTGGCAGTTTTGCACAAATCAGGTGGCTGGCACGATTGGGAAGTCAACATCATTGAGAGACAGGAAGCTGGGCGGCATTGAGAAGTTGATGCGAGTTAGGAAACTGAGCGTGCTAGCTGGTGGGACCGGCACAAGGTGGGGAAGCTTATCGTGCTAGCTGGTGCGACTTGGGAAACTGGGAAGCTGAGCATGAGCTTGGTAGTTGGCGCAAGTTGCAAGCTAGCTTGGTGGGGCCGGCTTAAGCTGAGAAGCTGGTGAAAGTTAGGAGACTGATCAGGATCGGGAAGCTTGCACGTATTGTGAATATGGCGCCGGTTGGGAAGATGACGCTGGTTGGGAAGCTGGTGCGAATTGGGAAGCTCTTGCAAGGGAGACGCTAGCGGTTTGGGTTTGACACGCCGAAACCCAAATTGGTTCCCTTCACTAAAGTTGTTGTAGAATCCTCGTTTGGAGTCGGATTTTCGATGTCTGCATATGTATCTTCAAACCCAGGAAATTTCCAAGATTTACAAAAGAAGATTTTTGAATTTTGAGCATGTTTAGGGGATGAAAAACGCGAAACAGTAAACTTCCAGGAGGTTTTCAGAACTTTTCCAGGTTGCGTGTTGTCTGATGTTCTGGTCACCTCTCCTTGCTCGTTCATCTTATTTCCATGAAATTTTGACATATTGTAGGTCACTTCCATGCGAATAGAATGTACATAAACCAACACTAGATTCCACACCAATTACTCCCAGTTCGTAATTGAACACAAGGCAGTGTAAATTTCCCTCAGCTGAGTTTGTTTGGGAAACGTGTTTCATGACTTCGGTACTTTTTTTACATGTTGTAGAAGCATAATAAGGAACTTGAATGATGTTAGTTCACTTACTTTCTTAATTTTATGATCGTACTGATTTCCCACGCTTGATTTATCCTAATCCCATGTAATCTTGGTATTAGGTGCTTAACAACGAAGTTGGGAATCATGGGTCCACTAGTACGAACAACCCTGAAGTTATTGAATATGAACCACTTTCACCTCCAGATTATGAAGTATTGATTTCCAATGCAGTGGAAGTGGCAGAAATCCCAATTGAGCCTCAGATGGTGGAACCCGAATCGAGAATAGTAGAAACTGCTTCGTCGGAGGTTGCCCCCATGCGCATCCTACTCTCATTATATCTCCTTGAATTCCCCATCCACATGATTCGACATGATCATATCGTACTCTTCTGGATGTGACAGTGGGATGCTCAGAAATTACTTAATGAAATATTATGATAGTGCAGGCTTGGGACCCTCCATGACCCCGTAAAGTGTTGAAAGCGTCTTCTATACAGAGAGATGATGATATTCTTGCGATGTACCCTTGAAGAGTATATGACCTTGTTGTGAGTGCGGCTTTTTGGTTGACTGTTTCTTCTGAGCTTTGGCAGCGAAGGGATTCTGTGCATATCCTCAGTCCTCCAGTATGGTTTACATGTTTCCTTTGTAGTAATTGCTGATTTGGTGAAGCTCTGGTTGGTATCGACGAATGAGCGACAATAGTTCTTGGTAGGAGATGCGATCAGAAGATACTACACTGTTGTGGTAACAAAGCATGTTGTCTGGGATTGTATGGGCTTCCGTGAAAGTAAAAGAATTGGCTGGTTGTGACCATGATCCTTGACACGGGAGCGTAGTGATATGGCTCTTTGCAGGAAGAAGCGGCGTTGAAGTATCTTTGGCTCTTGGAGAGGATGTTGAAACTTAGGAAGCTAAACGCTAAAGTTTTGGCTTCGGATCCTGAAGCAGATTATGGAGAGAAAGCTGAAGTGGAGCGTCTGCGTTAATCAGTGTGTTGTCAAACCGGACACCCTTCAAGCGAACAATGGTTAGGAATCCCGGGTTCCTTTATCAACCGTGATTTGGTTTGGGAGCGGCGTCTCTGGTTGGAAACAAATGTTTCCTTAATGCAGTGCGGTTGAGGGCTACAGATATGTCTCGACATTGTGCCTTCTAGAAACATAGAATCTCACGTAAATGTTTCATCATGGACCTCACAATTTTGTGGGCGAAGTCCCCAGAAATCATGCGTCTCTCGATAGGAAGAGAATCTTCGTGAACCCAGGGGGTTTGATGATTTGCTTCGATTTTGGAGAATTCATTCCTGATCTTTACATGAGATAAAATTGGATTGATGCTTCCCTACGGGGCGTTCAAGTGCAACAGTAGAAGGATGAAGGCTGCCAGCGCTGGGAAGATGAAAACTAAAAGTGCAAGTGTGACGCAAGTTGTCAGTGCTGGAAAAGATGCAAGTTGTCGGCGCTGGAAAGACGTAAGATGTCGGTGCTATCCATTGAGCAAAGAAGCTAGCACTGGAGAGACACTATCTGTTGGTGCTGACCAGGGTGTGGTGTTGTGGCCGGTCATGTGCATGCTTCATGTGTGCCTGACATGTGCGTCTGGCAAGTGCGTCTGGTGTTATCTTGGACGCGGACTGTTGGTGCTGGAACTTTGGCTATCAAGCTGTGATGATAGCACGGGAGGCTTCTTTCCGTGGGACGGTGGAATCGATACCTGGAAGTCATGCATGGTGGATCATGGAATGCTGGTGTTAGCGGTAGCGTGGTAGCAACAAAGTGGGCAAGCATATTCTGGCTATGCACTCCAGCGTTCCTCCTTCAGTTTGTTCTCCTCTTTTTTTTTTTTTGGTGTAAACCTTAGCCATAGGTATGCCTTCCATAAATCTGTAGGACTATAGTTCCTCTCTTCAAACATTATTGTAGTAGCGTCAGCTACCTCATCAATAGTAACTGGTAACCGTTATGATACAAAGTCGGTACACATGGTGATGTAACAAAGAGTTGTAGCTAAAACAGGCGGTCCTGAAAATAACGAATGACGTCTTCTTCGAGAAAAGTAAACCACTGTTGAATGTCTTCCTTTGCACTTCTGTCTTCTGAAATTCTTCTATGTTTTTGTTTTTGAAAGGAAAATGAAACACCTGGCTTATGGTTTTTATTTTCTGGATTTCTGGGTTGATAGGCAAGTGTTACCTATGAGGGTTTTGGGTTATTATTCACGATGAACGTTTTAGGATGATGTCATTTTTGGTTATGATTGTAAGTGATACGAACATCTCAGGGAAGATGTGGAACCGCAAACATTACGTATTGGTATTTTTGAGGATATTGGATTATTTTTGGAATAAATGGTTTTAATAGTGTGGCTTTGAATATGAATTGTGAGGAAAATATTGCTTTCAAGAAAGTGTGTGCCGATAGTTGGCATAGGATGAAATAATATGATGGTTTTGTCGAGAACCCGAAAGAATAAATCGCATATCTTGCCTGATTTAGACTTACTCAGTTTTCTGGGTCTTTTGTCTGAAAACAAGATCCTCCTCGCGCAAAACCGGTCTTGTATGTAATATTGTCGCGATTTCGGAAAGTCCCCAGTTATTTTTGGAGCTTCCTGGTGAATGAGTCGTCTGCTTCTAGTTCCTGTGAAGTCTTCAATCGTGTCTTGCGGTTTGCGACTGGTGACTAGGTTGTCTGGTAGTCGAGTTGTAAATCCCCAAACCGATTGCCTGCTTCTGCCATCATGATGCTCGTATCGAGGCATGAGATCTATTTCTGGAAGCGAATATTGTAACTGATAGATCAATCCTCCCGTTGTGGTCGCCAATTATTTATGGGGAAAAATCGTTTCTGCCGATTTTGGTAAATTCGGTGGGTGAGTGAGAAACTGGTTTAAACCTTAAACAAATGTGATGCAGTGAGCACTTTCTAGATTCAAGAGATCAATATGTACAAGTCCGGCCTAAACCAAGAAATGGCTGTTCCAGACCTGCTTCGGTCACAAAGTGGAGGAGAAGGGTTGATTTGGGGAGGATAACGAAGAAAGGTGATGAGACCAGAGAGTTTTGGTTGGGTAGTGTCTCGACTTGTATCAGAAAAGGTAGAAGCTTAGGAAGCTTGCAAGAGATGGAAGCTTTTTTGGGTGAGCTTGCAAAAGTTGCTTTCTGATAGTGTTGTATTTTTCTCCTGAACAAGACTCGTTGTCTGGTAAAAAATAGGTGAGACCTATTTATACAAGTTGAGATTAAAACGTACCCTGGCCTCATTACGGAAGGAAATAAAAGGTAGTTAAATGGGAGGAGGTGGTAACCGGCGTGTTTAAGAGTGAAAACGTTTTTCACTTTTATTTCCCCATTTAATTGACCGCTTTTATTCCTTTTCACGCTTTCTTAATACGAGCGTAGTGTACACTACATGCTATGACCGCCAAACCAAAACCCTGAGAAAGCATCCCCAAGTTTTGTGTTGATGTCTCGAGAGTTGGTTGCAATTTGGGTTCAAGTCGCAATTCCAAGCTGCTAGGGGAACGTGTGGCATGTGTGGAATGCCTTGACTGCAAGTTACACCTTGAATGTAAGTGGCAATGCCAAAGCTGCTAGGGGAGCGTGTTTCATGTGCCAATGGCATGTGCGGAATGCCTTGGTCGCGGGTTGCACTTTGAGTGCAAGTGGCAAAGCCAAAGCTGCTAGGGGAGCGTGTGGCATGTGCAGAATGCCTTGGTCGTGGGTTGCACTTGGAGTGCAAGTGGTAATGCCAAAGATGCTAGGGGAGCGTGTGGCATGTGCGGAATGCCTTGGTCGCGGTTTTCACTTGGAGTGCAAGCGGCAATTCCAAAGTTGCAAGGGGAGCGTGTGGCATGTGCCAATGGCATGTGCAGAATGCCTTGGTCGCGGGTTGCACTTGGAGTGCAAGCGGTAATGCCAAAGCTGCTAGGGGAGAGTGTGGCATGTGCGGAATGCCTTGGTCGCGGGTTACACTTGGAGTGCAAGCGGCAATGCCAAAGCTGCTAGGGGAGCGTGTGGCATGTGCGACTTGGTAAGGAAAGATGCTAGTGGTGCGTGTTGGCATGTGCCAATGACACGCACGGCCACTTGGGCCTAGGTTGCACGGTTTGAAAGACTAGGGGGCGGGCGCTACTTTGGCATGTGCCAATGGCATAGTGGATTGAAAAGTGGCTAGCGGTGCGTGTTGGCATGTGCCAATGGAACGCACGACCATATTAGCCTAGGTTGCACGGTTTGCAAGCCTAGGGTGCGGGCGCTACTGTGGCATGTCCTAATGGCATGGCGGCTTGTGTCACATGCCCATTTAATCGCCTAAAATTTTCACGGGACATGACCAGCAATACTATGTGGTTCAGTGAATCAACTTCACCCACAAGTACTCAGCCTTGCACACTTGCATCAAAGTATGCATCTTCCTTCACTCATAAGGCAATACGCAACGGAAGTCTTTTCTTCTTTCTCTCTAACTCTTCATGCCCCCATAAGCATAAGAGGTTCTGCCATGCACTTCAACAATTCTCACACAAACCAGCAACACAATGAACACAAAGACATGACACAATTAACCCATTTTATTGTATCAAAGGAAGATTACAAAACTCGTCCATCACATGGACCAAAAACAGGCCATTCACCCTCTTGGTGAATGCCTAACTCTCTCAAACATGAGACTAACTCTCTCCTATGTAGCCTACTGATTTTCTTACTCCTTAGGACTATTTATACAGTGGTTATAATGGCCAAAACCGTGCACAACACTTGCACACGCATGGGACAGCCATGTGTCCCATCAGGTAGTTTCTATAACCGCCAGCTTACTTTTCAACCGCCACCTTTTGTGTTGTCAAGACAACAGATGCCCCATCTATTCTTGGTGGTTAGAAACACTCCCACACGGTTATAACTTCTCCTATAACCGTTCTCCTTCCTCTCACATCATTGGCATGCTTGTAAAGCTCATAACCAACTTGTAACCGTCACTTGAGCCGTATTACACCACTTGTTGCGCCATACTGGATTCTTCCTTGATCCAACGATCATATCTCTTGGCCCTACATGCTTATTACTCTAAACTCATGCATGTACAATTCTTAAGCTTCCATCATCGAGGCCAACTCCTTAAGCTCACTCTAGTTACTTGTGCGTCATATATGCTTCACTTCGCCAATTAGCTTGACAATAGCAATGCAACTCTTGCATTACCAACTTGTTTGCACTATTCAGACTTTGGCCCTGCCTTGAACCAATGCATAGACTAACTCTTAGTATATTCCAATCTTCTTGCATCATCCTTGAGTTTGGGCCAACTCAATTCCATGGATATGCATCGATGCCAACATCGCATGTTTCATCTGTCAACTTTGGCCATGTCTTGCCTTTCCTCAATGAAGCCTTATTGTGTCGGCCAATAAGCTTCATTCCTTAGACAAATGTATTAAAAATGTAGTGTCACTCTTGCGATTCATTGGCCCTGTAGGGTTATGCCATTCTTGACACTTGACAGTCTATACAGTATACCGCTATTATGGCTTCGCAATGCGCCATTACGGCTGAACACTGACTTGGCCTGCAACTCTGTAATGCGTCATCATTATGCGTCACTTGCAGCACCGCAACATACCTCCCCCACCTAATCCGTTCAACGCCCTCGTTGAACGCAATAAAGTATACTCGTTATACTTCTTCTTTGGCCTTGTACGTTTCTAAGCCCTTCTTAGAAATCAGCAAACTTTGTTTGGCCTTTAACCTTGCCAAAACTTCTCTGCCTAGTACTTTATGCCACCACTTAGCTTGTTTGCTTTGCTATTGAGCCTATGAATTCCATCTTCATTGTCGCATCGTCGACTATGCTTCAATCTCTACTTCATTCGCATCTCAACACCCAAATGCCACTTACAATCTGTTGCTATGCCCTTGCATCAGCACAAATTTTTCTTTCAAGCCATTTTGTGCCTAAGTGTACACTTCAAATAGCCAACATATATGGGTGATATGTATAACTTAGTTTACTTTCCTTCAACTCCGACTGACATTGCACTCTTGCAATTCAACAGGCCTTACTGTAGACTAAGAGTTCTTCAATCATGTTGCAATACTCTTTTGCAAACTCGACTGAAAATGCATGACATTAGCCATGACTTAGGATACCCCTAACATTGTACCGACTCTCCCACCGAGCCAAGGTTCCTCTTCATGTGCCTTTGAAACTAGCACTATAAGCATCACTTGCTCTTTCAAACTGCTACGCATTAATGTGGCGGAAAAACAACATCATGTTCTTCCTAACAATGAGTTACTCTTAACTCATTTACTTGATGGACTTACATCTTCATTCTTGCTGCGTTACTCCATGCTATCGCTGCCATATGCCGTCACACTTCCACATAACTCTCAACAGCAAACTCGACTATGCCACCAACTCCTCTATTTGCTTCTTTCACTTTCAGCGTCTTATATTGTATATTTTGGCTTAATATACTGTGTAGCATCTTCCACGCGAATTAGCTTTACTTTGAACGAAAGAGGCAAGATCTTTCACTTCAAATACCCTCATTCACTACTACCTTACATAGATAGACTTCATTCCAACACCAAGGTCCACTCGACCCAAACTGAAAGTATACTCAAACTTGAGCAAATACTCACGCCAACTGATTGCAACTTGTAAGACCTAACAAGCCTTGCAATACTGACTTCAACTTCGCTTCTAAGCAACAAAGGAAGCGAGACAGCAACTACTATCCCCAATGTAGCAATTCACTTTGCCACATGTATTCTTCCAACTATCAACGTTCTTATGCGACTCCCATAACGAAGCATAATATAATTGACACTTAGTTGAATACTCCTTTTAGACTGATGCCATCATTTTGCTTTAGCTTTCATGAAGATTTATTCAAAAATGACCTCATGTCATTCTTATGCATCACCACTACTTTGTCCTTCTTTTTCCATGCATCTATGAGTCGCCTAATTTTGCATTTCCAACCGCATCATACATCTTGGCCATGCCTAAATCTCATTTGGCGCATGCTACTGCTGCATACATGCTATGCCAATTAGCACTCAATTCTTGACACAAACTTGTGCACCTTTGCACAACTCGAACGGACTTAACTTGGTGATTATGAGAATCACCATAGAGCTCAGCAAGTCATATCACTCAATGACTTCTGCGAACAATTATCTTGGACAATATTAACAAGGCACAATTCTTGCAAATGAGGCGCCACTGCCTACGTTCCATGAAGCAAGAATTCCGCGTTCTTCTTCAAACTTGGAACTCATTTTTACTGCCCATGCACATCTGGCAACTCTTGTCTTTCCCTTCCGCCAAAATCAACTTGAGTAGCAACAATTGTTGATTTGCAGTTGACAAGAATATCCGCTTGTGGTTATGATCAATTGCAGATCTTTGGACACCCTTGTCCAAGCATATTGATCCCACTCATAAACCAGGTGCAAGCACACTCCTTGTGCTCATCTAGCATCAACGAATAACTCTTTGCAAACACAAGACCGTGGTGTATCGGTTTTCCCCTAACTTGTGCTTCTTTCTTCAGCCTTTCAATTAGCTTTATGCTAGATAAGAATTAGCCATCCAATTCTTCCTTCATGGCATCACATTGCCACAAACATGCTGGTTCGCAACCAGACTTCGCATTACCACCAAGGTATATGCATTCGAGAGAGATAACTTTAATCTTCCAACCAACTGGCTACGATGAAAACACATTAAATCTATCGCATAGACATGTTCTTCATCTTCTTTGCTACTGCAAATGCCATTAACTTCTTTGTATTCCGGAATTTCCCCTAAAATTCCCATTACCTTTTGTAATGTACTTGTTACTGATAACACTACGAAATTATGCATTCCTAATGCATTATCTTCGCATACTTGTGAGAAACATGGACTTTAACACCTGACTTGCACCATAGAAGTCAGCATACTCCTTAGTTTTGTCATTACAACACTTGAAAACCCGGTTTCCAATGATTCTTGCACGTTCGTCTAACACTTTGGGATGGAATTTTGACACCTTTGTCATAAACTTTCAAGAGGGTGAATGGCCTGTTTTTGGTCCATGTGATGGACGAGTTTTGTAATCTTCCTTTGATACAATAAAATGGGTTAATTGTGTCATGTCTTTGTGTTCATTGTGTTGCTGGTTTGTGTGAGAATTGTTGAAGTACATGGCAGAACCTCTTATGCTTATGGGGGCATGAAGAGTTAGAGAGAAAGAAGAAAAGACTTCCGTTGCGTATTGCCTTATGAGTGAAGGCAGATGCATACTTTGATGCAAGTGTGCAAGGCTGAGTACTTGTGGGTGAAGTTGATTCACTGAACCACATAGTATTGCCGGTCATGTCCCGTGAAAATTTTAGGCGATTAAACGGGCATGTGAAAAGCTGGTACCAGCAACACAATGAACACAAAGACATGACACAATTAACCCATTTTATTGTATAAAAGGAAGATTACAAAACTCGTCCATCACATGAACCAAAAACAGGCCATTCACCCTCTTGGTGAATGCCTAACTCTCTCAAACATGAGACTAACTCTCTCCTATGTAGCCTACTGATTTTCCTACTCGTTAGGACTATTTATACAGTGGTTACAATGTCCAAAACCGTGCACAACACTTGCACATGCATGGGACAGCCATGATCAGGTAGTTTCTATAACCGCCATCTTACTTTTCAACCGCCACCTTTTGTGTTGTCAAGCCAACAGATGCCACATCTGTTCTTGGTGGTTAGGAACACTCCCACACGGTTATAACTTCTCCTATAACCGTTCTCCTTCGTCTCACATCATTGGAATGCTTGTAAAGCTCATAACCAACTTGTAACCGTCACTTGAGCCGTATTGCACCACTTGTTGTTCCATACTGGATTCAGCCTTGATCCAACGTTCAGCTCTCTTGGCCCTACATGCTTATTACTCTAAACTCATGCATGGACAATTATTAAGCTTCCATCATCGAGGCCAACTCCTTAAGCTCACTCTAGTTACTTGTGCGTCATATATGCCTCACTTCGCCAATTAGCTTGACAATAGCAATGCAACTCTTGCATTACCAACTTGTTTGCACTGTTCAGACTTTGGCCCTACCTTGAACCAATGCATAGACTAACTCTTAGTCTATTCCACTCTTCTTGCATCATCCTTGAGTTTGGGCCAACTCAATTCCATGGATATGCATTGATGCCAACATCGCATGTTGCATCTGTCAACTTTGGCCATGTCTTTCCTTTCCTCAATGAAGCCTTATTGTGTCGGCCAATAATCTTTATTCCTTATCCAAATGTATTAACAATGTAGTGCCACTCTTTTGCTTCATTGTCCCTGTAGGGTTATGCCATTCTTGACACTTGACAGTCTATACAGTATACCGCTATTATGGCTTCGCAATGCGCCATTACGGCTGAACACTGACTTGGCCTGTAACTCTATAACGCGTCATCATTATGCGTCACTTGCAGCACCGCAATAGCTTGGAAAGTGGCTAGCGGTGCGTGTTGGCATGTGCCAATGGCACGCATGACCATATTGGCCTAGGTTGCACAGTTTTCAAGCCAAGGATGCGGGCGCTACTTTGGCATGTGCCAATGACATAGGTACTTGGTAAGGAAAGTGGCTAGCATAGCTAGGGCTAAGGCAGAGTGCGTTTGGCATGGCGCGGCTAGCTTGGGCTGGCATGATTTTTCATTGGCACGGAGGTGCGGATAGCATGGTTGGCATGTTTTGGCGCGATTGGTGTGACTAGCATAGCTAGGGACAAGGCAGAGTGTGTTTTGTATGGCGCGGATAGCTTGGGCTAGGTGTGGCTGGCATGATTTTCCATTGGCACGGAGGTGCGGCTAGCAAGGTTGGCATGCTTTGGCGCGGTTGGTGTGGCTGGCATGATTTTTCGTTGGCACATGGGTGCGGCTAGCATGGTTGGCATGCTTTGACGCGGTTGGTGTGACTAACATAGCTAGGGACAAGGCAGAGTACGTTTTGCATGGCGCGGCTAGCTTGGGCTAGGTGTGGCTGGCATGATTTGCCATTGGCACGGAGGTGCGGCTAGCATGGTTGGCATGCTTTGGCGTGTTTGGTGTGGCTGGCATGATTTTCCGTTGGCACAGGGGTGCGGCTAGCATGGTTGGCATGCTTTGGCGCAATGGTGTGACTAGCATATCTAGGGCCAAGGCAGAGTGTGTTTGGCATGGCGCGGCTAACTTGGGCTAGGTGTGGCTGGCATGATTTTCCATTGGCACGGAGGGGAATTAAAGTTTTTCTCATTGTAACCCTAATTTGAAAAAATACCCCCCATTAATTACTGACTATATGCATTAAGTGTTCTAATAAATGTGTCACCGGTGACATTAGGTTATTCGAGGTTTTACGATTTTACCCCTTGTCTAAAAACCACCATCAACACTTCCATAAAATTTCCATTTTTGAACCTAAATTTTGTATATCTAGAAAAATATGAACAGTAGCCAATCTTCATGGATTTTTTTTGAACCAACAAGCTATAGGAGGGATAAATCCTTAACTCCTCCCTGTTTCTAGCGCCAAAATGTAGTTGCAGGAAATCCTACAACACACCCCTTATGATATTTTATAGATCTAAATCTATTTCATAATCAAAATAAAAATTAAAGTGGTAAAATTATAAAATGGACACAAGGATTTACGTGGTTCGATCAATGTGATCTACATCCACGGGGTTAGGGTTCTTCACTATAATTGTTAAAATTACATAAGTATTACATTAGAATCTCCATTAATGGGTAGAGTTCTAGATCTAGTTTTTGGGGAAGAAGATGATAAAGAAAATAAAGTCTCTCTCTACAAATGTGTCTCTCTCTCTCTTACAAAATTGTGTATCCTCCCATTTCTCTCTCATGCCTTTCTCTTTATATAGGTTTTTACATAGTGGATGACATCTCACATATAGTGGGGTATAGCTAATAGAATCTCGCACTCATGCTACGTTCTCGCAAGCTTCACTATATTCTCGCGAGCTAAGGAAATGAATTAATCTCGCACGCTAAGAAAATATGTTGTTGCGAGATTCTGCTCCTATACTAGTAAGAGGTGCAGTACATCACAAGGGGAACTGATCCTTGTATGAGGTGCATCAAGGTTTATAAAAGAATGGGGAACCGAACATATGAACATGTGCAACACATTTTTAGGCAAAGGGGAACCGATCCGATGGACATGTGCAACACATACAAGTTAGATACCAAATATATGTAGGGAATGGATCTTAGTACCTAGTCAGCCGAATATTTGGTAGAACCGTTACACCCATGAATTGTGATTGAGTGTTACTTGATCAATCACATAGTTCTTGAAAGTCATATGAACCAATTCTAAACTTGTGTGGAATTGTGGTAAATCGGTTTCAAGTGAGTAAGTATGAAAAAGGACTTACAAGAGAAAGATGTTGACACACTTTGAACACGCACATTAATGTGTATCTTTTATTGTTCAAAGATATTCCTTAACAGCTAAGAAGGAAGTAAATCCTAAGATCGAATTTAAATAAGTTAAGAATATTTTATTTAAGGTTTTTAATTATATATGGAAAATAAGAATTAGTAATTTGCATTTGCTAATTAAAGATTTTCCAATGAGATTTCGATCATAAATTTGGACAGTACATTCCCAGGAATTATGAAAACCGAATCTGGGTTAATATGGAAATATCTTGAGAATATTTTCGATTTTGGAAATTCCTTGGTGTTCAAACTTCCTTGTCTATAAATACTTTGAGTTTGCATTTCTAGAAAACTAATCAATCGTGACAGTAAACTTCCTCTGTTGTATTATTACTGGTGAAGCCGCCTATTCGGAAAGGAGAGTAACCTAATTAGGCGAAATCTCTTACGGCCGCTCAGCTTAAAGTCTTCTTTGGGATTGAGAAGCTCTAGTGCGTACCGTTGGTGGGAAACTAGATAATTGCGGTTTATCTTTAGTTTTCATATTGATTTGATTGACTAACGACGGTTGAACTTTCATTGCACCTAGTTTGTTTATGCTTGAGAATCTTCTCTTCTGATATAAGATTCACTCAAACTAGTTCAAGGTTTCGACAGGGATCTTTAGACTTTTGTTAGATCTAAAGACAATCTTGTGATAATCCATTGTTAACATACTCCGTTCTATGTGTGATTGATCACAAGAGATTCAAGTAGTTGTGTGCATGTGTTTATTGAAGATCTAAGAAGATTTGAAGACCAAGAAGAGATAAAAGATTTCAGACTTGGTTTAATAATCTTTGGTGGGCACAATACTTGTTTTGTTAAAAGAGGATCCAATTAATAATCGGTTTATCCTTTTGGTAGATTGGATTGATTAATTACGTAGATTGGCATCAACATAATTCTTTGGATTAAGAGTGTTGTTGGCTTAATCTTAACGATTACCTTTTGGTGATTGAACTTAAGATAGATCTTGGAACCTGGCAAAGGAGTTTATGTTAAGATAAACAGAAGAACCTTTGCGCAACTCATATCACTTGGTTGAAGAGAGTTGATACCAAACAGATTTTTTGTTCCTTTTGTAGATACTGAATATCGCAAGATAATAGTTCACGAGTATCAGGAGAAAAGAGTTATAAAATGATACGATGATAGAAGAAGCGCGGAGAAATATGAAGTTTTGTGAGGATGAAATAATTTTGCGAGTATAAGTTGCGATACTTCGTAACTCATGAACAGCTGTATAAATTTTACTATAAATAGGAGTTCAAATGTAAAATTCGAGAGGTTCTTTTAGTGAGTGTTCGAAAATATTTTAGGAAAGAGAATAGAGAAAGTTGTAACTATTCTAATTCCATTTAGATACTTCTTTGTGATCAATTGAGAACATTAATAAGAAAATTGTTATTCATCATCAAGAACTTCTTGAGTTTTTACTAATTCTATTGAGGGTGTAGTTGTAGGTTATTCTGCAACTACATAATTGGCGCTAGAAACAGGGACTTGAGAATTGTGGTAGCCTAAATTTGAGGGAATTGTGGAAAATTTGAAGATCAAATGAAGTCAGTACATGGAGATGGCAAAAAAGAAGAATGTAATATGATCACAGAGACAATGATTGATGAATTTCATAGTAATATGAAGGGAAAAATATGCAAGCGAGATTGTAGAGGAAGAAAGATCATGGAGGAAGAAAAGATGACAACTTTAGAAGAATGGGAAAAGCAGAAAATCACATTTTCAGTAGCAGAAATTCCAAATGAAGACTTGAACCACACTTCACCATTGGTGATCACATTGCCAATCATGCTAGAAGATAAGAAAGCTGAAGAAAAATGGAAATTAAACCGAATTTTGGTTGATACAGGGAGTTCTGTTAATATTATATTCTATCATGCACTTAAGGGGATGGGAATTAGAGATGAAGAAATCATAAATTCAAAGTGTCTTATTCATGGATTAGGGAAATCTACAACAAAATCTAAAGGAGAAATCGTGCTGCGAGTATTACTAGGAGAAATCGAAACACGTGTAATCTTGTGTGTGATAGATATGGAATATCCATATAACATGCTGATAGGAAGGCCGTGGATTCATGCGATCAAAGCTGTTGCTTCAACATTACATCAAAAAATCAAATTTCCTACACCAAATGGAATTCAAGAAATAAAAGGAGATCTTGATAGTGTAAAATTTTGTTATCAAATTGAAGTAACATAATGCGGAGGAAGAGCAAAAAAGAAACAACTTCGTAGGAAACTTGCGAAGGAAACAAGAAAAGAAGAAGAATTCCGAGTGTATACAATAAGAGCAAATGAAGGGAGAGGTATACCAAATGAAATTCCAGAAAAAGAAGGGGAACCAGCAAAAATAATTAAAGAACCAACACCTATGGGGGAGAAAAGTCCAAGCTATGTTGCAAAACAACCAACTAAAGAAATAAATATTGGAAGTAAAGAAGAGCCTTTATTCTTACGAATTGGAACTAAGATGGATGAAGAAGAAGAAAAAAGGACTACTGATCTTTTGCGAGAATATAAAGATATCTTCGCAGGAAGTGTAGATGAGATACCAGGAATTGATCCATTAGTGGCATGTCATAGATTGAATATAGATAAAAATATAAGACCATTCAAACAAAGAATAAGGAAGATATCACAAAATTATCATGTACAGATAGAAGAAGAATTACAAAAGATGTTGGATGCAGGGATCATAAGGGAAGCAAAATATCCAGAATGGATTGCGAATATGGTCATTGTTCCGAAAAAGAATAAAGGAATAAGAATTTGCATAAATTTCACTGATCTAAACAAGGCATGTCCCAAAGATAGTTTTCCATTACCAGATATACCACAAATGGTGGAATCAGCTGCAGGTCATGATAGAGTCACTTTACTTGATGGATATAAAGGGTATAATCAAATATCACTCGCAGAAGAAGATCAAGAACATAACCTTTTTTTGCTCCAAGGGGTTTGTATTGTTATGTGAAGATGCCATTTGGTTTGCGGAATGCGGGTGCTACATATCAACGTATGGTTGAAAAAGTGTTCGCGAAGTGGATACATAAAACTTTGGAGGTATATGTAGATGATATGTTGATAAAAAGCAAGGAAGCTAAAGACCATGTGCAAGATTTGAAGGAAATATTTGAGCAAATGAGAAAGTTCAACATCAAATTAAATCCTTAGAAATGTATAATTGGGGTTTCATCTGGAAAGTTCTTGGGATACATAGTATCGAAGGAGGGAATACAAGTTGATCCAGAAAAGGTCCAAGCAGTTCGTGACATAACAACACCTGCAACGGTAAAATAAGTACAAAAACTAAATGGACTCTTGGCTTCACTTGGGAGATTTATTTCGCGAATGTCAGATAAGTGCAAGCATTTTTTCAACATACTTAAGAAGGGAGCAAAATTCAAATGGAATGATGAATGTGAAAAATCTTTTCAAGGAATCAAAGAATACCTCGCAAATACATCTATACTACAGAAACCAGAGAAAAACGAAGAATTATTGGTATACCTCGCAACAACTCCATATGCTCTAAGTGCAGTTCTGTTACGAGCAGACGCATGAGTAGAAAGGCCCATTTACTACATTAGTAAAACCTTTAATGCAGCAGAAAAGAACTATTCTAAAATGGAGAAGTTAATCTTAGCCTTGGTTTATGCATCATTCAAGTTGCGAATATACTTTAAAGCACATGTAATAAAAGTGGTAACCAAAGTCCCAATTGAATCAGTCATGAAGAACACAAAAAGGTCAGGAAGAATAGAAAGGTGGAATGCACAAGTAAACCATTACAAGATAAAATACGAAGTGTTATCATCGCAAAAATCACAAGTTGTCGCAGATTTTTTGGCAGAATTTCCTTTGGAAGAAGATGAAGCAGTAGAGGAAATGATGGATGTTGAAGAAGAATTTGGAAATCCAAAAGACTTGTTAACAGAGCCTGATAGATTGGAAATTCTGGTGGATGGATCATCCAATAGTGAGGGAAATGGAATTGGAGTCGTGTTGATTTCACCAGAAGGAGATAGAACAGCATTCTCATTCAGACTAGAATTTGCATCCACGAACAACGAAACAGAGTACGAAGCTGTAGTGCATGCATTAAAGATCGCAATAGAAAAGAAGCTTGAAAGTAACAAGTGATTCACAATTAGTGATTTGTCAAATTAAAGGGGAATATACCACAAATGAATCTTCTTTGAAGAAATACAAGAAACTCGTTGAGGAATTATCTGCGAAGATACCAAAATTAAAATGGAGACATATATCAAGAAAATATAACCGTCTCGCAGATGCTTTTGCATTTATTCCAAGCATGATGACAAATCCAAATACAAGAAATATCCAAATACAAATAATTCAAAACCCATCAGTGGACAAAGAGAAAGAAATTGAAGAAGCTGTTGCGATGGAAGTAGAAAGAGAGTTATCAAACAACATCGCAGATTGGAGTAAAGAAATTCATGAATACCTCGCAACAGGAGAAACATCCAGGAACAGACTAGAAGCACATAAACTAAAGAGTCGTGCAACAAACTATGAGTTGCGAGAAGGAATTTTATACAGAAAATCTTTTAGTGGACCACCTCTCAAGTGCTTAACTCGCGAAGAAGGAGAAAATATATTGAAGATGTTACATGGAGGAGAAGCTGGCAATCATAGTGGGGGAAGATCTCTAGCATATAGAGAAAAGATACAAGGATATTACTGGCCTTATATGCATACAGACGCAAAATTGTTCGTACGAAGATGCAAGGAATGCCAACGAAATGGTAAAATAATTCATGCACCAGGGGCTACATTAACTTCTTCAACAAGCTGCTGGCCTTTTGGTAAATGGGGGTTGGATATTGTTGGACCATTTATACCTGGATCTGGACAGAGGCGATACTTGATAGTTGCAACAGATTATTTCACGAAGCTCGCAGAAGTAAAAGCAGACAAAGATATTCGTGATAAAGATGTTTTTACGTTTATATTTGAGAACCTCATTTGCAGGTACGGGGTTCCAAAGACAACTAGTATCTGATAATGGAAAACAATTTGAGGGGCGAATATAGAGATGTTACTCGGTGCTTTTAGAATAAAATGTGGGAAGTCAACCCTGTTATATCCACAAGCTAATGGACAAGTCAAGCAACAAATAAAACAATCGCAGATACAATCAAAAAGAAATTAGAAGGACATCTCAAAGGGTGGTGCGAGCAAGTACCTAGCGCAGATCTGGGCATACAATACAACTAGAAGAGAAGCAACCGGAATGTCTCCTTATTGTCTAACATATGGAGTAGAAGCAGATACCCACGAGGTTGTAATTCCAACAACAAAGAAAGAAGCTTGGGAAAGAAATTTAAGTGGGGAGTAATATTAAGAGAATTGGATGATTTGGAAGAAAAATAGAAAAGGTGTTGCACCATATGAGGATTTATCAGGAACGATTAGCTCGAGAATACAACAAGAGAGTCATTGAACGTGAATATAAACCAGGTGATTTGGTCATGCGAGAAACACCTCGATATCAAAAAGAAAATGGAGGGAAATTAGCACCAAAATGGGATGGACCATATGTTATTAAAGAAGTTGTAGGAAGCGGAGCTTATCGGCTGATGGATCCAGAAGGGAGAGACATGGGTTTGAGGCTTGGTAGACCTTGGAACAGACTATATTTGAAAAGGTATTATCCATAAAACTCATGAAAATTTTTACGAATATTGTTTGCTCGCAGGAAATTGGAAAAAGTTACGAATTTTCAAAATTTATATTCCGATTAAAATTTCATTAATTTTCGAATAAAAGACCGCAATCTGTGATCATCCTCCAAAAAAGAAAGAGAGCCACAGAAAATTTTATACAGGCAAACCTTTGTGGCGTACACCCTAGTTCGCAAAGCTATAATTCGTAAGAGGCAAAGTCCTAAAGTACGTCATTTAAGGGGGTACCTATAACGTGGCTAAGGGTAACCGGAACACCACCAAGGGCCCTTAGTACATGGTAAAAATTTTGGGGTACAACCCAATAATGGGGTACCTATTCGGGTTAGACACCTTGGATTCTCACCTAATCTAATGACATTACGAAATATAAAATGCGGTGTAAGAAGATTTAGGCTGGGCGACTAAGGCATATTGTCTTTCCCAAGAAGTGCAGAAAACGATCAAGGCGCCGAGGTACACGGTTGATTCAAGAGTGCCGGGTGAGGTTGAACCACATCTGTCATTTTTGACAAGTCTTGGCAAATGATGCACTTGGCCCAAAGATACCCCATAGGGTGCAACCTCGTAACTATAAGCCCTATAGGAAAAAAGGATAAGAGGTTGCGATCAAAAGCTGGTTGTTGGCAGAACCGGATGGGAAGAGCTAACCTTGTATGGTCTATGTACGCTTCCTTGAAGGGGCAATCGGGGGGAAGATAAAGGGCAGCACCCTCCATTAGGGAGCTGATAAGTGCTATAAGACGCAAATGTCACGAGGCTTCTTGTTTGCGAAAACATAAAGGCTTGTCATATTTGTGCAACAAATGAAGTTCTGACGAGCCTTCTAAAAAAAAAAAAAAAAGAAAGAAAGAAAGAAAAAAAGAATAAAGAACTCGCAGAACATAATAAAGTTAAGATGGGATCAATGGGTCATTACATGAAAGTGTAGAGACGTCCTGCGATTTCATCGCAAGACGGCAATGTCATGGGGCTTTATGTTCGCAAGAATATTTAGGCCTGTCATATTGTCGCAACAATTCCTGAAGAGGCTAAAATACTATACAAATAAGTTAAGATGAGATCAATGGGTTTTTGCATGAAAGTGTAAGAACGTCCTGCGATTTCATCGCAAGACGATAATGTCACGAGGTTGTATGTTCGCAAGAATGTTCAGACTTGTCATATTATCGCAAATAATTAATACAAAAGAGGTGGCAAAATAAGACCTTTACTTAGGAAGGCATGATAAGACCACAGAAATTAATGAAATTTATTGCATCAATATCATTGAAGAAATTTTACAAGAATATACATCAAGATATTTTGAAGAGAAGACAGCTCTGGCAATATCATTGAAGAATTTTACGAGAAGTCCTATCAAAAAAGGACAACATCATTGAAGAATTTTAATGAAGACTTAACAAAAGATGCGATTTTGATAACAATCAAATACGGATAAGTTCATATTCGTAAAAGTTTACGAGAATTACATACTTCTTATACTTCTCCATATATTGAATATTTCACAAAAAGATTGAATACTTCTTATAATTCTTCAAGAATATCTCATATTTATTATACTTCTTTAATGGATATTTCATTTGGTGAAAGTTAAATAATCATTATACTTCGTCATATGTTACATAATTATTCAAAGATCGAATACTTCTTATATTTCTTCATTTGATGAATTGAATACTTCTAATACTTTTTATATCTCTTCATTTGGTGGATCGAGTACTTCTAATACGAAAAAGGGAATTGTATATTTCTAATAATTCATTTGGTAGATCGAATACTTCTAATACTTATTATATCTCTTCATTTGATGGATTTGGTACTTCTAATACTTCTACAAAGGTTGAAACTTCGTAAGATAAACTGAGGCAGATATTTTAATACTTCAAACAATGTTTAATCATTTAAAGAGAAATAATAGGGGGAAAAGGATATACTAAGCTTTATCTGTGAGTTATATATTATTTCTCTTCACATGATCAAATGGGGCAAATTTAGTCAAAGAAAGGTTAAATTATCTTCGCAAAATATCAAAAAGAAAGGATAGATCATCTTCGTAAAATATCAAATGTACTTCTCAAAAAATAGAATTGTTCGCAAAAAAGGAAACCGACGGTAATTAAGGGAAGGAATTCAGAAGAAAGAAAGAAAGGAGAGCCAATGATAAATTGAACAAGGAATATTATCATGCTTCATCAACACTCTGTGCTGGATCTTTAAGATCAGAGGGGTCATTAGCAGCCTTCGACTTTTGCGAGATATCATCCTTGGAAGAATATGCAGCAGGGACATCTCCTTGAGGAATAGATTCTTTCTCATCATCAAGATCTTCATCATCACTCTCATAATCGAAATCACTATCAGGCTCACGAGCAACTTCATCGTCAGATATCTTTAGAGGAGTAATCTTTACAGGAGGCAAGCCTCTTGATAAGAGAATGTTATTCGCAAAGACTTGAGCTTTCAGGTGACTTTCACGAAGTATAGCCTTTTGATGATTGGTATCTTCGATATCCTTGGAATAAGCAAGATAATTGAATCTCCGAGTAGCACGATCACGAGAGTTGATTAAGTGAGTAGAAAGCAAAGCATTCTTCTTACGAAGCTCAGAACAGGAGGCTTCTAATCCATCTTTTGCATTACGAAGGTGGTTCTCAGATTCTGCAAATAAAACAAAGTTCAAAGAATAAAATTTGCGAGTATAACGAAATTTAAAGATGTACCAGAGGCAGTCAAATTTTAATGACTACCTTCTCTTTGCGAAGTAAGAGATTGAGTTAAAGATAGACAACAGTTCTTCATCTGATTCATCGCATTATCAAAACCATCACCAACTAATCCTTTAAGTCGAGATTGAAGCTTTTGATCTTTAGAAAGGAGAAATTTTTTATCCTTCGCAAGTTTGGCATTAAGACTTTTTAATGACGAGTAATCTTCTTCAAGTTGATTCTTCTTAGCACACAAGACTATATTCTTATTAATAAGGGAATTCTTCTCAACAACAAAAGAATTTCTTTCAGCATCTGAAGACTTCTTTAATTCCTCAAGTTCACCTTTCAACAAAGAAAGAAGATTTTCTTGATCGCAACATTTATTCTCAAGAGTCTTTAATTCTTGCGAAGAAATAATCATTGTATTCAAAAACGAACATTTCTCTTCTGATAAGGTTTTGTTCTCTTCTAATAAGGTTTCTATTCTCAAATTAGCTTTGGTTAAGGAAGAAAAAAGTTGAGATATGTCATCATTCAAAAAATTTCGATCATATATTAATTGAGTATTCTCTTGAAAAAGAGCATCAGAGTTGTCAAGAGCACACGAGTAAAGATTAGATAAATGGGAGAATTGGTTTGAGAGGCTTTCATGCTTGGTTCGATATTCTGTTGCATCTGATTCATGGTGAAGTACCAATCTTCTACATTTCTGGATGGATTCTATAAAGGGGAATGGGTTTTAATGGATGTTTCAAGCATATGAAGAATATAAATAAATAAAAGAGAAAATATGAAGATAGTAATCATACCTTTCAGTTCATCATTTCTTTTGCGAAGAATCGCACAGTCCAGAGAATTATTCTGAAGATGATGGTTTTCTTTACGAAGATCCTCGCATTCTGCTTGAGAAGCTTTCAAAGAATGGCGAAGTAATTCAATTTATTTTTCCAAGGATTGACGTGAAGAAGAAATGTCTGGATTGACGAAATTATTCAGAACTTCGCAAAATTCATATTGCGAACGAACATTAGTAGATTTCGCAGTATTGGTCAAAACCTCAGATAACATTCGGAAAGTTGAATAAATTCCGTCTCGAATTTCTTGAGGAAGAGGAGAAGAATTTGAAGGAATAAGAGCAAGCTGCAAATTGTCTAGAGAAATAGCACTCAAAGGATTTGGGGATAAGACAGGTTTTTCTAAAGAAGAAGTTGAAGAAATATTTTGCGAGGGTTGTTTTTCAAAAGAAGAAGTTGAATAAATATTTTGAGAGGGTTGGTCTTGAAGAAGTGTTGATAAATTGACATTGATAGGAGATTGAAAAGCAGGTAATGGAGTAGAGGCAGGAGTATGTGAAGAAGCATTTTCACGAGGAGGAGAGGAAAATTCCTTATCAACTTCAGGAAGGAAATCATCAATCGGAATTAATGGTGTGGGTTTAGTTATTCGAGATCTCTTGCTTGGATTTGGTTTTTCGTCAACCTGCAAATCAAAATGTAGATTAAAAACTGAGGCAACAATATATTGTTCAGGAAAGAAGACAGAGTATTTTAACTACCTTTTGATTCTCAGATTTTCTTCTTCGTGGATTAAGGCTTGGATTCTTTAGTTGAGATTTCATCGAGAAGTTATTTTGCTTTGAAATAAACCAAAATCGATAACAAATTATACAGAAATTAAAGAGGAGAACAAATGAAATACGCAGAGATAGAGGGAAATTACCTTGGAGAACTCATGAAGATACAGTAGAAGAAAAAATTGCAGAGAAAATAGTGATAGAGAGTATGAGTAGAAGATAGAATTGCGGAAATAAGAAGAAGAAAAGGAAGAGAATATAAAGGAGTTATATAAGGGAATAACTAAAAAAGAACGGTTACAAAAGACGTGTCAAAATTTCAAAAGACTAAGTAACGGTTATGTTCTCACGATCATTTCTTCTTCGTAGAATTGACATGAGAAGAGGCAAGATGTAGATACTGAATATCGCAAGATAATAGTTCACGAGTATCAAGAGAAAAGAGTTATAAAATGATACGATGATAGAAGAAGCGCGGAGAAATATGAAGTTTTGCGAGGATGAAATAATTTTGCGAGTATAAGTTGCGATACTTCGTAACTCATGAATAGCTGTATAAATTTTACTATAAATAGGAGTTCAAATGTAAAATTCGAGAGGTTCTTTTAGTGAGTGTTAGAAAATATTTTAGGAAAGAGTATAGAGAAAGTTGTAACTATTCTAATTCCATTTAGATACTTCTTTGTGATCAATTGAGAACATTAATAAGAAAATTGTTATTCATCATCAAGAACTTCTTGAGTTTTTACTAATTCTATTGAGGGTGTAGTTGTAGGTTATTCTGCAACTACACCTTTACTGTTTGGAATACGAACCAAAGGAATTGGTCCAAGTACATGACTTGTTTATAGGTTGGAGGTGTAGGAATACAGACAAAACTAGGTGAACTATAAGTTTAGTTGCTTGGTCTCAACTATACGAAGTTGGTATTATTTTGTATAGCGGCTTAATCCTGAGAGTATTCAATTCTGGAAAAGGTCCCGAGGTTTTTCTGCATTTGCGGTTTCCTCGTTAACAAAATCTTGTTGTGTCATTTACTTTATATTTCTGCATTATAATTGTTTTATTATAATTAAAGTAAATTGCACAAACGTTAATTCCTATTTACTTGATACGCGAATCCTATTGTGTTTGGTTAAATCCGAACCTTTGTATCAAGTAAACATACTTCGTTGTTGTATTGTCTCGATCTCGTATCCATAGATGATCACACGAAGTGTGAACCGATTAGTTGCATTGTCTCGACTTAGTCCATAGACAATTACTTTCGGAGAAAGGACTTATAGGAAGGAAAAGTTTTAGCTTGAGGTATATTTGGGTACCCTCACCTTTTCAAGAAGTAAAACACTTGTGATCCTAATGACAATGGGTTGAACTACAGAAAAACTTTGGAGTCTTACAATATGTGTTTTGGGTATTTAACTTTTTCTATTGGCACGCATTAGTTAAAATCGTTTCAAAATTTCTCTTGTAAAGGTTGTTTTTGTTTTTGTTGTTGTTTTGTTCTTGCGAGAGGATGACAACATAACGAGGGAGATTTCTAACTTGAACTTGCGCTTAATGATACATCTTTCTGGGGAGAAGAGGCTGCGGAATCTGAGGTAACGAATTTGTTAGTTAATTGTTTTCTTGTTTAATAAAAAGCTATTTATATTGCATATATTTTTCTTTTGCTTAACAAAATTTCGGTACAATTGATATGTTCCATTATTGTGTATGGATGTATGGGTGTGTGTATGATTCAATTGTTTCCGGTTAAGAAAATTTGTGTTAATTTATTTGGCTTATGTTTGGTATCTTATTTTTTATTGGGTATTAAGTGTTTTTGCTTAAAGAAATTCGGTGCAATTGCGGTGCTATAATGTTTATGTTTGTTTCAATTGCTTCCGATTAAGAAAATAATTATGCGAGTCAATTTACTTTGGTTTGTATGTATTGTTTATGACTTAACAAAATATAGGATCATTTGTTAGTCCAAATCGATTCCGGATAAGAGAAACTAAGTTAATTCTGAACTTAGTTAGACTTATCAAATTGAAGGATTCAGTTATTCAAGTCTAACCGAATGCCTTGACAAAAAAAAAACTAGCTAACTAACCTAGTGTTTGTCTTTTCTAAAGAGAAAGGTCTAAGTTATTATCTGAATTATTAGAGCCTGAGGAGAAAAATAAAGTTAATTTTGATCTTTATTTTGGTCTTATCGAAATAAGCGATCGTATGTTTGCAATCAATTTAACAATGGAATTATGTTTCTTAGTTGATTTGTTAAACTATTAGGAAAAATGGCTTTGGGAAATTGTTTCCTTGATAACGTATTAAAACTAAATTACTTGTAGTTTCAGTTTTAATATTGGTTATCTAAAGTGGTATGTGAAACCTTCGTCCTTAACTCTTATAGGTTGTTTACGAGTCTTTTAGATGTGTATGATCCTTTAGATTTTTCCATTATTTGCTCGAACCTTTGTCATTTTGTGACAAAAAGGGGGAGATATATATGGAGTAAACAAGTGATTTGCAATCACTAATGAAAGGACAATTTTGCTTAAACTTTTGATCTAACTAAAGAGTACGGCATTGACCAAGGGGGGGAAACATATCATATTGATGGGTAGTATCTGACTATAAAAGTGGAATAACAAAGATGTTCAGATTGAATATCTACCGAGCTTGCCTTTGGTGGGAGTATAAGCTTTGTTATTCAAATTTCAACAATGACATTTATTAATTGAATATATGTAGGTTATAGTGTTGTTGAAACTTGGAATCAAGAGTATGTAAAATGAATTCTTATGATTTGTTTATCCATATGTAATAAGAGTTTTTCCACTAAAATTGACAAAGGGGAAGATTGTTAGATCATAGCTCGTTTGAACTCACCAAGCGTTGGTATGTCAAGTTTGGTTGTCATATTTTAGTGACTCAAAACTCATCTAAAGTCGCTTGATTGTATACTAGAGTCAACTTCATTTAGGTTAGACTCGAAAGTCTAGGAATGTTGAGACATACAAGTATTACTTCGAAGACCTGAACGAAGTGAAGAAGTAGCGAACTACAACGACAACACCATCCTTCCTCTTGAGGTTAGTAATATTGACTTGAACTGCTTTCATTTTTTAACGTATCTTTCAAGTCGTGCTATATTGAAAACATAACTGTGAAGATGTATATACTGTACATATTGTATGATACTCTGGTGATGTAATATGGTCATATTTTTATGATCATAGTAAGTATTATGGAATTATACTACGAAGTATAACGCTTATCTTTTGAACTTCATAGAGATGACATCGACATAATCTTGTACATATTGTTATGATTATGTGGATGGGTTATGGTGAAGATTTCATCCTAGGAAATAATGTTCTACATTTATTTAAAGGAAGTACATTCATGAACTTGTTTTATGAATCGAAAGGTAAATCGCTAGGCTTATTGGTACGGCTATTCACTGCAAATCTTTGGATTACTAATATGTGTGAGATGGTAGAACCGATCGTAACTTTGTTATGTATCTTGGTATAACTAATCACAACGCCTGACTTATGATTTGGTATGACTAGTATTTATTAATTAGTGTATCTTATCCTAAGTAATCACCATGAGATGGTATGATCGATATCTATAATTGGTGTGATCGATCCTAGTCATTGGTGTGACCGGTCACAGAGTGTATGTAATCGATCCTTGTAATTAGTGTAACCGGTCCTAGTAATTGGAGTAACCGATCCTGGTAACTGGTGTGACTGATCACAAGCAATACCATTAGTATATGGTAATCGATCATGGTAATTGATGTAACCAATCCTAGTAACTGATGTAACTGTTCCCGATAACTTGCGTGACCGATCATAAGTGTTCCCATATTAAGGTATAACTGATCCTAGTGATTGGTATAACCGATTGAACCCATGTATGTGATTTGATATTTGATCAATCACACGGTGATCTTGGAATATAAGTGAACCAATTCTAAACTTGTTTGGAAGTGTGGTATAACCGATTCCAAGAATGTAAATCCATGTAAATATGAATAAGGATTTACAGTGAAAATATTTCACATACTTTGAACACGTTTAGTAACTCTTATCATTTATTTTTCAAAGATATTCCTTAGTACTCAAGGAGATCATGTGCCGAAATAAATTGTGAATCTTTTAGTTAAGGTTTTTGGTTTTATATGCTTTAATTTCCAGCAATTAAATGGATATGACTAGAGAATAAAAATTAATAATGTGCATTTACTAATTGGAGATTTTCTATTGAGAGATTTCGGAAATTTTGGACAAGCATTTATTGGAATTAGGAAAACTGAATTTTGCTATTAATTGCATATCTTGAGAATATTTTCGGTTTTGGAAATTCCTTGGTGTCCAAACATCCTTGGTCTATAAATACCTAAGTTTGCATCTCTAGCAACCATCCTAAGAGCCATGCAAACTTCAAATTTTTGTTTTTTTATGGTGGAGCCATCTATCCGGAGAGGAAAGTACCCTAATTAGGCGAAATCTCTTACGACCGCTCGTTTAAAGACTTATGTGGGATCAAAAAGCTCTATGATTACCGTTGGTGGGAAACTAGATAATTGCAGTGTTATTAGTTTTCAATTGATTTGATTGACTAACGGTTGTTGAAACTTTGATTGCACCTAGTTTGTTTATTCTTGAGAATCTTCTCTTCTGATATAAGATTCACTCAAACTAGATCGAAGTATCGACGAGATCTTTAGAACTGTTTGTAGATCTAAAGACATCTTGTGATAATCCATGGATAACAGACTCCGTTTTGTATATGATTTATCACAAGAGATTCAAGTGGTGGTGTGCATGTGTTTATTGAAGATTAAAGAATATTTGAAGACAAAGGAGATTTCTTATTTGATTCTCATATCTTTGGGTGTGCACAAACCTTGATTACTTTTGTGAGTATGAACAATTGAATTGATTATTTTTGTGATTAGTTTAGTTGTGTATTCCGATTAGATTAATTATGGGTTCTCTTGTAATTAATCTCATTGAGTTTTTTAAGTCCCCATAAGTTTACTTGTGTTGAGCATATTTGATTGAATTAATCATGGGTTCGCTTACGGTTAATTTGATTGAATATTTTTTGGATTCAAATTCATACTTGTATGTGATTTGTTATGTCCAAATAAATCCTTCTTTTCTTTTGAAATTAAGGTCGCTCTTGTTGTTCTTTCGGGAATGACATTTTATGGGGGAGAGTTCTTAATTGAACTTGTGCTTAATTGCCAAATCTTTGTGGGGAGTGCGGTTGTGGAATATTATAGGGGTTATCTTGTAGATTTATAGACTCCTTGATGAATGTATTTAGCTTTGGCTTTATGATTGCATCTAAACAAGATGATATTCATTTACCTTTGGTCATGAAACGTCTCTTACGGAAATTTCATTAGGATCCCGTTCTTGTACCTTTGCCAATTTTATTGACAAAAAGGGGGAGAATTAATATGTAGTTCACACTACAAACACATATGGTTTTCAGATCATTATGTAAGGGGGAGTGGTTTCCATGTGAGATGGAGTATTGACTAAGGGGGAGTAACATATCACCATAGTATTGTTGTTAAAGTTGTGATGCAATTGTACTTTGACGCTGTGTAATGATACTATGACACTGTATAACAATGATTGAGAACTCTTGTTTTCTCGTTATTATAGCTATGGATTTTCAACAACGATGATGATAAACTTACAACCTTTGGGATCATTGGAGTACTTGGAAGTGAGGATGAGTTCGAGTAATGTTGAATATTCGACATGTGGAATAGGAGCTACAAAGTTTTTTTTTTTGTGTTCCATATGTATTGATAGTTTTGTCACTAAAATTGACAAAGGGGAGATTGTTAGAGCATTGCTCGGTCGAACTAGCATGCGTTGCTATCTCAAGCATGTTTGTCAATGTTAGTGATCAAAACTATAAAATCTTGATTTCTAGTCTATTATAGCTAAGGTCTCGGACTAGGATAGAAAGTGTAGTTGAGCTCAAGAACTCCATGGGAATCATCATACAAGACGAAGGACTACTCAAGGAACCAGTGGATCTTCATCGACTAAAAGGTATGTAGAGACTTGAACTTATCTATCACTCAAAAGTCTATCTACTTTATCTCCTATCTTGAGACAAAAGTCTTTTTACTATATAGCTAAGATTATACACATGTGGTATTTCGAGATGAGTATATCTCGCTTATCTATTTCTCGAAATATGTATTGGTAAAGCTTTCACTTTATCCAAGTTTATCTTTACCTAGAGACGAAAGTCATGTTAAGTTTCAATCACTTTGAAAATTGCTCTGACGAAAAATAGTTTGTGAATAACAACTATATAACTCCCTCTGATAATGTTTCAATGATTGAAATGAGAGTTTAGACAATAAAACCATTAGAGAATATAATCATTGTTGTGGAAACACATATATGTATAAGTCTGTATTCATTGAACCAAAGTTTGCAAACTTTGTTGATCAAGATAACCAGAGAAGTACGTGAGCTTTAGTCCGCGAACTGGCAAAGTTCTCAAACCCGAGAATTTTTGCTGGAGTTTTTGAACACTATCCGGGAACTTAAGTCCGCGAACTTGAGTAGGTTATGTCTAAAAACGATGTTTGTGAACTCATATCTATAAACTAAGGAATGCTATTGCAAACCGTGGCTATATAGTTCATGAACCGATTCGAGTGAATCAAATCGTTTTTGCTTCAATTGTGTCTTGTGTAGTACATAAAGATCTAAGCAATTGAACAACTCTCTAACTAGTTCATTTGAGTCATTTGAACTAGTTATGGTGAAGAAGAATATGGTTGATATGAAAGTTATCATATGGATAACCATTTGGTTGACTATGTTGAACCAACTAATGTACAAGTTTGGGTAAGGTTACACAAGCCTAGAAACGTGCATTACATGTGTGTATAACAAGCTATGTTTTTTATCTAACGGTTGATAAATATTAGCTTGAATCTAATCAGGTTTTTATCTAACGGTGAATATTGAATGCTTTGTTAGCAAGCTAACATTGATTGCAAACCCTGATTTGAAAGACTATTTAAGAGAGAACTCTAGCACCTGGGAAACCTAATCCTCACACATTTTGTGTGATACTAGTTGTGCAAAGCTAGAGTCAATTCTCTTTTAACCTTTGGTTTTTTCTTCTAAACCAGGTTAATGACTTAAAGACTTCATTGGGATTGTGAAGCCAAACCGATACTACTTTTCTTGTAGTTGTGTGATCTGATCTAGTTATTTCTATCATACGAGTACAATTGTAATAATTGGCTTGAGATTTCTATCTCCGAAAGGCAAGATATAAAATTAGTCACAAACATCTTCATCTCATCGTTTGTGATTCCACAATATTCTTTTTCGCTGCGTCGATTAAGATTATTGTGAGGTAATTGATAATACTGAGATGTTCTTCGGGAATATAAGTCTGGTTTATCAATTCGTTCCTGTTCACCTTGATTTATCAAAAGACAGAACAAAAACTCGTAGGTATATTTGTCGGAGACGAATTTATCTATTATCGTAGACTTTTCTGTGTGATACAGATTTGTTTTTTAAAGTCTTCGACTTTGGTTCGTAGCAAATTTTAGTTGTGGGTGAGATCAGCTAAGGGAATCAATTACATAGTATCCCACTGGGATCACAGGCGTAGGAGCATAACTGTACCTTGGATCAGTGTGAGATTGATTGGGGTTCAACTAAAGCCCAGACCGAAGTTAACTTGGAGTAGGCTAGTGTCTGTAGCGGATCAATACAGTGTATGTTTAATCTAGACTAGGTCCCGGGGTTTTTCTGTATTTTTGGTTTCCTCGTTAACAAAATTCTGGTGTCTGTGTTATTTTATTTTTCGCATTATATTGTTTATCTTTATAATTGAAATAATACAGGTTGTGCATTGAAGTTCAATCAATTAGAATATCCAACCTTTGGTTGTTGATTTATATTGATTGACACTTGGATATTGGTCTTTGGTACCATCCAAGTTATCTCTATAGTATTTGATAAAGACTCACATATTTATATTTGCTTGAGTATATATCAAATCGAGAGATTGAGATATAAACTCTTTTATATACTTTTTATCTAGATTGAGTCTGACTATCTAGTTGATTATTTAGAAAGTATATTGGAGTTTGTCCATACAGATTGCTAAGCGAAATATTGTGTGTAGTTGTTAGACCCTCGTTTTTTCACTTAGCTTTGTGATACTTCGTACACATTTTATTTTCTGGGATCCAAACAAGCAGTTAATTTCAATAGACATCAGACTTATTGAGACCGAACAAACTGTGTAGTTGATTCTCCTTGTAGAGTTACTTGGATAGATTTTTTTTTTACTCATATATATTATTTCTATAATCTTGTCTTGATTTGATAATTGACCAAATGAGTTATGTTGAATAAAAACAGATCCTTTATACTAAACTTTATCTTTGACCATTTCCGGGTTTGGGAGGTATACAGTGAGGTGATGGAACATGTTAGTCCTTTACTGTTTCGGGTTATGATCCAGAGAAATTGAGAGCAGAAGTCCTCACTGAGGGTGAAGTGACTTAATATAGTAGATTCTATCTTAGATTTTATGTGTGTAAACCAGATTGGTTGTAAGCGCAGAGATACCAAAAGAACTGAGTAACTACTCATAGTTTACATGATCTAAGCTATAAGAAGTTGTGGTAGTCAATTTGTAAAGCGGCTTAATTTTGAGAATATTCAAAACTGGACTAAGTCCCGGGGTTTTCCTGCCTTGCAGTTTTCCTCGTTAACAAAATATTATGTGTTGTGTGATTTACTTTACTTCCACATTATAATCTTTATCTTTAGAATTAAAATAAATACACTTATATGTTAATTAAATTTGGTACGATCCCATGGATTGGTTCGGTCACGAACTTAAGCTATATACCAAGTTAACATCTTGTTAAAGTAATTTTTGGCAGGTATTGTTTTTGTAAGATTACGTATATCATTTCTATAGTAAGTTGATATGAAAATATTATGATGTACTTGGTACACTCGTCATTTCAAGTATATATTCGAGATTGAGTTCAAACCGCTCGTCATCGATGTTGGCCTTAGAATTGACATACGCAATCCTAGCATTTTATATTTTTAGTTTTTATAGCATGGGCGGAACCATGGTTGACTAACCCATAACAATATGAAACCCTTTATTTTATATAGACAACCTAATATTTAACATATTTTTATAATATTTTTATCCATCTTCGCTAATAATGTTCTGCCTCTATAATAAACAAAAAATGAGTAATTTTTGTTGGTGATTTTTTTTCATCTATTTGTAATAGGACTCCCGATTGTGGAACGAAAACACGTTTTTTCCTTCCCGTGTTTTTCAGTTCAACTTCAAACGATTGTCGGATAATCGCTGATATAAATGTTATTTTTATCAAAAAAATTTATAAGACAATGAATGACATCTGATAATTATTTTTGAAACGGATACCACAATTAATTTATATTGTTAACATGCCGGTGTTCGATTAAATGGAGATGATAGTAAAATTTAGGTTTAAGAGAAGTTACTAGTCCCTCTTCAAAGGAGGTCCCACCCACTTTCATGATTTTTTTTTTTTTTAGAAAAGGAAAAGAGAAATAAAAATGATGAATGGACCATCATTTAAAATCACTCCAAAACCTCTTCTCATATCAAATTTTTTACTGGATTCTATGACAGTCAGTTTGGGACCTATCGCTTCCTAAAAGGGTTCACTGTTTTGTTTTTGGGAGTATTTATTCATTTTCTTTTCCTTTGTTTTCAATAGGAGAAGAGTTTTTATTAATTAATAACCTTAAGCTACATTGTCTTTCTTAACTAAGGATAATAACCACACATATTTTTTTATACTGTCTAACTAAACTAGAATCACAAACATCAACTTTCTCTCTTGCTACAAAACTACATTTCAATTCTATAAAAATTTCTATAGACTTACACAGTCCAAAATAACTTTGTTTTTTATCCATTTAATCCTATGAATAGCTGCAAATACGTTCATATTATCTCTCTTCAAGTGCAGATAAGTTAATTCTTCTCCTTAGCCCATAAAATTTCTTCTACTGCACCTAATCCCTCGGCTTGTTCTATATTTAACTGCTATTTGTATGCCTTTTGTTCCTTCGCAAGTACCCGCCACAGTACAAATAATCATAATGCCTTTATCTGTAATGTCATGAAAACTATAGAAGTAGAATTAATTTAGGAGCACATGACCTGCTCTATCCTAAGCTTTTGTCCACCATATGTTGTGATCTTTAAGCTACTATTTCACTTCTTGAAATGATAAGGGTACCAAGTACACCACAATATTTTCGATACAATCAATAAGTGTAATACCCTGCATGATCTACTATAGACAGAAACTGTCAAGAAGATAACAACCACAAGGTATACACTTGGTATATAGTTACTGGTTCGAAACCAAACCTTAAACTACAGGGATCAACCTAAGTGTTTTGGATTAACGTACAAGTGCAATTACATTAATTATAACTTAAAAAAATTATAACGCGAAAAGTAAAGTAAAAGCACACAACAAGATTTTGTCAACGAGGAAACCGCAAGTGCAGAAAAACATCGTGACCTAGTCTAGTTTTGAATACTCTCAGAATTAAGCCGCTATATAAAAACACTACCAAGTTCGTATAGTTGAGACGAAGTAAACTACCCTTAGTTACCTAGTTTTCCCAGTATCCCTACACCTACAACCATTATGGACAATGCACGTGAATCCTAAGATAAAGTCCACTATCTGAAATTGCTTCAGTCTCTCTGAAGAATTTAAGCACTCAACCCTTTCGATCGTCTTCCAAACATTAAATGACTAATATGTTTGATAACCACTCTCTTATCTCAGAAAATCAATCAGAGATATGCAAGTGTGACAAAGGCCTTTCTGTTTAAAATCAATTAAAATACTTTGTCGAAGCATGAACACTCTAGATAGACATAGTATTAAGGAATACAATACGAAGTTTATTGCTTAACCATTAAACTTTGTATATAAGACATCGACATAATCGTTTGAATACTATTGTGATTATGTATGGGCATGAGGTGAGGATTTCATCATAGGAAACAATGTTTTACATGTGTTTTAAGGAAGTAAATTCATGAACTTGTTTTGTGAATCGAAAAGGAAATCGCCAGGTATTATTGGTATTGTTATTGATTGCATATCTTTTAAACTACCAATATGTGTGATTAGTATAACCGCTCATGACTTGTTTGTGTTCTTGGTAAAACTATTCACAAAGGCTTTACTTTTGTATTGGTATGACTTTTATTAGTGAAACCGATCTTAAGTAATCACCTGAGATGGTATGATCGATTTTGTGTTATTGGTAAGACCGACTCTTGGTAAAGGGGAACTGATACTAGTAAGAGGTGCAACCTATCACAAAGGGGAATCGATCCTTGTATGAGGTGCATCAATTTAATATAATAAAGGGGAACCGATCCTATGGACATGTGCAACACATTTTTAGGCAAAGGGAAACCGATCCTATGGACATGTGCAACACATACAAGTTAGATGCCATATATATGTGGGGAACCGATCCTAGTACCTAGTCAACCGAATTTCGGTAACTAGTGTGACTATGCACAATACCCACATGGAGGTAGAACCGAAACTTGTTTTGGTAGAACCGTGAAACCCATGAATGGTGATTGAGTGTTCTTGATCAATCAAATAGTTCTTGAAAGTCAGATGAACCAATTCTAAACTTGTTTGGAAGTGTGGCAAATCGGTTTCAAGATGGTAAGTATGAAAGAGGATTTACTAAGTAAGGATGTTGACATACTTTGAACATGTGCAGTAACGTTTATTTTTAATTGTTCAAAGTTATTCATTAATATCTAAAGGAAGAAAATCCCGGATCGAAATAAATAAGTTAGGAATATTTTAATTAAGGTTTTTAATTTAATTATTGGAAAATGAAAATTAGTAATGTGCATTTGCTAGTTGGAGATTTTCTAAGAGATTTTCAGTTAATATTTGGACAGAGCATTTCCAGGAATTATGGAAACCGACTTTGGAATATATTGCATATCTTGAGAATATTTCGGTTTTGGAAATTCCTTGGTGTCTAACTTCCTTGTCTATAAATACTTGAAGTTTGCATTTCGAGCAAATTAAATCCTCGTAACAACAAACTACCTCAGTTGTGTTACTACTTGTGAAGCCGCCTATTCGGAGAGGAGAGTAACCTAATTAGGAAAAATCTCTTACGGTCGCTCAGTTTAAAGACTTCTTTGGGATTGAGAAGATCTATTAGTACCGTTGGTGGGAAACTAGATAATTGTGGTTTATCTTTTTTTTTTTCGATTGATTAGATTGACTAACAATGGTTGAACTATGATTGCACCTAGTTTGTTTATGCTTGATAATCTTCTCTTCTGATATAAGATTCACTCAAACTAGATCGAAGTTTCGACAGGGATCTTTAGACTGTTTGTAGATCTAAAGACGTCTTGTGATAATCCATTGTTAACAGACTCTGTTCTGTGCGTGATTGATCATAAGAGATTCAAGTTGTTGTGTTCAAGTGTTTATTGAAGATCTAAGAAGATTTGAAGACAAATAAGACTTTGAAGATTTCTGATTTGGGTTTATAATCTTTGGTATGCACAATACTTTTTTCGGTAAAAGAGGAACCAACTATAATCGGTTTATCCTTGTGGTAGATTAGATTGATTAGTTATGTAGATTTGCATCAATACAATTCTTTGTGATTAAAAGTATTGATTGCAAAATCTTAACAATTACCTTTGGTAGTTGATAATAAGATGGATCTAAGAACCTGACAAAGGAGTTTATTGAGATAAACAGAAGAGCCTTTGTCGAACTCATATCACTTGGTTGAAAAGAGTTGATACCAAACAGATTTGTTGTTCCTTTATTATTTGGAATACGAACCAAAGGAATAGTTCCAAGTACGTCACTTATTACAGGTCAGAGGCGTGGGAATACAGACGAAACTAGGTGAACTATAGGTTTAGTTGCTTGGTCTCAACTATATGAAGTTAGGTTTGATTTTGCATAGCGGATTAATCCTAAGAGTATTCAATTCTGGACAAGGTCCCGAGGTTTTTTTGCATTTGCGGTTTCCTCATTAACAAAATCTTGCTGTGTCATTTATTTTTATTTTCTGTAATTAATATTGTTGTTATTTGTTGATGGTGGATTTTAGTTCAGGGCTAAAGTTGTAAAACCAATTTTTTGTGTAACCATCCTGCAGAGGATGAGATTATTTTATAAGTGATGAATACTTCTTCAATTTATTAATTCACCTAGAATGGAGCATGTAGTAACAATCCCCCGAATATTCTATGAATTTTAGCATTATTGATTAATGCATAAAACGCCTTGTATTTCCTGTGATGTTCCTAGCAGGACTCTTATTGTTAGTGCGGCATGATGACTGATTGTTACTCGCAGCAGAGTAGCATGAATATCCAAGTACCAACCGTGAGGCATGCACGAAATGCTCGTACATACTGTAACTCTCGGTGTGTTATACTAGCCCGATTGAGCATGTAACTCTCGGTGTGTTATACTAGCCCGATTGAGCGTTTAGACTGTCCATAGCAGTTTAGAAATGATCACGATCATCCAACTTCACCAGCATGATTGGATGGTCCAGATCGAATCCAATACCCCCAAGCAGGTATTGGAATATTCACTGCCGACCCAACGCGGGTCCCGCATGGTCGGCCTCCCCGAAAGGGGTGGCATAACTTGTCAAACCGTCTAAACCAAGCATAATGGACAAGAAACCCTAAATTAGGGTTTGCGGCACATTACATGTGTCGCAAAACGATCTCAACCATCCATCTTCGGAGGCATAGATGAAGGGTGAAGATGTGGATTCAAAGGGCCCGGAGCATGGAAACACAATCACCGTGGGCCCATATACACACATGACCAGTCGGTCAGGACCAACCATGGTTGGTTGTCCCAATTCGTGCGCACAAAACAAAGCATGACGCACGACCATCCAAAACCCTGATTAGGGTTTGTATTGATCACGAGCGTCCGTTTTCTCCTGATCGAATGAAGAGCTTAGGAGACAACTGAGCAGGTCCAGTGAGCATCAACATGATTACCGTGGAACCATCTATCTCCTCACCCGACCGAACAAGGCATACCATGCCCAAACTAGCGTGGCCACTCTTCCCAAATCACAAACTGATCTCGACCACTCAACTTCGCCAGACAAATTGAGTGGCTTAGATCATGTTTCCATGGGACAGTCAGGTATACGCGTGAATATTAGCCTACCACCTACACGCCGGACCAATCGGCCGAGACCGACCAAGCTTGGTCGTCTCGAAATGCGCTCCTTGAAGGTGGCATATCGCGCCTTTTAGGAATCCTTTGCGGCGTAGGATTTCTGTCGCAAATCGACCTCAGCCGCTCAACTTCACCGGTAAATTTGAGTGGCCTAGATCAAACATTCGTGGGACAATGAAGCATGGACATGGACATTAGCATGTTTTCTACACGCATGCCTAATCGGTACTCCATGAAACGTCTCCCAGGCTTGCATTCGACCAAGCTAAAGGAGTGCACTCGCGCACCTCCTAAACCCTAATCCGATGGTCGCAGATGTGGGTCGCAAGTCATCTTGTCTTTCCAACTTCTCCATCCTAGACGGACGGCCTAGGATAGGAGTTGGGCGACTAGTGAGGTATCACCGTCTGCCACTCTGGCATACCATATGGTCGGCCAAGGGAGGATTTTCCAGCGCAGCCTCCAAACCCTCACGTGAAGTAAGCAGGGCATAATGCTCAACATCGATGCTTCATATATGTCGAATACATTCGATGCATAACATGCATAGAATAAACACGATACTTTACAAGTATTGACTTCCTAAATAACTTAGTTATTTAACTAGCATTACATGCTATATTCTGTGGGTCCCATGATCCACACACTCGAGACATCAATCATGTCACAAACTGGGGGATACATACTGGGGTATTGGTCTGGCGGTTTACAGCATGCAGCGTGCAATGCGCCATCACAAGAACGTGTCAGAAAGACATGGACGGTTAGTGATGATAGGAGAAGTGGGCAAGATTGATCGTGTGACACTAACACACAACTCCACTACTCCATCACTCCACTTCCTCCACTTCCCACGAGAGACGTGAATAAGGCTCAAATGACTTGTATAAATAGGTTCTCCTTCCTATTTCCAAGGATGACACGACACAGAAACCAATTGTTAACACGAAACGTAATCAAAGACCCAGAGCATGCTTGCATTGATCGTTAGCTTGCTCACCCTTCTATTACAAGTCATAAACAAGCCTACGTCTTCACAATCTCAACACCTTCTTCGCTTCCCTCCCTAAGATCAACCCCATCTACTTCGCTTTGTGATCGAAACAAGTCTGGAATGGCCATTTCTTGGTTTAGGCCAGAATTGTATAGATTGATCTCTCGAATCAAAAGCACTCCCGTGCAGTGCATTTGTTTAGGGTTTAGATTCACTTCTCATCCACACACCCCAAATTACCAAAACCAGCAGAAGTAGTTTTTACCCATAAACAATTAGCGACTACAGTGGGAGATTAATCTCTCGGTTGTAAAGTCATTTCATCAATTCCCAATCTCATTGGTTGATTTCAATATGGTTGGTCTTAGGACTCACCAAACAATTTCAAATTCCGGTCGAAGTTCCTCCAACGAAGATGCTCCTCCTCCCAATGGCGTGTCTGATGGTATAACCGGAAGAATCCCAACATTGATCGAGTTAGCATGGGTGCATAGGATTCACACGAAGAACATGGACCTGATCAAATAAACGATAAACGGCATACTCGATCTCCTCATTAAGATGACATCAGAAATGAGCGGTTCCCATGTCACATAGATTTCTATACCGGGGACTGATCCTTACTACAATCCTCCTCAAGTCAGCAGTTTCACTATGAATCAGAGGCCGGTGGACCAGGAAGCGGCTTCCCTAGTAGAAAGATTGTGTGAACTTTTACACCTCTCGAAGAATCAGCGGGCGGAAACATTCGCTGCAATCAACCAGATAGCCTTGGACGTGCAACTAACTCCTTTACGTCCAGAAACCCTCAAAACACCATATATATCTATAAATAATGTTACATTTACAGAAGAAGAAGACATGATGGCGAAAGAAGGTCACAATCGGGCCCTACATGTCACTGCGCGCATCAAGGATTCAGAGTTCAAGAGGGCCCTCGTCGACACAGGAGCATCTTCGAATATGATTACCCTCGAGACACTCAGGACGGCCAATGTTCTCCCAAGCAAGATCGTGCAACAGACTACCACGATGACAGATTTGAAGGAAACCAAACCAATACGTACGAGTACGTCAATATGAATTTATTTATAGGACCCGTCCAGTCTAAAGTGAAATTCGAAGTCATAGAAAAGGAACCGGACTACCACATGATATTGGGGAGACCATGGCTTCATGACAATAGGATTGTTCCTTCAACATATCACCAGTATTTGAAGACTATGCTGACTAAGGAAGTCGTTCGCATCCCTACATCGTTCTCTCCTTACGCACCGATCGGTGGCGTAGAGTTCTTTGAGCCGAAAGAAACTCCGCGGGAAGAATTAGGGAAAGTTCATTGCATCTCACTCCCAATGTGGGCATCAATCCAGGAGGAAGGCCAACTTGCATCGTTGAAGGCTAAGCCCCATGATATGTCAGAACATGATTCTTCGTCTGGTGAAGCTACAACTCATTTTCACACTAAAAGAGAGCGAACTTTTGTAGCAATCCGTGATCAGGAGGGAAAGACCGTATACCGACGCCGCTGTTAGCAATTAGCAGGGGTGGCTACTACCCATCCTCTCCGCCCAATGGAATGCTACAACAACGAAGAGACGGAGGAAGAGGTATTAGACGCTCCACGACAGCTGCAGGACGGCACTAACTCCACAACCGACAAGCTCGAAGTTGTTAATATCAGGAGTAAGGAATTCCCCAAGCCTATCTCTATCATCTCAGACTTGTCCACAGATGAACGCACGAAGATTATGCAACTTCTCAAGGAATACCAAGACATATTCAATTGGACGTATGAATAAATGCCCGATTTAGATGAAAAATTGTCCACCCATCACCTGCATGTCATACCTGGATCCAAGTCGGTCAAACAGTCTCCGAGAAAATTCAGGCACGAAGTGGAAGAGCAGATCAAGACTGAGATATGGAAGTTGCTAGCCGATGTCTTCAATAAACCCATTCATCACCCGACCTGGTTGGCTAATGTGGTTCCAGTAAAAACGAAAAATGGGCAGATCAGATGCTGCGTGGATTTCATAGATTTTAATAGATGTTTCCCCAAAGATGATTTTCCTCTACCTAACATCGACATGTTAGTGGATGCAACCAGTGGTCATGGCATGTTCTCCTTCATGGACGAATACAGCGGGTACAATCAGATAAGAATGTACGAGCATGATGCGAGTAAGACAGCTTTTCGAACTCTTATCGGAAATTTTTACTATACAGTAATGCCATTTGGTTTGAAGAACGCCGGTGCGATATATCAACACGCTATGACGGCAATATTCCACGACATAATGCACAAGCAAGTTGAAGACTACGTGGATGATTTAGGAGTCAAATCGAGGGCTCGATCAGATCATACAGGAGTCCTACGGCAAGTGTTCGAAAGGTGTCGTGAGTACAAATTGAAGATGAATCCATTAAAATGCGCCTTCGGTATTTCTTCAGGAAAATTCCGGGATTCAAGGTAACCGCTAAGGGAATCGAGGTAGACCCATCCAATACTCAAGCCATTCTCACGATTCCGCCGCCATGAACTGTGAAGGAACTCCAAAGCTTCATGGGCAAGGTGAACTACATTCGGCATTTCATACCCGACTTAGCCCAGCTCGTTGCTTCATTCACTCCCTTGCTGAAGAAGGGAGCAAGATTTATCTGGACCGCACTACAACAGGAAGTTTTTTGGAAGATTCAATGGATGTTGTCATCTCCAGCGGTCATGAAGTCCCCTGTCCAAGGGAGACCGATATATCTCTACACAGCTTTCAGCGATACTACCGTAGGGGATTTGATCGCACAGGAGGATGATGAGGGAGTCGAACATCCTATATACTATTTCAGTCGAGTACTAAGAGATGCTGAGCTCAAATATCCCAAAGCGGAGAAGGCGTTCCTAGCACTGATTCATTTCATTCAGAAGTTCAGACATTACCTGCTGTCCAACAAGGTAGTACTCATATCTAAATCCGACCCTGCGAAGTTTTTACTTTCAAATCTGGTCTTGATGGGAAGGGCGGAAAAGTGGCTTCTCCAAAGGTCGGAGCTAGACATAACGTGCACATCACCGAGAGCTATCAAAGGACAAGCTATTGATGATTTACTGGCAGCGTTCCCTGGAGAAGGCACTACTGCATTACACGAGGATCTTCCCGGAGAATTTCCAGAGATCTCCGTTGTCGAAAGAGAGGCATGGTTATTGTATTTCGATGGCTCCTCCACTCCTAGAAATAACACTGGAGGAGCAGGCGTGGTCCTAGTATCTCCAATTGGTAAAGTCTTTTCACATTCTTTCAAGATGGACTTTCAATGCACCAACAACTCATCGGAGTATGAAGCCTTTCTCATAGGACTGTCAATAGCCAAGCAAGCAGGGGCCACTCGCCTAGAGATAAGAGGTGACTCTAAATTACTGGTTAATCAAATGAACGGAATATATGCATTGAAGAAAGCAACACTGGACCCGTACCGATCAGAAGAGAAAAGGCTGTTGAACTACTCTGCAGATGCAACCATAACCCACGTTGGTCGCAGCAACAACAGACATGCCGATTGTTTAGACACACTGGCGTCCAAATTGCAGCTTGAAGGTTTGGAAGAGACTCTGACGGTAAGAAGGAGGACGGTGGAATCAACATGACTCTCACAACGCGAATATATTAGGCCCTGTGATTGGCGAACTCTTATCATTCAAGAACTCAGCAGCTCACTTTCTCAAGGAAAGGTTAGTCTCAAAACTCTGCAGAGATATTTCATGCTTCATGGTATGCTATAACATCGAAACCCGGATGGTTCCCTATTGAGATGTCTCGGAGATGAAGAGGCACAGTTACTGCTTAACCGCGTTCATACTGAAACCTGTGGACAAACGTTGGTGGTAATGCTCTATCGTTGTCTTCAACGCCTGGGCTATTATTGTCCAGAAATGGAAGCTCAATCTCGTTTACTCCAGAAGTCTTGCACCAATTTCCAAGTGCCGCCACACCAACTGGAGGTCCTCAATGTAAACCATGCTGGGGACTGGAGAGAACCGTACATTAGTTATCTCCGCGATGGAGTAACTCCTGCCAATCAAAGGGATGATGTCAAGATGAAACAAAATGCGAAGTGATTCATATTTCATGAGGGGATCCTATATCGTAAAAGTTTTGGAGGCGATCTATTACGGTGTCTGACTAAGGAAGAGGTTTCGACTATGTTGAAAGGAATGCACGGAGGGGAACATCAAGGGAAGAGGAAACTATTTCTCCAAATACATGAGAAGTACTATTGGCCGACCATGGAGGATGATGCAGCTTCATTAGTGCAACACTGTCACGAGTGTCAAGTTCACGGGAACCTCGTTCACGCACCTTCCTCTCCTTTACACTCGATAAGCAGTCCATGGCCCTTTTATAGCTGGGGACTTGACATTATTGGGAGGATTAATCCGTCATCGTCGAAGCAGCACGAGTAATCATAACTGCGACAGAGTATTTTACCAAGTGGGTTAAATCCATCCCTCTACGGGGAACTAAAGGAGCAACAATTGCTGCCTTCATCAAAGAATACATCATTTGTCGGTTTGGTGTACCCAAGCACATCATCACCGACAATGGCACTCCCTTTGCAAACAAACAGGTACAGGAACTACTTGAAGAATATGGAATTAAACAGGTCTTCTCCACCATCTACTATCCTCAAGGAAACGTACAAGATGAGAGCAGCAACAAGACACTGATCCGGATTCTCAGTCGAACAGTGCATGACAACCCCAGTAACTGGCACGAACAGCTGCCTATGGCACTATTGGCATATCATACGGCACCTAGAAGTTCCGTTGAGGTTTCTCCATATTCACTTGTTTACGGTGCGGATGCAGTTCTCCCATCAGAAATCAGGATTATGTCAGCAAGGATTGCAGAAGAAAGTGGGGTCCACTGGAGCGAGGCTGAAGCATCTAACTCGAGAATTGCTGAGTTAGACACTCTGGATTCCAGAAGAATCAAGGCAGAGGAGCGCGCTCAGGTATACAGAAACAGGGTTTCCAGGGCGTATGACAAGACTGTAAGGCCACGTGTTTTTGGAATAGGAAATTTGGTCTTAAAGACAGCCAAGCACATTCAACAATACATGTCTGCACCAAAGTTCTCTCCAAAGTGGGAAGGTCCATATGTGATTACTAAGGCTTACAGCACCGGATACTAAAAGATCATTAAGGAGGATGGAGGCAAGTTAGAAACAGTCATTAATGGAAAATGGATCAAGGCATACCATGCCTGATCATTGTCCCCCAACTGTCCCACGACATGACAATGCAGACATTTTCATTACACATTTAAATTATCAATTTATTCGGAAAAAAATGCTAATAAAAAAAAAACTTCATCCATCTGCCAATGCAATCAAGAATGTTCAAAAATAAAATTGGCAATAAAGGAGCGTATCCTAGAAGAGGCCTCCAGCAGATTATAGTTCCTTGAAAACATCATCTTCAACCTAGCATGATACCTCTGTTCTATCCTTGAAGTTTTGAACCGACTGCTCCACCTTCTTTGATTCTGCAGCCAGATCCTTTTCCTCCTCCAAGATAGATTTTGTAGCAGGAACAACATTCACGAGGATACCAGCTCGATCAACCTTGAAAATATCAAGACGCTGTCGCAGCCAGCCCATATTGAACTCCATGGATTCGCAGGTAGATACCATGTTCTCCCACTTTTCGAGATTTGATTCAGCGACGTTGCGAACGGAAATATTCTACATCTCAGCAATCATGGGAAGAAGGCAATTTACTGTAGTAACCAGAGCAAATGAGCAGTGCAGAACTATATTCCTGGTTGCTATGTGGACATACTTTTTCCACACTTTTATATACAGAGGCACAAACTCCTTCCACACTAAGAATCCACCAACATCTCGGTAGCTGGAAGACAGAAATTTCATGTGTACATCAAATGAAAGACCCGCATTGGGGTATTCGTAAGATGAGATACCCATATCAGCATCTTTAAGGTCTGCAGCATCAGGCGTGTTCGAGTTTGAAGGAAGAGGACTGGTTAAGTCACCATCATCGATAACCGTTATACATGTTCTAGTGGGGTATCTCTGCAAAAAGAAAAGATCATTCGCCTGATTATCAGGAATAACAAGCAACTATGCAGAGAAGAAAAGGGAAAGAGGGACAAACCGGTATGACCTTCTTGACTCGGAGAACATGAGTAGGGGACTCATCATGAAGCCCAGGCGCAGATCGTGCATGCTTAACAGAAGATCCTGGGTGGTATGAAGAAGATGATCCATTGTTGTTCGGCATGATGAGGAAACAGAGTTTCTGCCAGAGAACCCTATTGTAAAATTACAAAAAATGGTTCAAAATCTCCATGCATGCATATATGTCAAGGAAACCCTAAAGGAAGAGTAAAGCGGCCGCAGCGAAGCCTACCCGATATATGAGGATTCAACACTGACCAAGTCATACTTTCTTTCAAACCCTAATCAAAGATTGAGAGAACAACTAGATACGAACGATTTGGCCAGAGCAGTGTGTAAACACCCACGTAGGGGAATCCCAATGGAAGAAGGCGTCTAAGGGAGGAATTCGGTCCTACCAAGGCCCGTGGTCACGCATGCATGGATGATTACCCACGATTGGTCAGAGTCCCTCTAGGTAAACTTCCCTCATCTCGTCCTCTTATGTTATATATGTCACCATCTCATGCCTACCCCACAATAATGTAACCATTATGTGCTAGGCAGGGGACTTAATGTTGATGGTGGATCTTAGTTCAGGGCTAAAGTTGTAAAACCAATTTTTTGTGTAACAATCCTGTAGAGGATGAGATTATTTTATAAGTGATGAATACTTCTTCACTTTATTAATTCACCTAGAATGGAGCATGTAGCAACAATCCCCCGAATATTCTGTGAATTTTAACATTATTGATTAATGCATAAAACGCCTTTTATATCTTGTGTTGTTCCTAGCAGGACTCTTATTGTTGGTGTGGCATGATGACTGATTGTTACTCGTAGGAGAGTAGCATGAATATCCAAGTACCAACAGTGACGCATGCACGAAATTCCCGTACAGGCTGTAACTCTCGGTGTGTTATACTATCCCGATTGAGCATGTAACTCTCAGTGTGTTATACTAGCCCGATTGAGCATGTAACTCTCAGTGTGTTATACTAGCCCGATTGAGCATCAAGACTATCCATAGCAGTCTAGAAACGATCACGATCATCCAACTTCACCAGCATGATTGGATGGTCCAGATCGAATCCAATACCCCTAAGCAGGTATTGGAATATTCACTGCCGACCCAACATGGGCCCCGCATGGTCGGCCTCCCCAAAAGGGGTGGCATAGCTTTCCAAACAGTCCAAACCAAGCAGAATGGACAAGAAACCCTAAATTAGGCATAGATGGATGGTGCAAATGTAGATTCAAAGGGCTCGGAACATGGCAACACAATCACCGTGGGCCCGTCTACACACATGACCAGTCGGTGAGGACCAACCATGGTTGGTTGTCCCAATTCGTGCGCACAAAACAAAGCATGACGCACGACCATCCAAAACCTTAATTAGGGTTTGTATTGATCACGAGCGTCCGTTTTCTCCCGATCGAATGAACGGCTTAGGAGACAATTGAGCAGGTCCAGTGAGCATCAACATGATCACCGTGGAACCATCTATCTCCTCACCCGACCGAATAAGGCATACCATGCCTGGTTTCTCCAAATCGCACGCCCAAAATAGTGTGGTCACGCTTCCCAAATCACAAACTGATCTCGACCACTCAACTTCGCCAAACAAATTAAGTGGCTTAGATCACGTTTCCATGGGACAGTCAGGTATAAGAGTGAATATTAGCCTACCACCTACACGCCGGACCAATCGGCCGAGACCGACCAAGCTTGGTCGTCTCTAAACGCGCACCTTGAAGGTGGCATACCGCGCCCTTTAGGAATCCTTTGCGGCATAGGATTTCTGTCGCAAATTGACCTCAGCCACTCAACTTCACCGGTAAATTTGAGTGGCCTAGATCAAACCTTCGTGGGACAGTGAAGCATGGAAATGGACATCAGCATGTCGTCTACACGCATGCTTGATCGGTCCTCCATGAAACGTCTCCCAGGCTTGGATTCGACCAAGCTGAAGGAGTGCACTCGCGCACCTCCTAAACCCTAATCCGATGGTCCCAGATGTGGGTCGCAAGTCATCTTGTCCGTCCAACTTCGCCATCCTGGACGGACGGCATAGGATAGGAGTTAGGCGACCAGTGAGGTATCACCGTGATCACCATCTGCCACTCTGCCACACCATGTGGTCTGCTAAGGGAGGATTTGCTAGCGCAGCCTCCAAACCCTCATCTGAAGTAGGCAGGGCATAATGCTCAACAACGATGCTTCATATATGCCGAATACATTCGATGCATAACATGCATAGAATACACACGATACGTTACAAGTATCGACTTCCTAAATAACTTAGTTATTTAACTAGCATTACATGCTACCTTCTGTGGGTCCCACGATATACACACTCGAGACATCAATCATGTCACAAACTGGGGGATACATACTGGGGTATTGGTCTGGCGGTTTACAGCGTGCAGCGTGCAACGCGCCATCACAAGAACGTGTCAGGAAGACATGGACGGTTAGTGATGATAGGAGAAGTGGGCAAAATTGATCGTGTGACACTAACACACAACTCCACTACTCCATCACTCCACTTCCTCCACTTCCCACGAGAGACGTGAATAAGGCTCAAATGACTTGTAAAAATAGGTTCTCCTCCCTATTTCCAAAGAGGACATGACACAAAAACCAAGTGTTAATACGAAACTGTAGATGGTGGATTTTCAACAAAGTCTAAAATCGTAAACTCATGATTGTAAGGACCGCCGGTTCAGCAATCGCATGTGAGTATTGAGACACGAGTCTCTCATCGAATTCTCAACGGAAAGTGCTTTCTCTCAGAGTACATGTAGATATGCAGTCAACGTCTAGACAACGGAATAATCTCATGAATACTGAATACTTTCAGTCATTTCTATATAGTATCACGGGATGGACGGCTCTACGGGGCAATATCGTCTTCAAGAACAAACAACGAGTTTAACCTGACTATATAAAGGATATGGCTTAACGGAAAGTCATGTCAGGATAATTAATGCTCCTATCATAGTCAGTTTATTCTGCTAGGCATAGACCCATGAGGTTAATTATCCCTTCATTTCTCCGATTCTGTGGTCGAATCAACGACGATCCCACGGAATAGCAATAAGATTACTCCGATTCCGTGGTCGAATCAACAACGATCCCACGGAATGGCAATAATATTGCTCCGATTGCGTGGTCGAATCAACGACGATCCCACGGAATGGCAATAAGATTGCTCCGATTCCGTGGTCGAATCAACGACGATCCCACGGAATGGAAATAAGATTGCTCCGATTCCGTGGTCGAATCAACGACGATCCCACGGAATGGAACGACGATTCCACGGAATGGCAATAAGATTGCTCCGATTCCGTGGTCGAATCAACGACGATCCCACGGAATGGAAATAAGATTGCTCCGATTCCGAGGTCGAATTAACGGCGATCCCATGGAATGGCAATATCATTGCTCCGATCCCGTGGTCGAATCAACGACAATCCCACGGAATGGCAATAATCACCTCATTGTTCTGAGTTCATAGTCGAATCTTCTGCCGATCCTATGAATTAACAATAAACATCTATCCATTTTATTACTCGTTTTATGAATTATTCTCCATCAAATTTCATGAATTGGTAATAAATAATTAACGGGCATCAGATCTACCTTTGAGTAAGTCCTGTTTCAAATGGTGCAAGTGTATTCAACGATGATGCATTAACAATCACCGCACGAACGAGTATTTCAAAATACGACGAAACGATGAACCTATGCAAAATAGGGAAGAAAATAATAAAAAATTAAAAATATTTGACCAAGGCGCTGGGACACGGACACACGATCAACTCATCGTGTCATGGTCAGTTCCACGCTAACTCTATATTTTTAATACACTTTTATTATTTTTAATGATTTGATTCTCTCGTTTGATCAAATCTCCATCTTGGGGAAATTCTTCGGATTCGTGGTACTTCTATGAGTCCGTCAAAAAATAATTAAGGAGTGTGTGGGGCGTGACTATTGGCCGACCGACCATGCCTTGGTCCCAGTCGGCCCACACCTCACGGTCCTTATTATTTTTTTATTATTATTTTTCTCTAATTTCATGAAAAACTCTTTGATTTCATGGTATTTTTCCTCAAAAAATTCCTTTAAATCATCAAAAATAATAATAAAATAAAATAAATTATGAAAACTCGTGGGATCGGGCCTTGGCAGGAAGGCCATGCCCTAGCCGGTCCCACATGCCCTGTTTTATTTATTTCATTATTAATTATCTTATTTTTCCTTGATTTCATGGTATTTTTCTCAAAATTCCTTCAAATCATCAAAAAATACCCAAAAATTATTAAAATTCTTGGGATTGGGCCATGACCGGTCGTTCACGCCTCAAAGATCTCACACGGCCGAATTTTATTATTTTGATATTTTTCAAAGACCATGAACTCATGGAAAGTCCTTCAATTCATGAAAACTCTCTAAATTTATCCAATTTCTCAAAATTCATGAATCCTTCATAAAATCATCAAAATATGTAAAACTAAGGAAGAGACACCACGGGACCGTGGTCATAACTGGCCGACCGTGCTTTGACCACCGGCGTCCCAGTCTCACTATTCCTTATTTTATAAATATTTTCCATCGTCTCATGGTGTTTCCTTCGTCTCATGGAAACTCCTTGATTTTAACAAAACTCCTTCATTTTATCGTGGGACCGGCCCCTTAAATCTTTCCTGAATTTTACTTTCGGGCTTTTTTCACCTCCCGAACGAGCTCAAAACCTAAAACCTCCCGAGTTGGGAGATAGGAAATTCTTTTCTGTATGGAATGAAGGGGCGGACCATCAAAATCCGAGTCCGTATGAGAATTCTACATCAATTCTAGTAAAGGACGTTAATTAGGGTTTGGGGATTGCTCAAGCGACCAACAGTTGGTCACGTGATCACTGTGACCGGTCCACACTTCATAATTCCCTCACTTTTCATTATTTTCCCTCGTCCGATGAAGTTTTGATGGTTTTATCAAAAAACTCTAATTTTGTCATATTTTCTCAAATGGTCGCTCAAACGTGCACCAGAAAATATCAAAATTCTCAAGACTGAGACGCGGACACCTTAGGGACACGAGCACATTATCTTGACCAACCAAGATTAGCTCTTCGGATCACGGAGGCCAATCTCATCGATTTTCATAGTTTTTACCTAATTTGCACAATTGCTGGTATTAGGTCCAAAACTTCCAAACACTTTGGATTTTTCATGAAGTGACCATCAGACGGTCATAGGACAACCCATGGCCGGCCCCATGACTCTATGGTCGGTCCATCACTTTCCCATAATTAATTATGTTTTCACACCTAAGTCTCAGACGAGCATTTTGAATAATGATTGAACCAGCATTTAATCTCATTCTTTCACCAACAAATCATGAACTCTTCGTGAATTCATCATATTTGCTCACGTGAGCATATGGATACTACATGGTTGATCCACGGTCTCATGTAGCTGCTCCTCATTTGTCCCATGGTTAAAACTTCTGACCATGAATTGATCATAAATCAGTCAAATTAGGGTTTCTGAGTTCAAGGACCATGCTTCCAGACTCTAACCTTAATAATTCTACGGTGACCTCATGGTCATGAATTTTATTAATTATGCTAGGTTCAACGACTAGCATTTTAATTAATATTCTTGGCACACTGCCAATCATTCATGAGCAACACATGCTCAGATGGTAAAATATTCAACAAATCATCACGAGAGCAACACTTGCTCAGATGATCAATATTTGCTCGAGTTAAGGAATATTGGTTCGACAATCCACCAATATTCAACAATCCATCAAATGAGAAATACTTGCTCACTTCATCGTAAGAATTATACCTCTGTCTCATGACACGTTCAATTCGTGAGTTTCAGAACATCTTGTTCGACTCAGAGATTACATGGACTCATTGTCCCATCAAACCACGAAGTCATCAATTGACTAACAAACCATAAGACGATCAATCGTGTCACTTGGGGGGATATCACTTAGGGTTTTTGTCTGGCGGTCTACGGCACGTGTGTTCAAACACACGATGGAATGTGAGCAAGTCGTGCAATCAGTTGAAGGAATTCACGAGGTAGTGGGTGGAAGGTCGACTGAGTCTTTACACATTGGACAACCGGTTTCGAACACGATTTCCACCTCTCCACTCCTTGATTCCATTAACTGTCACACTTCATGGGATCATGGTGTCTACAATTCCAGCAATATAAATAAGTTCCTAAATCAAGATTGAAGGCATAGAATCGAAAATAGAACGAATACATAGAATACTCAGAGTAAGAATCTCACGTATCTTCGATAACACGAGATCATCATACTCATCAATTGAGCAATTTCTTCACAATCGTTTAACTTCAATCATTCAGAACTTATCATATTCAGAATTCACACACCCACAATCCTTGAATCACCATCGATTCCACATATTTCTTAGCTTCCCTCCTACAGATCAACCCATCCTCTCTTGTGACCGAATTTACTCTGGAACGGTCGTTGTCTCGATTTAGGCCGGAGTACTACGGATTGATCTCTCGAATCTAAGTAGCCCCTTTTCAGCGGTGCATGGTTAAACACTTCGCTCGGTTCAAGGAATTTCCTCTGCACGGTCGTCTTCAATTCCGCATAAACCAGCAGATTGTTTTCCCACATCCACAGATTGGCGACCACAGTGGGAGATCATTCTCTCGGTTGCAATCTTTCATTTTCACAAGATGGTTGGTCTTAGGTCAGGATCGGTTACAAATCCTAATGCAAATATCGCTAGCACTAGCAACAATGAAGACATCCCGGAAACTGTTCCGGACACTAACACTTATGGTGGTGGCATCACTCCTCCTCACACCAGTGCGGAAGGTCATCCTTTGTTCGGTAGACATCACGAAGAAATCAGAGGAAATCCACCACCTACCATGGCTGACCTCTTCAAAACATAAGAGACTTTTGCAAAGAATCAGGCATACATGGATACTACGCAGAAGGAGCTGTGTAATTATCTCAAAACTCTTACTGACAATATGTCAGGGAAAACTCAAGAGAAGGAGAAAGCCTCCGACGCCAATCCTGAAGTAATTCCCGTTGATAACGAAACCGACAAAGCTGCAGACGACTCATCAACAAAGGGATCACCAAGCTTCATTACTCATGAAGATTTGGAGTGTCTTCTGGAGAACCATGGAAAAGACAAGACGTCGCACGTCCATCATCACCAACCTGCGTATCCTTCCGCTACACAGAGGATTCCCCTTCCGAAAGGCTATGTCTCTCCAACGTTCACCCTATATGATGGAACTGGCAATACTCGAGAGAACGTCTCCCGCTTCCTCGAAGCCTTGGGAGAACATGAACACAATCATGTTGTTCGTCTCAAAGAATTCTCAAAGTCTTTGAAAGGAAGAGCATACACCTGGTACAACAACATCGCACCAGGGACCATCAACAATTGGGGAAAAATAATCAATGCATTCTACAGGAAATACTTCTTCGTGTCAGAGCAAGTCACTCTCTTTGATCATGGGAGAATATCTCAGAAGACATGTTAGAACCCCAATGATTACGTGAAGAGGTTCAGAGTCCAAGCCTTGGACTTCCATGATCCAAACGTCACGGAGCAACAACTGGTGGACTTATGCATCAACGGCATGCTCCCAGCCTACATAGATTTACTGGAGAACCTTCGGTTCCAGACTTTTTCAGAGCTCCACGAAGCCGCAAAGAGATCAGCAACCACTGCACCTGCTCTGTTGGAAAGAAAAAAATCTACAAAGACTGAAAAATCGCGAGATACTTTAGGAAGCAGGCGTCTGATCAACAAGCAGTACAACCTCCAGCCCTCCACAAATACTGTTGCAGAAAGGAGCAAACGGGAAGCCAAACTGTCGTGCAAGCATACCTCAGCTCCTTCAAAAGCACAAAGTAAGAATAATCAAGATGCATAAGCCTCTGACCAACGCACAAGAGTTCTTGATCAAGAAGCACATAACTTTAGTTTTCCATTGAAGAGGTGATCGAACTCCTGGATGTCTGGATCCAAGATGGTGCAATAAAGTTGTCATATGTCCAGAAAGAACCAACTGAAGAAGACATGGAAAGTCCTCGTTACTGCCGCTTCCACAGGTTCGTCAATCATCCCACAAAGCAACTGCGCAGTTTTGAAACACATTTTCAAAGAGAAGGTTGATCCACAATAGCTTCAACTGGGGACTAAAGAAGTACACAAGAATCCTCTCCCAGTCAGAACCTTTACACTCTTCGGAAAACCTATCAAAGAAGCAGTTCAAGAATAACGTGAATTACGAAGGCACAAAGGGGAGACATGTTCATAGTACTGAACCATATCGTGTCAAGAAGTCCTTCCCGAAAATACTTCTTGAGCCTCCAGACAACGATCAAGAGATGTACGACTGGGGACTGCTTACCACAGTCAATCTTAGAAGGAACGAATTTGGAAGAACGTTGATCGATGCTGACACCACCATCAACAACATTCCAGTGAAAACCATCGGATTTACATGTATCGCTCGGCAAGAAGATACTCATTCTCCATCTCAATCAGAGACCTCGAAGGAGTGCTCGGAAATACTCATGGCTACATCACATAAGTCCAACTTGGACAGAAACCAAGTTTCGCATAATCAGGAAGATCCAGGATATGACATGTCCTTCAGACGAGCGTAGGCCCACACTGAAAAGATGGATACTTACAAAGAATCTTTGGTTACACATCTCTCCAACGAAGAAAGTTGTGATCCAGAAGGTTTTGCGGACATTCCATCACCAGAGTACTTTGAGGAATTTAAAACTTCAACGAGGTTAAAGCAAGAACCTGCAAAAGATGCATAGATATTCGTCAAGAGGTTCCACACTCAGGCAAGTCTCATTCATTTCATATCTATGTCATTTATTTCCTCACATGATATCCTAGCACGGGGGCTCAATTCTGCTAGCAACTCTGCAAGATGTTATGAATGGTAGCTTCACCGGATTAGTATGACATTTCTCCGAATTGAGTATTGAAACATTCATTACTGAGATGATGTCCAACCATGGAAAAGAACACTTTGGGCATTTCTCCAGAGCCTTGAAGGAGTGTCCATGTGTCCCAGAAAATCATAAAGCTCTGATGTCTGCACAAGTGTTGAATCCCACTACCGCAACGAAAGGGATGATGAATCAACGAAAGATACTGGGGGCCGAGACGATTAAGACTAAGACATTCAAAGCTCGAATGATATGACACTTCAACACTAAAGCATCTAAGAAGTCTTCAAATTGTACTCCCAATCAAAGAGTACACCTTCGATAATGACGCCTCTGGCTTCAGCATAAATACCTCGAGGATGACATACTGATTCACCACTAGTGCAATCAAAATGAAACTAAACTACAATCGTTGAGTCTTCACTATCTCCATGACAAGACTTCTGAAGCAGATGCAATATCATTCACCCATGGATGGCATGAATTCCTTCAACATACGCTGGGGACTTGATCTTACTGGAGAAATCGGTTTTATTTCAATATATGTTATCCACATAACAAGTTATTGCAACCAAATATGATTCCACGAAACTTCATCAACGGGATCTCTCTACATCACAAGCTTCTGCACGACTGAGGAACTTCTTCTCTTCACCGATCACACCAAGAATAAAGGCTGCTGATGCAATCTGCCGCAACATCGTCGACTCACCGACGAATCCAGTTCACAGTAAAATCATATTGTTCAGGAGAATTCATGTTAAAATCCCAGAACACCTTCATCTTAGAGATGCTCAACCCACCAAAAGGCTCACTGGATGGAGGAGCAACTACTATGTCTATAATCATAGTTCTATCCTTTTCGGTCTTTGAAGAAACTTCAACTGTGGTATCAGCGTCAATAATAATCTCTAAGGGAACACCATACATGATCTCAACATCAACAAAGATCTCTGGAGCTCATCATTCATGGTCCCAACACCAACAACGGTCTCAGCAGCAACATCCTCAAGGCTTCATCAACTAATCATTCTATGAAGTAGTACACATGAAGCGGACTTCTCTAAGAACCAATGATTTATATCAATATGTATAGACCTGATAACATGTTCACATGAAGTATTCCCAAAGCTGGCACGACTGGTGGGCATAATCCAAAGTCTTCTACAAGATGTTCTCGTCACCTCTACAAATGAGATACAACACACTTCAGGTCATGGGTTTGCAAAAAACGTGCCAATGGGTGAGGAATGGAACAATACTTCCTCAACAAAAGATGTTCGCCTGTGTCTCTTCAACAACATACCAAAAGATCGCATTAATTGGACATACAAGCTGGAAGATATGGCATTTACCGTCAGGTCTACAAAACCTAAGATATTTGTACGGGATTAAAAATTTCAAACGTGCACGCTTCGTTGGCGGACTTCTACAACTCCAGATTGAGTGATTCTTCTATCATTTAATAACTCAGTCTCTTAGCTTCAAAATTTGGGGTCAAGCATTGAATTCCGACGCCGTGTGAGGTTCCTACAGCTTCTAGAACATACTACATGCAAGAATTCATGGACGGGATTCATAACCTCTACAGTCGATCGATGTCCACCAGGTCTTTTCGCTAAGTCCTTCATCAAGGTACCTCCAGCTTCCTGGTTAGCTCGGCTACTTCATCTTCTTCAACACAACATCACTAGTAAGGAAAGGATTGTCACTCTTTTCTGCTTTCTTGATAACTTCAAGTCTTTCACGGAGCCACTTCAGATTGAAGCCAAGTTCTTCAGCATTCTTCAAGTTTTACTCCCAATCAAAGAGTAAAACTTGGGAAACAACATCTCTGGCTATAATCCGGAAATCATCTATAACACGCAAGATGGCCTCTACTTGTTTCGTCAAGAAATAACTACGCCCTGGATCCCGAGTAACAATAAAGTGTCCATACATTTCCCACAGTTCCCTGTATATAGTAACATATCCGATGGGAACGCTAAAACCTCCAACAAGCTGGTGATATGGGAGTAACTCACTAAATTGATGATCAAAGGAAATCCCTGCAGTAGGATACTTATGCACTATCATCTGGTTCTCAGTTACTGGAGTAGTGTCAATGATCATGGAAACAACTTCAGGGGAAGTAACTTCTGCTATTTCGGGTTCGGTCTCCACCGTCTGAGGCACAATTGGAGTTTCCACCACCTTCACGGTATCAGCGACCAGCACTTCATCATCCTGAGGCGCAGCTATGGAAGTCTTGTCACCAAAACTCCTGGATTTCCCAAATCATCATTATTGGATCCATGATTCCCAACTTCGTCATTCGGCACCTAATGCGAAGATTACATGGGATTAGAATGATTTAAAGGAGATATACTTACTAGGGGAGTCTCTAAATCATTTGAAGGCTCGGAACTACCGGAATCTCCATTGGCAACGCCGCTATCTCCATTCGGTTCAGGATTTCGGGAATTCTCTATATTCCCATATCCCAAAGAAGAGCACGCTTCATCAACATGATCCTTACCTACAATGATTTCTTCCTGGACTCATCAACAATAATTATTAATTCATTCAAAAGATGCCACAATCGCCTGAATGCTTATATCGACTTCTTCATCAGTGTTGGACTGTTTTCCCGGGAACGAGTTGAAGGCCGTCAGTCGATGGAGAAAAAAGTCTAAAAGAAGTAACAAACCTTGGCATCGTGATCCTAATTTCACGGGCAGGGAAAAGTCATGACACAAGGAGAGCTAACAACTCACCAAGGAAACGGCTGGTGACTGCACATCATTTGCTAACGTCCTGTAGTCCTTAATTCTGGTTCTCCGCTCTTGTAGACTTTCTTTCATTTCTGTGGAGTCTACATCTGTCCAGGATTCCACCATACGATCACCCTGTAGTAAATCTAATGAAATAAGCAGAAGTACAACTCAGTATGAAGGATCTCTCACCATCACTCAGAGGTCCCAGAAGCACTATTTCTTGAAGCTGCATCTGTAGAGATATCATCTATGGAAATATCATCTTTGGAAGCATCGTCATGGGAACCGGTCATTCTTGCAAAGTTGTTGTGACATCCATACAACATTTCTACTTCAGTATATCATCCGTAGATGCAAATTTCATCAAAGCAGTGGAATTAAAGCACAACAGAAATGATCAGGATGCTCACATCAGCATCTACAAAAATGGTAATTCTTAACTCTTACCTTTTTACGCTTCCACTAACAGTAGTGAGAGTAATGCTAGAGTTGACACTCCAAAATCGTTCGTTTCTTCGAAACCTACAAAAACGAACAACTCATATTTTTCCATAAAATCATGAATATTTCTACTGTGTGAACTGATAGGTGTCTAAAACACATAATTTAATATCTAGTATTTATGCTTTCTTTGCTATTTTTCGTGTGAATTATGTCTCTTATGTTTGATTTTAAGTTTACTAGGTGCAATGGAGTCATTTGAGGCGAAAGAAGGATAATTATCCATTTGGAGCTTAAAGGGAAAAAAGGTCATTTCATTGGCGACACTATCGGGAACCGAGCCAGAGTTAAGGGGAAACTCTATTTTGGAAGTGCTAAAAATAGACCAACGGTGGTTAAGGGGCTGCCATTCAAGGTACCCCTTATCATTCACGAGTCAACCCCAACCCTAGATCGAGGAGAGGAATCTTCTATCAATTATTTCCTCTCATTCATCCATGTCCCAGAAACAGAAATTGAGAAACGAAATCAGACATTAGCTGTGCGTCTGAAATCAAGATCGAAATGGAAGTTGGGTTCGTCTTTCTCGAAGAGGAGCAGCTGTTTGATGTAAGATTCAGAGGTGAATTTCGAATGAGCAGCAAGAGAGATGAAATTAATGGTGGACTGCAGCTCGTAGTCTGGTTTGGATACGTGGAGTGTTTGTCTCAGTGACTATGTTGAAGCTACAGAATGTGCTGCTACGGAGTTACAGGGAAAACAGCAAGAAGATGGTTGAACTGAATGAATGGATTGCAGGATTGTAGCTGGAGTTTGAAGCAGCAGGAAGGGGGTTCGGTTATAATGAAATTGGTGATGTTGGTAAGCTACAGAATAAGATGTTGGTTTTGGGGTGGATTAAGTTTCAAGATGGCAGCAGATGAGTGAGTTTGCTGAGAAGAGTGTTAATCAATGTGGTACTGGAATGGCAGGTTCATGGTGCAGTAGCACGTGGTGTTGCCAATAAGCAGGAAAAGAAGGGAAGTGGCTTGGTTCTGATGATGGCATTGTTGGTGGTGATTTAATGGTACATGGAGAAGATATGTGTAGTAATCTGTTGAGGCATTTGAAGATAGTTGGTGAATGGCAGTGGCAGCTGTTGCAGGAGATGCAGTTGAGATGGAGATACATGCTAGTGATGTTAGGTTGGCAGTAAATTAAAGCTGTAATTGCAGGTGTGAATTGTAGCGGTTACAAGAGTAGGTTCTGGAGGTTATCGAGTTCTAGCGAGACTATGAAGATGGTGTTGGTTTCGAAGGCCAAGTCTCCACTGAGATTACATGGAAATGCAGGAATGGGTTGGAAGCTGTGTTGCTAGCTGGGATACAGTCTTAGGCGCGAATGGTTTGAGCTGAACTATAGTGCGAGTGATGCGGATGGACTAGGTGGTATCTAAGCTGCCATGGTTGCTGCTGAATGAATTGCAGGTGGATTCGATAACTCGAAGTGGAGATGCTGAGAAATTGCAGCTGCGACCAAGAGCTGGTACCTGAGTTAGGAGGTATGACTCAGATTTAGATCTTAAACTGAGCTGTGGAGTAGGATATTACATGGAAACAGTGGTGCAGATGTTGTTTGAGTGAGCTGTGTGCAAATGGCCAGGTTGTGTGTTGCATTTGTGAATTGCAGGTGATGGCGCAATGAAATTGAGTTGAATACTACAACTGAACTGAAGCTGAACTGGTGGCGAAAACCCTGCAGATTGCAGGGTGTGAACTTGGAAGCAGTGCAGGCGTTGGCGGAGGTTGAACTGTATTGTAATTGCAGAAGGTGGAAGAGCAGGAGCAGCTGGTGGTTATGAAGCTGCAGAAAGTTCAAGGGGATTGCAGGTGACTTACACAGGTGGCTTGGAGATAGCTGAAATTAACACGATGTCCTGAGATGGGGCAGTTCTGGCATGTGACGAAGCTGTAAGCAGGTCATGGTGCTGCAAGGGAGTATGGCAGTAGCATTGCCTGAAACCAATGCTGCAGAAATTGCGCGAAAGAGAGCAAGAATGGCGCGCCGGTGGAACTAGTTCCGGTGGTCGGATTTCTGAACCGGAAGTTGGGATTGTAATGTTTCAGTGAATCGCGAAGGGGGTATGTGTTGGATTCAAGAGTTGGCCGCCGGACATATGAGCTACGCGTCGCGCTTTTGGGTGCGTTTTCGCAAGGGATAGAAAATTGGATTTAGATGGGTTATGTAAATGTTTGAAATGCAGAAAAGAAAAGTTGAGCTACTGGAAGTGTAGAATTTCCTGGTGACAGTTTCCAATGGTTCAAGTGATCGGAGAAAGTTTTCCGGCGACCGGATTCCGGCAACGGTGACCGGATTCCGGCGATGACTTCAGCATTCCGACGACGACTTTTGGGCCCAAAATTTCCAGAGACTTATTTTCACTCACGGGCTTGGTGGACGACTTGGAGACGGGTTTGAGAAGACTTAACCTAATTTTGGGAAAGTATCCTTATGGGGAGAAAAGCATATAAATAGAAAACTCTTTTCTAAACCTAGAGATATCTCCATTAGGGAGAACTTCTACTTTTTGCCTAGGGTTTTAGAAACATGATAGAACTTTTTATCCTTGTTATGAACTCCATGAGCATGAGCTAATTTTATTATTGGTGATGGATTGATTTGATTTCACATAACATGTTTTTTGTTCAATAAATTAGTTTTGTCTCATATTATCGTTTATGATTCACCATTAATATTTTTTCATGATTGAATGTTAGTTTTGTCAAGTTGCAAATTGGTAGAACTCACATGCATATATTTTGCTAGATTAGGGTTATTATACGCAAAAGTGATAATTCCTGATTGCATGTAGCACAAATTTGGTTATTGCTTGTAGAGATATATCCTAGTAACCATATGTGAACCATAACCTTTGTTAAATCGGATTAGTGCTTTTACACGTTCGATTGCTTTGATTGGCCTGATTTCATAGAACTTAATGCATCTAGGGAATTAAACTTGATTAGTGCTTTTACACGTTAGGTTGTTCTTTTAGATAGAACTCATACTCGCATCTTTTAATGTGTTTGTTGATGACAAGAGGAGATTAGCGGGATATTCTTGCGATCAAGGTATTCTAGGGCCATTAATAAAATAGAGATTAAATATCAATTCTAGTTATTGTATAGAAAGCATGTTTGTGAATGAAGATGAATTCTTAACCAATATATTTTCTACTTGATTTATTTGTTTAATTGCTTTTATTTTATTTACTTTATTAAAAACCAGAAAAATCCCCCCTTGTTACTTTTAGGAAACCGAAACATTTGACAACGAAAGCCTCTCTATGGATACGAACTCTTTCTTATCACTACTACATTTATTTTAGTTGAGCAAGAAAGTGAAATTATATTTGCGTCGGCTGACAACCGATCATGAACATTCACCATAGAATTATGAAAACTAAAATATTATTTCATCATAAATAATTGTTTACTTCTAAGCAATATCGCACAAAACTCAAGTTTTGATTTTAGAAAAAATAATATATATTTGCATATATATATATATATATATATATATATAAAGAAAACATTTTATTTACTCATGTAAATAGATAAAAAATATTTTCAACATGAGCCGGGCTCATGAAAATAAATTGTGGACACTCCACGGTTTCAAAAAAAAAAAATCCCATGAATTGACCATGGTTTTCAAAAAAAAAACTCTTTTCCTTCGTGTCGTCGTACGTATTTGAAACGAAGGTTTATTTCAACTTTGTGAAAGCTAACACATTACAAGATAAAGTTTTGATTTACGTGAAATCTCATACACAAAATTTTATCACTGGATACAAGTTCATATATACGTAACAAGAGAAACTCTTTCCTCCGTATCATCATTATTCCCTAAAACAAAGATTTTGCTTCTGTGAAAATTCAATTTTTTCATGATAAAACTTTGACTCACATGGAAGCTCATAAACATAGTTTTATCGCTGAACCTACATATTCATATATGAAGGAAAACCTCTCCTAAATCAGGAAAACTAACGATCAAACGAACATACATTTTCAAAAACGAAGGTTTTCGACGATACCCACAATTATATATATACACGAGTATATGATTTTATCATGATAAATATGTGAACAACCCATAGAACTCATGAAAATTAACAAACATCAGAAAAAAAAAAAAAAAAAAAAAGTTCGGTCGCATACACCGTTTGCCGGCGCCTCCGAGAACGGCGGACAAGGCGGTGATTTGGCAATGGCACTGGTGGTCCGGAAACTTTTCCTCCTCTTGATGCTGGCGTGAAGGTGATGGAGAGGGCTCGTCCCGCAAATATTAAATGACCAAGGACCCGTCGTCCAAATCAGCGGTTCAACACCAATTTATGCTCACCAAATAGCTCCCTAACCATGACAACGAAGCCTTCATCAAGTCGTGGCTCAAAATGCGGTAATGTTTCAACTTACGACTAAGTTCAATTACTAGTATAATTTTTGGCCTGAAAATCACCATTTAATGCTGACTGAGGAACACATCTTTCCTCAGTAAGCAGGGGACTTAATGTAAATGGTGGATTTTCAACAAAGGCTAAAATCGTAAACTCATGATTGTACAGACCGCCGGTTCAGCAATCACATGTGAGTATTGAGACACGAGTCTCTCATCGAATTCTCAACGGAGAGTGCTTTCTCTCAGAGTACATGTAGATATACAGTCAACGTCTAGACAACGGCATAATCTCATGAATACTGAATACTTTCAGTCATTTCTATATAGTATCACGGGATGGACGGCTCTACGGGGAAATATCGTCTTCAGGAACAAACAACGAGTTTAACCTGACTATATAAAGGATATGGCTTAAAGGCAAGTCATGTCAGGATAATTAATTCTCCTATCGTAGTCAGTTTATTCTGCTAGGCATAGACCCATGAGGTTAATTATCCCTTCATTGCTCCGATTCCATGGTCGAATCAATGACGATCCCACGGAATGGAAATAAGATTGCTCCGATTCCGTGGTCGAATCAACGACGATCCCACGGAATGGAAATAATATTGCTCCGATTCCGTGGTCGAATCAACGACGATCCCACGGAATGGCAATAAGATTGCTCAGATTCCGTGGTCGAATCAACGACGATCCCACGGAATGGCAATAAGATTGCTCCGATTCCGTGGTCGAATCAACGACGATCCCACGGAATGGCAATAAGATTGCTCAGATTCCGTGGTCGAATCAACGACGATCCCAAGGAATGGAAATAAGATTGCTCCGATTCCGTGGTCGAATCAACGACGATCCCACGGAATGGCAATAAGATTGCTCCGATTCCGTGGTCGAATCAACGACGATCCCACGGAATGGCAATAAGATTGCTCCGATTCCGTGGTCGAATCAAAGACAATCCCACGGAATGGCAATATCATTGCTCCGATCCCATGGTCGAATCAACGACGATCCCACGGAATGGCAATAATCACCTCATTGTTTTGAGTTCATAGTCGAATCTTCTGCCGATCCTATGAATTAACAGTAAACATCTATCCATTTTATTACTCGTTTTATGAATTATTCTCCATCAAATTTCATGAATTGGTAATAAATAATTAACGGGCATCGGAGCTACCTTTGAGTAAGCCATGTTTCAAATGGTGCAAGTGTATTCAATGATGATGCATTAACAATCACCGCACGAACGAGTATTTCAAAATACGACGAAACGATGAACCTATGCAAAATAAGGAAGAAAATAATAAATAATTAAAAATATTTGACCAAGGCGCTGGGACATGGACACACGATCAACTCATCGTGTCATGGTCAGTTCCACGCTAACTCTATATTTTTAATACACTTTTATTATTTTTAATGATTTGATTCTCTCGTTTGATCAAATCTCCATCTTGACGAAATTCTTCGGATTCGTGGTACTTCTATGAGTCCGTCAAAAAATAATTAAGGAGTGTATGGGGCGTGACTATTGGCCGACCGGCCATGCCTTGGTCCCAGCCGGCCCACACCTCACGGTCCTTATTATTTTTTTATTATTATTTTTCTCTAATTTCATGAAAAACTCCTTGATTTCATGGTATTTTTCCTCAAAAAATTCCTTTAAATCATCAAAAATAATAATAAAATAAAATAAATTATGAAAACTCGTGGGATCGGGCCTTGGCAGGAAGGCCATGCCCTAGCCGGTCCCACACGCCCTGTTTTATTTATTTCATTATTAATTATCTTATTTTTCCTTGATTTCATGGTATTTTTCTCAAAATTCCTTCAAATCATCAAAAAATACCCAAAAAATATTTAAAAAATTATTAAAATTCGTGGGATTGGGCCATGACCGGTCGGTCACGCCTCCATGATCTCACACGGCAAAATTTTATTATTTTGATATTTTTCAAAGACCATGAACTCATGGAAACTCCTTCAATTCATGAAAACTCTCTAAATTTATCAAATTTCTCAAAATTCATGAATCCTTCATAAAATCATCAAAATATGTAAAACTAAGGAAGAGACACCACGGGACCGTGGTCATAACTGTCCGACCATGCTTTGACCACCGGCGTCCCAGTCTCACAGTTCCTTATTTTATAAATATTTTCCATCGTCTCATGGTGTTTCCTTCGTCTCATGGAAACTCCTTGATTTTAACAAAACTCCTTCGTTTTATCGTGGGACCGGCCCCTTAAATCTTTCCTGAATTTTACTTTCGGGCTGTTTTCACCTCCCGAACGAGCTCAAAACCTAAAACCTCCCGAGTTGGGAGATAGGAAATTCTTTTACGTATGGAATGAAGGGGCGGACCATCAAAATCCGAGTCCGTATGAGAATTCTACATCAATTCTAGTAAAGGACGTTAATTAGGGTTTGGGGATTGCTCAAGCGACCAACAGTTGGTCACGTGATCACTGTGACCGGTCCACACTTCATAATTCCCTCACTTTTCATTATTTTCCCTCGTCCGATGAAGTTTTGACGGTTTTATCAAAAAACTCTAATTTTGTCATATTTTCTCAAATGGTCGCTCAAACGTGCACCAGAAAATATCAAAATTCTCAAGACTGAGACGCGGACACCTTAGGGACACGAGCACATTATCTTGACCGAGCAAGATTATCTCTTCGGCTCACGGAGGCCAATCTCATCGATTTTCATAGGTTTGACCTAATTTGCACAATTGCTGGTATTAGGTCCAAAACTTCCAAACACTTTGGATTTTTCATGAAGTGACCATCAGACGGTCACAGGAAAACCCATGGCCGGCCCCATGACTCTATGGTCGGTCCATCACTCTTCCTTAATTAATTAGGTTTTCACACCTAAGTCTCAGACGAGCATTTTGAATAATGATTGAACCAGCATTTAATCATTCTTTCACCAACAAATCATGAACTCTTCGTGAATTCATCATATTTGCTCACATGAGCATATGGATACTACATGGTTGATCCACGGTCTCATGTAGCTGCTCCTCATTTGTCCCATGGTTAAAACTTATGACCATGAATTGATCATCAATCAATCAAATTAGGGTTTCTGAGTTCAAGGACCATGCTTCCAGACTCTAACCTTAATAATTCTACGGTGACCTCATGGTCATGAATTTTATTAATTATGCTAGGTTCAACGACTAGCATTTTAATTAATATTCTTGGCACACTACCAATCATTCATGAGCAACACATGCTCAGATGGTCAAATATTCAACAAATCATCACGAGAGCAACACTTGCTCAGATGATCAATATTTGCTCGAGTTAAGGAATATTGGTTCGACAATCCACCAATATTCAACAATCCATAAAATGAGCAATACTTGCTCACTTCATCGTAAGAATTATACCTTTGTCTCATGACACGTTCAATTCGTGAGTTTCAGAACATCTTGTTCGACTCAGCGATTACATGGACTCATTGTCCCATCAAACCACGAAGTCATCAATTGACTAACAAACCACGAGACGATCAATCGTGTCAATTGGGGGGATATCACTTAGGGTTTTGGTCTGGCGGTCTACGGCACGTGTGTTCAAACACACGATGGAATGTGAGCAAGTCGTGCAATCAGTTGAAGGAATTCACGAGGTAGTGTGTGGAAGGTCGACCGAGTCTTTACACATTGGACAACCGGTTTCGAACACGATTTCCACCTCTCCACTCCTTGATTCCATTAACTGTCACACTTCATGGGATCATGGTGTCTACAATTCCAGCAATATAAATAAGTTCCTAAATCAAGATTGAAGGCAGAGAATCGAAAATAGAACGAATACATAGAATACTCGGAGTAAGAATCTCACGTCTCTTCGACAACACGAGATCATCAAACTCATCAATTGAGCAATTTCTTCACAATCGTTTAACTTCAATCATTCAGAACTTATCATATTCAGAATTCACACACCCACAATCCTTGAATCACTATCGATTCCACATATTTCTCAGCTTCCTTCCTACAGATCAACCCATCCTCTCTTGTGACCGAATTTACTCTGGAGCGATCGTTGTCTCGATTTAGGCCGGAGTACTACGGATTGATCTCTCGAATCTAAGCACACCCTTTGCAGCGGTGCATCTGTGTGAGGTTAAACACTTCACTCGGTTCAAGGAATTTCCTCCGCACGGTCGTCTTCAATTCCGCAAAAACCAGCAGATCATTTTTCCCCATCCACAGAAACGTAATCAAACACCCAGAGCCTGCTTGCATTAATATTAAACCTGCTCACCCTTCTGTTACAAGTCATAAACAATCCTACATCTTCATAATCTTAATACCTTCTTCGCTTCCCTCCCTAACATCAACCCCATCTCCTTCACTTTGTGACCGAAACAAGTCTGGAACGACCATTTCTTGGTTTAGGACAGAATTGTATAGATTGATCTCTCGAATCAAAAGCACTCCCGTGCAGTGTATTTTATTAGGGTTTAGATTCACTTCTCATCCATACACCCCAAATTACCAAAACCAGCAGAAGTAGTTTTTACCCATAAATATTATTATAATTTAAAGTAAATTACACAAATGTTAATTCATATTTACTTGATAGTAATCCTATTGTGTTTAGTTAAGTCCGAACCTCTTATCAAGTAAACATACTTCATTATTTTATTGTCTCGATCTCGTATCCATAGACAATCACACGGAGTGTGAACCGATTAGTTGTATTGTCTCGACTCAGCCATAGACAATCACTTTCGTAGAAAGGACTTATAAGTGGAAAATTTTAGCTTCAGGTATATTTTTGTACCCTCGCCTTTTCAATTGGTATCAGAGCAAGCAAACACGAAAAGATCTAACAATCTGTGTTTGGTGCGATCCATCCTATAATAATGAACTCGTGTTCTCGTGAATGGACTTTAATTAACGCACCACCAAGATTTGATGGAACAAATTATCTATATTGGAAATCTGCCTTGATATCTGTTCTTCAATCACGAGACTTTAATACTTGTCTATTAGTCGTCGATCGTTATATTTGTCCAAAGATTAAAAAAATTGGAAACTGAGTTTAAATGCTTAGTAGATTTTTCAAACGAAGAAAAGGCTCTCGCAAAGCATAATTCAGATGGTTTGAATGCTATAATACGTGTTGTAAGTCGTGATCTACAACATCATGTATTAACATGTCAAACTTCGAAAGAAGCTTGGGATAATCTTTAGATCGCATTCGAAGGAAACACTTCAGAGAAAGAAACTAGACTTCAAACTCTTACGTCCGATTGGGAAAACCTTCGAATGGATGACATCAAAACTTTTGAAGAGTTCATCTTAAACTTTCTGAGATAATTAATGCCTCTTTCTCTCTTAGAAAGACTATCTCTGAAAAGGAAATAGTGTACAAAATTCTCAGATCATTGCCACCAAGATACGATTCTAAAAAGCATGCAATTATAGAAGCAAATGATCTCTTAACTTTATCACGAAGCACACTCGTTGGAAAGTTAAAGATCTTTGATCATGAATCACAGTCTATTCAAAATAAAGGAATTGCTTTTAAAGCTGCAAAAATTCCAAAAGCTCCAATGAAGAATAATAGACAGGTGGATGATTCAGATGAACAGATTACAGAAAATTCTGATGATGAAATTGAACAATCATTATCATTGATTACCAGATAGTTTTGAGATCTCTTAAAGAAAAGAAATAAGAGATTCATAAAGGATACTTATCGATCTTCTCGTCCACATGATCGTGTTCCTATCAAAAAAGGATCATGAAGAAGATAATGAATATCAGCCGCACTGCTTTAAGTGTAAAAGGTTTGGTCATATTGCTAAAGACTGTCCCAATCTTAAGAAATACACTGGAAGCAAGGCTTTGGATGTAACTCTAGATGAGACCTCTGATTCATATGATTCTAAAGAAGAGGAAACAACTAATATTGCATTAGTTTTCAATCTTATTTCTTCCTCCTCCATTAGTGATTTACCCATTTTAAAAATGGACATGTCTTCCAATGTTATTGAATCATCTAATGGTAAAGGGAAAAATAAGACAAGATGCAAAACTGTCTCAAAAACAGAATTGCTAAAAGTTGCATAGGCAACCTAAGTCAATCTCAAGATACTTCGCTAGTTCGAGGTAACAATGTAGAATTTCTCATACCATGCTAGATCAAGAACACTCTGGTTGTTCAAAATTTCATAATGAGATAAATTCTCATACTAATGCCACCTGATCGGTATTATAATTCCATCCTCACCATGTGTGCCGAATTTTGAGTGAGGAAGAAGAAAAATCAAGGCACTTATATGTAGATTATGGGAATAAAATCTAGTATTTGAAAATATTTGATATATTCGTGTTTTTAGGAATATTATATTTTCGGAAGTATGAAAATTATAAAAAGATCCTTCTCATTCTTTGGTCATTTCTTGTCCGAACTATGAGTCCGGATCCAACATCTTCTCTTAGAAATATGCTAGATCAGAAAGATCAACCTAAGATTAAGTATGGATCTTCTCTTGATATGAAGGGTAAAATAAAGAAGGGAGATTGGCTTAGCAAGAAGGAAATAGAGAATACGCTGAAAAAAGATCAGTATATTGAAACATTGACACACTTTTGTGTTCAATTAAAGACAGAATTACATGCTCTTGCAGAATCCTTCATGAAAATTTCTCACCTGCAAGAAATTCTGGTCAAGCAACAAGGTTTTCTACTTGAAGAAATTCACAAGCTAAAGTCTGAAAGTAATAATCCGCCTTCATTTAGCACTGATATGAAGGACTGAGTTGCAAAGGAAAATATACATCAATTTTTGATTCTTTCAATGATTGTATCAGGTCTATTATGAATAAAATTATTTGATTTATAATTTTTCTTTTGATAGTTTTTTATTTACATATCATGTGCATGAATGTTTTATCTTATTGATATGTATGTTTATGGGATGTTTGATTTCGGTATTCTAACCTTGATATTTGATCTCATAATGTTTTGAACCCTTATGGTTTGGGTGACTTTTTGATTTAGCGGGATTAAGTTCTATCCCATGTTGGTAGGCTTTATCAAAGAATCATGAGGGGTTCTGATAGAAACAATATGTGAAAAAGTCACAATATGTTAGCATAAAAGCATATATGTTTCGGGGGTTTTCAACTTTTTCTTGCAATAGCTAAAAACCGGTTTTCAACATTTCTATGGTAAAGGTTTGTTATTGTTATTCTTTTATTTTGCATAAGGATGACACCATATTGATATTTTGATATTAATTCTCCCTGGAAGAAGATGCAAACATATTGGAGAAGAGGATGCGAAATTTGAGGTAACAATCTTGTTAGTTAATTGTTTTCTTGTTTAAGAAAAGCCCGATTTTATTTCACATCCTTATTGCTTTTGCTTAACAAAATTTCGGTACAATTGATGTTTTATTCCATTATTTGTGTATGGATGTGTGTGTGATTCAATTGTTTCCGGTCAAGAAAAATTATTGTTATCTTGCATTATTATCTGGTATCAATTGTTTAGGCTTACAAAATTTCGGTGCAATTGCGGTGCTTTAATGTCTATGTTGTTTCAATTGCTTCCGGTTGAGGTGAATAATTATGCAAGTTGATTTATTTGGTTTATATGATTTATTTATGGCTTAACGAAATAAAAGGTTTACGGGATGAATTGTTTAGTCCAATTCGATTTCAGATTAGAGAAACTAAGTTAATTCTGATCTTAGTTAGACTTATCAAAGTGGAGGTTTCAGTTATTCAAGTCTAATCGAATGCCTTAACAAGAAATGCTAGTTAACTAACCTAGTACTTGTCTTGTTTAAAAGTTAAAGGTCTAAGTTATATGGATAATTACAACCTGATGAGAAAAATAGATTTATCTTTATTTTGGTCTTATCGGACAAAGCGGTTGTGTTTGTACAATCTGTTTAGCAAAGGAACTAAGGTGCATAGTTGAATTTTTGGTTTGCTAAACTATTTGGCATAATTGCTTCGGGATATTGTTTCCTTGGTAACATATCAAAACAAAATTACTTTGTAGTTTCTGTTTTGATATTGGTTATCAAAAATGGTGTGTGGAACCCTCGTGCGTAACTTTATAGGTTGCAAGTCTTGTGAGATTTGTAAGATCCTTTCGGTTTGTCCTTTATTTTTTCGTTTCTTTGCCATTTTGTGATAAAAAGGGGGAGAAATATATGGAGTAAACAAGTGATACTGGCATTGATTTATATTAATTGGTATCACTAAGGGAAATGACATTGATGCTTAAACGTTTATCTAACGAAATAGTGAAATCATAAACTAAAGAGCAGTAACATATCATGTGATTGTAGTTATGATAGACTACAAGAGAAATAACAAAGACGTATGGATTGAAAATTTACCTATATCACCTTTAGGGGGAGTATTAGCTTTGTTATTATAATGTCAATAATGGCATTTAAGGATTGAATGTATGATAGGTTATTGTGTTGTTGAATTCGGGAATCAAGCGTATGTGTAATGAATTCTTGTAATTTTTTTATCCATAGGATGTAAGAGTTTTGTCACTAAAATTGACGAAGGGAGAGATTGTTAGAGCATAGCTCGGTTGAACCCACCAAGCATTGGTATGTCAAGTTTGGTTGTCATATTTTAGTGAATCAAAACTCATTTAAAAATCGCTTGATTATGTACTAGAGTCAACTTCGTATAGGTTAGCTTGAAAGTATTAGGATATGAGACATTACAAGTATTGCGAATACTTGAAGAAGTGAAGAAGTAAGGAGATACAATGACAACATCATCCTTTCACTTGAAGTTAGTGATATTTGACTCAAACTGTTTCATTCCCTAATGTATCTTTCAAGTAGTGCATATTGAAAACAAAACTGTGAAGCATGAACACTCTAGATAGACATAGTATTAAGGAATAAAATACGAATTTTATTGCTTAACCATTAAACTTTGTATATAAGACATCGACATAATCGTTTGAATACTATTGTGATTATGTATGGGTATAAGGTGAGGATTTCATCCTAGGAAACAATGTTTTACATGTGTTTTAAGGAAGTAAATTCATGAACTTGTTTTGTGAATCGAAAAGGAAATCGCCAGGCATTATTGGTATTGTTATTGATTGCATATATTTTGAACTACCAATACGTGTGATTAGTATAATCGCTCATGACTTGTTTGTGTTCTTGGTAAAACTATGCACAAGGACCTGACTTTTGTATTGGTATGACTTTTATTAGTGAAATCGATCTTAAGTAATCACCTGAGATGGTATGATCGATTTTGTGTTATTGGTAAGACCGACTATGGGTAAAGGGGTAACCGATCCTAGTAAGAGGTGCAACCTATCATAAAGGGGAATCAATCCTTGTATGAGGTGCAACAAGTTTATAGCAGAAAGGGGAACCAATCCTATGGACATGTGCACCACGTTTTTAGGTAAATGGGAACCGATCCTATGGACATGTGAAACACATACAAGTTAGATACCATATATATGTGGGGAACCGATCCTGGTACCTAGTCAACCGAATTTTGGTAACTAGTGTGACTATGCACATTACTCACATGGAGGTAGAACCAAAACTTATTTTGGTAGAACCGTGAAACCCATGATTGGTGATTGAGTGTTCTTGAAAGTCAGACGAACCAATTCAAAACTTGTTTGGAAGTGTAGCAAATCAGTTTCAAGATGGTAAGTATAAAAGAGGACTTACTAAGTAAGGATGTCGACATACTTTGAACATGTGCAGTAACGATTATCTTTAATTGTTCAAAGTTATTCCTTAATAGCTAAAGGAAGAAAATCCTAGATCGAAATAAATAAGTTAAGAATCTTTTGTTTAAGGTTTTTAATTTTATATATGGAAAATTAAAATTAGTAATGTGCATTTGCTAGTTGGAGAATTTCTAAGAGATTTTCGGTCAATATTTGGACGGAGAATTTCCAGGAATTATGGAAACCGAATTTGGAATATATTGCATATCTTGAGAATATTTTAGGTTTTGGAAATTCCTTGGTATCTAACTTCTTTGTCTATAAATACTTGAAGTTTGCATTTCGAGCAAACTAATTCTTCGTAACAACAAACTACCTCAGTTGTGTTGCTACTGGTGAAGCCGCGTATTCGGAGAAGAGGGTAACCGAATAAGGTGAAATCTCTTACGACCGCTCAGTTTAAAGACTTCTTTGGGATTAAGAAACTCTATTTGTACCGTTGGTGGGAAACTAGATAATTACGGTTTATCTTTTGTTTTCGATTGATTTGATTGACTAACAGTGATTGAACTTTGATCGCACCTAGTTTTTTTATGCTTGAGAATCTTTTCTTCTAATATAAGATTCACTCAAACTAGATTGAAGTTTCAACAGGGATCTTTAAGACTGTTTGTAGATATAAATACGTCTTGTGATAATCCATTGTTAATAGACTCTGTTTTGTGCGTGATTGATCAAAAGAGATTCAATTTGTTGTGTGCAGGTGTTTATTGAAGATCTAAGAATATTTGAAGACAAAGAATACTTTGAAGATTGCTGATTTGGGTTTATAATCTTTGGCGTGCACAATACTTGTTTCGGTAAAAAAGGATCTAACTATAATCGGTTTATCCTTGTGGTAGATTAGATTGATTAGTTGTGTAGATCGACATCAATACAATTCTCTGTGATTAAAAGTATAAATCTAAGAACCTCACAAAGGAGTTTATTGAGATAAACAGAAGAGCCTTTATCGAACTCACATCACTTGGTTGAAAAGAGTTGATACCAAACAGATTTGTTATTCCTTTACTGTTTGGAATACGAACCAAAGGAATTGTTCCAAGTACGTGACTTATTACAGGTCAGAGGTGTGGGATTACAGACGGAACTAGGTGAACTATAGGTTTAGTTGCTTGGTCTCAACTATCCGAAGTTAGGTTTGATTTTGTAGAGTGGCTTAATCCTGAGAGTATTAAATTCTGGACAAGGTCCTGGGTTTTTTCTGCATTTGCGGTTTCCTTGTTAACAAAATTTTGCTGTGTCATTTACTTTTATTTTCCGCAATTATAATTGTTGTTATTATATAATTTAAAGTAAATTACACAAACGTTAATTCCTATTTACTTGATAGTAATCCTATTGTGTTTGGTCAAGTCCGAACCTCTTATCAAGTCAACATACTTCGTTGTTGTATTGTCTCGATCTCGTATCCATAGACGATCATACGGAGTGTGAACCGATTAGTTGTACTGTCTCGACTCAGTCCATATACAATCACTTTCGGAGAAAGGACTTATAGTTGGAAAAGTTTTAGCTTGAGGTATATTTGGGTACCCTCGCCTTTTCACTAGGTATGCAAACAAGGTTCCCACACCTTTACAGTTAAAACCGTTTGCATACTGGGTACGAAAACCAGGTTCCCGGACCTGAATCACGTAAAATAGTTCGCATACTAGGTATGCATACCGTGTTGTATCCGGACATGGTTATTTGTTCTGAACTCTCATTTCAATCATCGAAACATCCTTAGAAGACGACAATAGCTGTCTCACACAAACTATTAGCTTTAAATAATTTTCAAGTGATCAAATGATCAATACGAAACTTTCTAAGTCGACATCAAATGATTGTCTCACATAAATCATGTAAGATGTTTCAAGGCAATTTCCACATGATCATTTTTTGACTAAATATTTATTTTCCAACAAATAAATTGTTTTCAACTAAACTCGCCAAGAATAATGATGAACATAGTTAAAGCAAAAATCTTTCAACACATATTTCGAGAAATAGATAAGCGACATAAACTCAACTCAAAATATCAAATGTGTATAATGTAAAAGTCTATATAGCTATACGACTTAGTCTCATTAGGATATATAATATAATATATTTCTGAGTGATAGATAAGTTTTAGTCTTCAAATACCTTTTGTTGATGAAGTTCCTCCAAGCTCTCCTCAGTAGATCTTCGTCTTCAATCGATGAACGCCGTGAAGTCTAAAGCTAAACTACACATTCTATCCTAATCCGAGACATAGCTATAAGTAGACTATAAATCAAGACTATAGTTTTGATCAACTAAACTTGACAAACAAGCTTGAGATAGCAACGCTTGCGAGTTCGACCGAGCAGTGCTCTAACACACACTTCACTATTTATAGACCAAGGTAGTTTGGACAATAAGGAATTTCCATAAAACAAAGATATTCCTAAGATAAGCAATAAAGCACCTAAATTCAGTTTTATCTAATTCCAACCAATATCCAACTGTATAACCAAAAATTTCATGGATAAATCAATATTAGGTAGCACTTAACTAATATATCTTTTCCATAGATATGTTTTGATTGCTGGTAAAAAAAAAATATTAATTTCGAAAATCTCAAAAAGATTTTATACTATTTCGGTTTGGGATCTCATCTTGAGTATCAAGGAATATCTTTGAACAATTCAGAAATAAGATTTCAGCATATGTTCAAATTACTGATTATGTGAACATCTTGAACTTTCCTATTTTGCAAACCCGATTTCCAAATCACACAAACCCTAAAGTGTACGTGACTTAGAATAATCGTCTTTGCCTATTGGGACCGGTTCTACCATGAATCCTAAAAAAAGTTAGGATCGGTTCTACCTTGACTCCTAATATAGGTATGGATCGGTTCTACCTTGATTTCCTATATAGGTTAGGATCGGTCCAACCTTAATATCTTCAATGAAAACTAGATATTTAATCCTTTTGATATCTTTTCGACTACGAAACAAGTTCGTACGTCTACTTCCTTAAACTCGTGTAATTAAACATAGTTTTCTAGGTATGAAATCAAACCTATGTTCACTACACAATCTAGCAACGAGTTACAAAGATTATGTCGATATCGAAATTACGAAGTGCAAAAGATAAACATTATACTTCGTATTCAATATACCAATATAAAGCACTTATCACTATTGATATATATTATTCCTTGACACTTTGATCACAATGTTATGATCAAGTCCAATATACTAGAGTTTCATATATATAACTTCGCGTATTATGATTTTAATCAGAAACACCTTGAAAGCTTACGATATAGAAATAGAAACAAGTCAAGTCATGTATTACTAACCTCAAGTGGAAGGATGATGTTATCGTCGATGTCGATACTTTTAGAGCATTGATCGGTCAAAATCACAAGTGTTGTTATCTCAATCTTGTTGTCAAATTTAGTTGATCAAAATTATATCTTGATTTTCAGTCTACATTTAATCAAGTCTCGGATTAGGATAGAAGTGTGTAGTTGAGTATCAGACATCACTGTGTTCCACAGTTTGAAGGAAAATATCAGCTGAAGACATTTTGAGAACTTCATCTACAAAAGGTAAGTGAAGACTGAACCAACCTATTATTAAAGTTTTCACCTTTGTATATATGAGACTAAGTCACATGACTAATTGGAATTTTACAAGCACAATAAAAATTTCGAGTTAAGTTTATCTTAATAATTATTCTCGAAATATGAATGACTAAGCTTAAGAACTTTTGTTCAAACCTTGATGAATTTGGTTAAGAACAATTTATTGTTTATGACCTAAATCATGATTCAAGTTAATCATTTGAAAATAGCCTGGAACAATGATATGTATCATTGATGTTATTCAGGAATGTTTCAAATCAATTATTAGAGACATATATAACTAATGTAAATCTGGATACAAGACAATACACATACTAGTTCACGTACTGGCGTAGCTGTTATAGGTCCGGAGCCATAGTACATGTACCCAATACACGTACCGACGCAGCTATAGTTCTGTAACGACTTTGGTACACATACACGATATGGATACTAAAAAGATATGTTGACTCGTCAACTCGGGAAGGTTCACATACCTAGTATGGATACCAAAAAAATATGTAGACTTCTGAACTGTTTTTGTCTTAAGGGTACATATACCCGGTATACGTACCATGACAAAAATAACTCACGAACTAGAAGTAAGTACACGTATCAGTACACATACTTACCCAGTTGAATATTTTCAGATGCATCCGAATTATTTTTATGAGATAATTAGCATTTGAACAACTCTCTAAAAACACATTTAGACATATTTGATCACATTATAACCTATGGTTGTGACTCAAGATTAAAGTCTAAAAGTGTTATATGAAAATGGATAAGCTTATAGTTCGTCTGGCTAGTTTCGTCTAACCTTTCATGAACAATTCATTATACACGATTCAGTTACGGTTCATCCTAACCATAGTGTATATTTTGTTGTGTTTTTGTCAAGTCAAAGATTCATCTAATGGTGGATATTGATTGCTTGATTCAAAAGCTACCTTAGCTTAAATCTAAAGCAACCTTTGATCTTGAAAGTCTATAAAAGGAGAACCTCAAGTAATTGGGATCTTTAAATACCTGACACTTTTATTGTATGTCATAGTTATAAACTAGAGTCGTCCTCTCATGTAAACCTTTTAAGGTTTAGCAACTAAAAATACTTCGCTTAGGTATTTGTGAATCCAGGTACGACTATCTTTATCTTGATAATTCGTGTATCCTGATCTTTCTAATGATTGCTGAGACTCACTCCAATCAGGCAAGATAGATAGAAATCGCAAAGTTCTTTGTCTTAGCCTTTTGATTCCACAGGTATATTCCTATATGATGATTCTTTATTGAAATCGGAGTAGGTTTTACTTGTGAAGTAAATAATAAATTAGGATGTTCTTCGGGTCGTAAGTACCGGATTTTGAGGTTTGCTAGACCTAGTCTACTGCAAACGATTTCCTATGTCACCTTGATCTAATGATCAGAATGTAAATCACATATAGGATTTTCTGTAGGAGGCATATTGGTTTAAATTCTTCAATTGAGTTGAAGCAACTCTTAGGATATAAAGGACGTCAGCTAAGAAAATCAATTGCGTAGAGTCTTGCTAGATTCAAGAGGCGTAAGGAGAACGATTGTAGCTGAATTACTGTGACGGTGGATTCGGTCTCAATTACATTCCAGTCCGAAGTATTGATAGTAAGCTAGAGTCTGTAGCGGCTTAATACAGTTTGGTGTTCAAATCTAAACTAGGTCCCAATTTTTTTTTTTGCATTTGCGGTTTCCTCGTCAATAAAATTTCTAGTGTCTGTGTTATTTCTTTTCCACATTATATTGTTTATTTATTTATGTAATTGAAATATCAAAGGTTGTACGTAAAATCAATCAAAGTAGATACGTCCATCTTAATTATTGGAAGCGACTTAATTGATCTTGGATATTGATCTTAGGAATCGCCCAAGTACTCTCACGGTTCAGGTTCATGGACATATTTCCGTTTACATATTGATTGTGAGAGAAAGAGATATAAACTCTTAATATAATTCCTAATTGAGATTCATTAAGTTGTAACTCTCGGAATTGTATTTGAGTTTAGTCCATACAGGTTCCCTAAGAAAAAGTTGGTGGTGTATTTTGGTACGCCCATATTTTCAGATATGTCTTTGGAATCTTCAGGTCTTCAGAGTAATACTTGTATGTCTCAACATTTCTAGACTTCCTAGTCTAACCTAACAAAGTTAACACTAGTAATGCAATGAAGCGACTTATGAGTTTTGATACTAAACTATGGCAACCAACCTTGAGATACCAAGGCTTGGTGGGTTCAACCGAACAATGCTCTAGCACTTCTAGAAAGGGATTTTTCTCTGTCAGTTATATACTTATTAATTGGGATAACAGGCACATGAGCTATCAATTTGTTCCAATAAAAAATTTGAGAACATCTAAACTTCCACAAATTCACAAACCAACACCTGAAAATTGAATGATTATTTCCCTTCGGACTGAAGAGAGAATAGGATTGATAAGCTCAATATTTCAGCCAATTGTAAATACCAAAAGGTTGTAGTCTAGAAAAAATGTTTGGGTTCAAGAGACCATACACTTCTAGCAAAATTACATTCGAAAAAAAAAACACGCTGCATAGTTTCCACTTGATGAGTACAATAATGACAATTGGTATCAAAATTATAATTGAATCTAGCAAGATTTACAAGCACATGCATCTAAGCAACCATGCATATGTTTCCACAAGAAGATCAACATTTCAAAAGACAAATCAAGTTTCCAGAAGAAATTTCAAGGGAAATCATTATTGGGTGTGCTAGTAAGGTCATTGCTCCCGTTAAGAATAGATTTATATGACGACTTAACGGTGAAAAGGCCATTGGAATTTTTCTTCCACCTAATCCATTTACGAGAATTCTAATAAAGCTTCTGGTATATCAATTTTCCAAGTTCTGCTATCCTTGTATATTAGTTGATGATATACAGTGATCATGTTACTAGAGTACATGCATTCTAGGGTTTAGAGGATTATTCAAAGTAGGGATCCGATTATGTTTTCAAATTGATATCCAAATACCATCACCAATTTTCCATTAATAATTTTGTTGATTTGTGAATACCTTTCTTGATACCCTGACAAATCCAAGAACCATGTTTAAACATAATACAAGTTATTAAAAAAAGTCAATGTCCTCAAAGTATTTGTGCTTTAAAATGATACCCCACATGGAATTTGGATGATCCAGCATTCTCTATGTCAACCTGAAAAGCAGTGCCTGATTAAAAATGTTCCACATGGCATTTAATATTAAGACTAGCAAACTTTTTCATTTGTATAATGTACACTTTCACATTTAATTGGATATGCATAGAGAATAACATATGATGAGAGGCGATTGACCTATGAATAGATTCGGTCAACTAAGTTTTTTCATCTAATCTATTCTATTATATAAAGCCAACTATGCTTACTGTATCTATTTGAAGCTATAATTTTTCTGGACCATTTTGCCCCCATTTTTTTTGTCATTATGAACAAACCTAAATGATATAGAGAGGGCATCACTGTATTTGCACAATAAACAATTAAACATCCTTTTTTGCCCCGGAATTATTTTTACTTTCAAATATTACATCAATGAATCAGGGGCATAACAATAATTAATCAATTATTAGTGGTTGATTTACTGTACCCAGTTGTGAAATTGATGATTGTGATTGACTGTGGATGATTCAATGATGCAACAACAACTCTGTGAAATAAGGAAAGACCATAAACTTTATCAGGAAGAGAAATTGGCAGATGTTTTTGGTGGGATATTTCATGGTGAATATTTAGAGATTCAAAAAGAGAAAATGATAACTTTATTTTGTTTTCATTAGAGGAAAGAAAAATTTAGGATCTGTTTTAGTAGAACAAACATATGAATGATAAGTGATTAAGTTTTGTGGGAAAAGATTAACACAGTGAGAGACACTGGGGAAGGAGAAGATGAAATAAGGGAGAGGAGACGTATAAAATTTTAATTATAGGATTGTATACATCAATGGGTGACTTCATTAACGTACTCCCACTTTCTAAATTGTTATAAGCCATTGATATATGCACGTGCCGACTCTCTTGTTTCTTTGAAAAAATAACGGGACACCTAGATACTTATCCTTCAGCCCCATCCTATTGATGCCTAGGATGGGACACCTAGATATCGTTTTTAATTCTACTTATCCTTCAGCCCCATCCTATTGATGCCTAGGATGGGACACCTAGATATCGTTTTTAATTCTACTTGTATCAGTTTCCGGTAGGGGTGTAAATTCGGGTAGGCCTGGCCGCCCGACCCAAAAACTAAGACAGGCCGGGCAGACCAGGCTTAATATTTGCGAGCCCGTAAAATAATTCAAACCGGGCAGGCCGGATAAAAGTAGATAATTTGCTACCCAAAGTCCGCCAAAGCCCGCTTTTTAAACGGGCAGGCCAGATCATGCCGGACAGGTCACTATTTTGAAAATATTTTTTTGTTAAAAAAGTTTAAATTTTCAAATGGATGGTATTGAATTTATTTATTTTTAATACAATATCATTTTCTTTCTAACATTGCATATCATAAGTGATAGTATTATTTTATATTTAAACTACAATGATAAATTCTTATTTTAGCCTATAATAATTAATTAATTAGAGTACAATAAACTTTCTAAATAAGAAAATATATTACCATTAATGTTTTGAAAAGGTTAATTATAAGTAAAAACAAATATATATTTTATTTTTCTAGATACACAATTGACAATTATAAAATGGTAACTTTTAAGTCTTTTTAAGAGGATACTAAATGATTAATGGCATTAAGAAGGCTATTAGGCCGGGCACCAGGCTGGGTATCATGCCGGGTATCATAATTAATTGTAAATCCCGAGCTCGCCCAATAAATTAATCCAGCCGAGCCATGACCACGACAGCCATAACTAAAGCTTTGGGCTACTTGAGTACAGTGCGAGGCTCGGGCGTGGTACGGGCGAAAGCTAGGGATGCACAACGGGTAGGGTGGGTAGGATATAGCACATTTCTCCACCCTACCCGCTAACTGGCGAGTAAGAATTTTTTTACCCGTCACCCTACCCGCCATTAAACGGGTAATAACCTACCCGACCCATTAATTGGCGGATCGGGTAGGATAGGGTGGCGGATATAACTTTTTTTTTTTAATACTTTGTTCATGACTTCCTGGTTAGAAGTAGTCACTACATATGTATACAGAAAATACTTCCACAAAACCAAAGAAATAAACCTTGGAATAACAATGCAAATAAGAACCAACCTATCTAAATATGTACCTAATGGTACTGCCAATCTAACTAGGGAAAAATGAACAAACAAAAGTATTCTTAAGAAAGCCATCTCCTTATTTCTTTCATTTTTGTTAATCTCTGATGCACTACCTGTCTACTAATAACTTACTTTGTTTTTCTCAGCAGCAGGACTGTAAATAAAACCTCTAGACTAGAGCCAAAGAGCACCAGCTTCTTTGAATTGAGGAACAAGAGTACCATTAATATGAGAAGACATAACTCTATCCATAGCACCAATAAGTTTACCACCAATAAAAACAACAGGAACATCAGAAGAAGTGCCTAGTAAATCTAAAGACCCCCTCATGAATAAAGCCATATATTGTTTTCATACGATAAGAAATGGGTTGGCATCTATATTTTCTAGGCTCGTAGCCTATATAACGGGAACTCACTTCAAAGAGGCAGAATAACATACAATAAATTCATATTAAAAAATGAAGAGTTTTGGCTGTATGAAAAGATATAAACAACATTCAGGTGACAAAATGAAGAGTTTTGGATGTATGATGAAGCAAAACTAAGTCATAAGCTAATTCTCCACACAATTGGCATTGACTCAAGAAATAATCCAAGCAAATACGTGTACTTGTTAGGCTGCCTACAAACACACTGACTGATTCCAACTACAAATATGTAAATTTTCGTTCAATCTAAGTAGCTTAACTTCCTAACAACAAAATGAGCAACCCCACATAAAAATTACTTCAACTACACAAAACCCTCCTAGTATTTGGGTAAAAAAATGGTAAAGGAAATCTGGGTTTAGTGAATTTTCACCTGAAAATTAGTTTGGATTTCAAATCAGGAATCAATTGAGGAGGATGAAGAACCACTTATTAAACCCTTCATTAGCTTTGCACACTCAGATTCCTCGTATTCTTCAACAAATTCATATCAAACAATGTACATCAATAATCTCAATTAAGATTAACTATGATTAGAACTATGTCTAATCAATCATATATTGGAACTGTCCTAATCAATTAAGATTACCTAATATCGTATCCTGCAACATGCATGAAATCGTAAAACCCTATGATTTTTTCAATCAATTTAACACAAAAATAAAATAAAATGAAACAAAATCAACTTTGAAGTTAGATCTTACCTTGAATCAATCGATTAAAGGGTTCTAAACGAGATCTGTTAACAACTTTGAATTTGATATGTAACTTGAGAGGTGTGAGAGGTACTGGTAAATCAGATGAATCATCCTAAAACCCTAGCTATTAATCTCAAAGCCATGGCTGATTTCGGGTACTTCAAAGATTTATTTGAGAATCTGAGATTCTATTGAAGAAATGGTTGAAGGAGAAAACGTTGTGGAAGAAAACGAGAAATGTTAATTTTCCGTATTAGTGATTTAGATCGATTTGACAAAAGACATGGAGTTAACATTTTACCCCTTGTTTGTTTTAAAATAACGGATCAATGGGCACGAGACAAAAGAAAGGACATGGATTATTTGGTCTTTTACATATATGAGACGGGTAAGCGGGTAGGGTAGGATAATTTCGGGTTTTATCCATCACCCTACCCATTTGACGGCGGATAAAATAATGTTTACCCGTCACCCTACCCGTCAATGGCGGGTAGGATATGATACGGGTAAAAATTCTGGCGGGTAGGATAGGGTGGCGGATAAGTGTAGGATATGTGCATCCCTAGGCATGCCGAGTATTTTCGGGTATTATTTACCTAGGAATTACTGGTTAGTCCAGAAATGAGAGAACTGGTTAATGGGTAGTCCACCCCCAGATTAGAATTATCCGCTGGCCCAAAAACATGTTTTTGGGCCAGAAACTTTATTCCCTAGTCCATCCACGTGCGGTTGACACAAGACCGTAATTCAAATATTCCAAATATACCCTTCTGCAACTCAAAGTGACGAACAAAAATCAAAGCCAGTTTCTTTCCTCTCTTTTTTCTTCTCAGATTGGTTCTCTCACTTTTCTTTGCTGCTGCGTTTTGGATATAATCAGTTTCTGGTAGTGTATTTCAATCATCTTCATCTGAGCTTCGGATTAGGTTCATCTGAGCTTCGAATTAGGTTCATCTAATCTTCAAACCAAGGTATTTATGCTTTTAATCTGCTCATGTTCTTGGAATCTTGATGTTTATTCTGATCCGATTTCTATCAGGATAATTGTCTATGATGTACATTGTTATCTTTCTTCTATGCTTTCAGTTTTATGATTATTTACATTGTTCAATTCAGTTTCCGTTCGATTTTTAAGTAATTTGCATGATTTTTGTGTGTTTCAATTAGGTATATGAGCTTCGAATTAGGTTTATCTCAGATTCGAACAAGGTATGTTCTGTTTTGTAATCTGATTTTTGTATTTTCTACTTTTTTCCGCTGCTGTTCTGTTTAGTTTCATTAGACAGATCGTGTAATGTTTGTTTTCTCTTTTTGATATATCTGCAGTTCATTAGCATGCTTTTTTATTGTTGATATGATCATGATTCTAAAAATATAATTTATTCATAGGCACGATACTACATATAGCATGCTAATGATACACTATATCTGTATTACATACCAATACGTATTGCATATAGCATGCTCTCTTTTCATCCTACAGTAGATGCCAATACATATCAATATGAGTCAGTACATGTCAATACGTAATGCATATAACATGTAAATACATATCGAAATGATACAATACATATCCATACAGAGACTGTTTTTGGTTCATCGCAGTACATGTCAATACTGAGTTCGAGGTAAACCATACTGCATGTCAATATGTAGTTTCAGCTTTTCACATATTGACAAATAGGTAAACCATACTACATATTTGTCTTACTGAGTATGAGATAAACCATACTACATGTCAATACGTAGTGTCAAGCAGTTGGTTACCTTACTGAGTATGAGATAACATGTTAATACATATCGAAATGATACAATACATATCCATACATAGACACTTTTTAGTTCATCTCAGTACATGTCAATACGTATGATATCAATACGTTTCATATAGAGACTCTTTTTTAGACTCAATACAAGCTTATATGTATCATATTGATATGTATATTACCAATAGTTAATTTTTGGATCATTTTTTACAGGGTTAACATGTCTGACGTTGCTCCCGAACCAGATTTTTCTTGCTATTCTCATGTATACCATACGCAATACCATTTTGCATATTTGGTTATATCATTTTCAACTTTAGAGGATTTGAAATTTTGCATCTGTAATATGTGGAGCTGGTTGACTCCATCGACTATTCTAGTTAACTATTTCCAGAATCAAGCGATAGTTCCTATTCTTGCCGACGTAATGCTCCAGAGCATCGCTGCATTACATTCTGCAAAGAAATCGGCTTTCTTTGATTTGCAGGTGGATGTAATTTCAGATGGCGCATCTAGTTCTTCTAGGCGTGTGAAAGTTGACATAATGCATACTTAGTTGTTAGTACAATAAACAGCTACTTGAAAGATGGTAAAGAGGTCCCAAATGTGTTTTTTTCAGATGGTTGGGAGAAGATTTTTGATGATCCAAAACAATTATTCTATGGTGGTGTTGATGCTGTATATCTAGCATGCCAAAAATACTGCATGAGAACTGGATACGAGGTAATTAAGAAGAAGAACGACCTCGAGAGATTCACCGCCGTATGCAGCGTGAAAGGTTGTTCATGGAGGCTTCATGCAACTGCCATTGGTAGTTTTCTTGATGTTTTTAAGATAAAGGAATATGGGGGAAGGTACACCTGTGGCGGGGGTTATATGTTGAAGAATCCAAAAGTTACGAGAAAACTCATGAATAATCTAATTCATGAGCATGTCAGGCACAACCCTCGCGTAACGCCAGCAAAGATCATAGATTATATTAAAGTTGCTGGCGGGATCGAAATCCAGTATCACCATGCATATCATGCAATTGAGTTGTCGCATAAATAGATTTTTGGTAATGATGTCAAGTCCTACACTGATCTTACTTGGTGGGTGAATGCTGTTATGGAAACAAACCCCGGGTCATTTATTGATTTCGACTTCAATGATGCTACAAAAGGATTCAAAAGACTTTTTGTTTGCTTTGGAGCTTGTAGAGAGGGCTATAAACTATGTCGTCCGATGATATTCTGCGATTATACATTTCTCACTGGAACTTTTAAAGGAGGTCTCATGGCAGCAACATGTCTTAATGGCAATCAAGGTAACTATTTTTTTTCATATGGTTTTTTTGATATGTAGTGTCTGGTAGTTAGATCACTCATTTTACTACGATACTGACAATAAGGATAGTACTACATATTGACCTTATTGAGTACGAGGTAAACCACACTGCATGTCAATATGTAGTGTCAGATTTTCACATATTAACAAAGAGGTAAATGATACTACATATTGACCTTAGTGAGTATGAGATAAACCATAATGCATGTCAATATGTAGTGTCAAAAAAATAACATCAACTGTTTATATCAGTTGGTTATTATTTACCTTTTAGCAGAAAAATGACTACATATCAACATGTATTAGTTGTTTCATTTTAGCAGTTGCTTAACATAACTAATACCTTTTGCAGGTTTTTATCCCCTCGCATATGCATTAGTATCTAGTAAAACTAATGACAACTGGGAATGGTTTTTTAAGAATCCGAAGGATGCTTTGGATGATGATTGCCCAATCACTTTTATGACTGACCTAGCTGAAGGATTGGTTAAATATATTCCCAAAATATTCCTTAATTCTCATCAAAGCTATTGTTACTTCCACTTGGACAAAAACTTACCTATTGTAAAGTCTGACGAAAAGTATAAAGAAGTAACTGATGCTTTCCGAAAGGCGACATAAGCTCTTTCTCCCGCAACATACGAGGAAGCTCTTCAAGAAATGGCTAATTTGGGAAGGCCTTGGGTTGCTGACTACTGCCGCACCATTCCAAAGGAAAAGTGGTCCAGTGCGTTCTTCAAGTGCTGTAGGTATGGTCAGACTTCTTCAAGCGTTGCTGAATCATTCAATAACTGGATTAACTGCTAGAAGAAGTTACCTGCGTGTGCGTTCGTTGACTCGATCAGGTTTGTATCAGTTTCCTTAGTCACAGTACAAGCTATTATTCATCTACGTATAATGTAGCATAATAGACTCACTATTCTCTTGTCGTGTAGGCTATGTATGATGGAATTGATGTCAGAACATCGTGAACAAAGTGTCTTGATGAACCCATAACTGCTAACCCCTGTGTATCAAGCCTTGCTTGAACTACACATTCAAATTGGCCGTCCCTGGAAAGTTATCCAGTCATATGCTAAACGTTATGAAGTGCATTCTCCAAGGTTAGCATTTACCCCTAATCTGTATCTGAATTTTAGTTTTTTTCTCTTTTTTTTAAGTAGCATGCACTGTGATGTGATATCCACCAAACTAGTATCTTAGGTGTACTGAAGATAACATATCAATATGTATTGTGTATATATTCAGTAGATAATATGGTGTTTTTTTGTGTATGTGCAGGTCTCATATGGTAAATCTACAGAGAAAAACTTGTACTTGCCAACGGTGGCGCGTTTATGGTTTTCCATGCTCGCACGCTACTACAACTATTACTAAATCTGGAGGAAGGATGCTTGATTACGTCGACAATTACTTCAAAGTTACCACTTTTCGTCTGCTATATTCAACAGCTATTATACCTGTTCCTAACCACGACAGGTATGTGTCTTTAATCAGTACATTTTGATATTGTTTTTGAGGAAGGATGCTTGATTACGTCGACGATTACTTCAAAGTTACCACTTTTCGTCAGCTATATTCAATAGCTATTAGACTTGTTCCTAACCACGACAGGTATGTGTACATATGTAGTTATGATACTATATTTTTTCTCACAGGCCTGATGAGTATCACATAGACGATACCGTTCTCTCACCAGAAGTAATTAGGGCTCTACCAGGCATGAGAAAGGGGAAGCATATTAAAAGTGCACATGAGACTAGTAGAAAATCTGTCAAGTGTTCAAACTGTAATTTGAAAACTCATCACAACAAGACAACATGTACTCTTATCCGTTAGTATGAACTTTCAAAAGAATGATTTATGTCAGGTATGTGTTTCAAGCAGTATATAGTAAAGATATGTCTTGGGGTTGGATGATACAGTAAAATGTATTTTAAAAGTAAGTAGTGTTTTGATTTCTCCTTTTTATTTTATCACAGGCTTGAACGTGCAGCAGAATGTGATACCAATGACGTTTCCATTCTTTCCGCCAGTTATTATTTGGAAAGATCACCACCAATTTTTTCCTCTAGTCCTTTGTTCTCTTCTAATGTTTTCTTTTGATTCGTCAGTACCAATTGAATTTGGTTAATAATTGTTTCTTTTACAGTAATACATTACAACTGTACTGAAATTACTGTTTTTGTTGTTTCTTAGAACATCTTTTGTTTTTTGAAACATTATAAGTCTATCAAAATGTACTTATATTGATTTTTCGAATAATGAAATATGTCGTTAAGTGTCATTAACTTTCGAATAATGAAATATGTTGTTAGTTTATCATTAACCATATGTTGTTAATTAAGAATCTTTCCACTACATACTGATATGTAATGATTGTAGTGTAACCATACTGACATTGTAACAAGAATATAATCAGTACTTAGTGATATGTACTGATTGTGGTGTAATCATCTTCCACTACATACTCACATTTGTACCATTTAAAGCAAATTTAAACCACTCCATAAGATTAGTTTAAGCTTTTTGTGGTTTCCCAGTTGATTCACCATGTACGGGGGTCGAGGGGGAAGCGCCCCCTCTTATCAACAATACAAAATCAATAATAAGTTAGACTACACCACAAGTAACACAATTGAAATATCACTACATTAAACTTAACCCAAGTCCAAATTAAAAATCACTAATAAAGGGAAAAGCTATATTTAAGGTATGTTTTTGAACATTCTTGAACTCATGAAATGTAACCAAGAATAAAAGAAAAATATCTAAATATTAATATGTACTTTCAGACTACTTTTAGCAATTAGGATCTATTGTGTCAGTTTTCCAACTGATTTCTGGTGGAGATGCTGTCAGCAATTTGCATGCTAACGCGACCCTTTTGTTACGAATCTTCACTTGCACTTCATCATCATCTCCCAAAAATACTCCCACAAATTTTCTTTACGATTTCATCTTCATAAAATGCATTACAAATAGTAGGCAGTCTGGCGATCCACCTTGTTGAGGTGCTTCATATTCATTAACTATTACATTCTTCAATGTTTCTTTATTGTTCTCCACAAAGTACAGGTTGATAGGTTTGTACATGTAATCTGCCATTATTGTGGCATTTGGATAACATATTCCTCCCCATTCAATCTTAGAAGAATTGTAGTGGTTGCACACCATTGTTTCGCAGTCATACTCAAGTAGCGTCCAACGAAGATTGTTATGGCATATTGGTACAAGAATCTTCTTGATACTTTGATCCATCTCCAATATTGGTTTGTAAACAGAATCTTCTGCTCCTCCTTTGAGCTTATCCGGGAACTCGACATTAAACTGAAAACATGGATGTACTTTGAATAATTATATCTAATTATGTTTTTATGCAATATAGATATGTAGTGTACCTATCCCTACATACTTTTAATATGAACATGTGTTGTAGTAAATATGCACTATAAGATAACAACTTACCCAAGCGGACGGATCCAGGTGCAAGACAGGCAAGTATTTTCTGTCTATTTCGTGCATCGGTTGCTAGTTGAGAAGATCTTTCTCTAATAAATCATTCTGTACATCAACTGTATCCCCACTTATCAACTGTATCCCCACTTACACAAAGACCACATTCTCCCATTCTCCAAGCAATTGAGCTGGAAAATAACGACGTAAAGGTTAGTATTCTTGTGTAACAGAACATACTGATATGTCACCAAACATATTGTGTAACAGAACATACTGATATACAAATATAGTATACAAATAGTACATATTGTGTAACAGAATATACTGATATACAAATATGTATGTATATCAAAAGTACATATACAAATCAATAGTACATATCAATATCAAAAGTATATATACATATTGATATGTAGTAGGTATGGATACCAGTATCAAAAATATGGATCAATTTTTGTATATGCAGATGTTCCAAATAAAAGTACACAAAAAATTAGTACTATATGGATCAATTTTTGTATATGCAGATGTTCCAAATAATAGTGTCAATTAATAACTCACCTAACCAATTTTGTATTATCGATGAATGTGGAAAGGGTAGTCTTTTGTTCATCCTTTATGTCATTATAGAATGGTGATTTATTCAGTTTCCGGAAGAATTTGCGGCGCAATCTAAGCTTCTTGTTTTTCTTTGGTGGTATCGCTTCTGTTGCTCCAGCTTTCGGGTTCTTAGGTTCTTTATATGATGGAGAGAACTTACTTCCACTTTCGTAAATATCATCTGTCTTTTTTGCAGGACGGGCACGAGTAACGGGTCTGGCAGGTGTGAACTGCTTCCTTTCGGGCCCTTTGACGGTCTTTTTGATCACTGCTACCCTTTTTTGTTTCTGGCTTGGTGTAATTAGTTCATGCATTTTTACCAACATAAAAAAATAGCAACATGTAAACACACAACATAGCTGCTGATTAACATACTTTTTATCTGAAACTAAGTATGCAAAAATTAGCATCCAGTACCTGTGATGGAACCTCAAAAATATCTTGCGATGGAACTTCGAAAGTATCTTGTGATGAAACTTAGAAAATATCTTGTGATGGAACCTCTACAGTAGCTTCTGATGGAATCTCCAAAGTACCTTGTTTCTTAGCTGTAACTTTACCTGCATCTTTCGGTTCAATGGGTTTTTGTTGTTTAGTTGTGTGTGGGATAAATTCTACTTTTCCAAATCTCTTCCAATTAAATTATGAAAACATTATTGTAAGTCAATGTCAAAAAGATCAAGGTTTTGATCAGCACCACCATCTGGAAGGAGGTCAGCATACTCTTCGACATAAATTCCAATGCCGGAGTTTTCCATGTCTATATAATCTCCCATAGAGAGCTTTTAGATGTGTTCCAAACTCGACATCTCAGTAAACAAAGGTACATCCAGCATATGAAACTCTTCCGCTGCCATCTCAGTGTTATACTCTGCAGATTTCTGCGAATTAACTACAACTGAAGACTTTTTTCTAGCATAGTTGTAAGCAACTCCTTTGCTGCTTCCTGCCTAACTTCAAGTTGATCAACCTGCAAAAAGCAATCGAAACTATCAACAAAAACCTACTTAGGTGAGTTTTTGCTATGTAACATTACATAACAATATGTAATGGTAGACACCACTACAAGAATATAAGTATCTACCACTACATATTGATATTCAACAGTACATATCAATATGTAATGGTAGACACCACTACAAGAATGTAAGTATCTACCACTACAAGAATGTAACAGTACATATCAATATGTAATGGTAGATACCACTACAAGAATGTAAGTATCTACCACTACATATTGATATGTAACAGTAGATACTGATATGCTACTTAGACTACGTACTGATATTCTACTTACCTGTGTTTTCTTTGCCTTTTTTATCTTGTATCTCTTTGACTTTTTGCTCCAAATTAGATTTAGCCCAGTTTTTAACCTCAGAACGCTGAACTTCAATATCATGGAACTTCAATACTGCGGGTGTTGTTGACAATTCAACTTTAGAGGTGGCATTATCATGACATTGATCTTTCGGTGTTGACAAACTAACTTCAGAGGTGGCATTAGCATGACATTGATCTTTCGGTGTTGACAAGCCAACTTCAGCATTGTTAACATGTACATATGTTTGATCTTCCGGAGAACCTTGCATTTCGGTCTCAACTATTGGGTCCACATTCAACTCTTCATTGGGTTTGCTTTGAGTAGGTGTACATCCCAAGCTAACATAATCTTCTGGGCTGACTTCTCTCTGCAAAGGGAAAGCTTTCATGTAAATTTCGTGCAACATGAACTCAAGCTTTGAAGCGTCAACCGTTTCGCCCTCTTGCTGCATTGTGTTGACTTCACTCCATTTGGCAGATATTGCACTCCTCAAATCATCGTATTTGATCTTCCAATCTCCCCCCCCCCCCAATACTGAGTCATCTTCTTCTTCCGATTCGGAATTGTCATCTAAACAAAAAACTTCATTATTTTCTTCCTCTTGAATCCTTCTTGAGATACGATTAAGGATTTGTCTTTCTTGGTTTGTGATCTCGTTTTTAAAATCAACATGAAACTGGTACGAATCAAATAAATATAAAAAAGCAACTACATATTAGATATTACCATAAAAAAACATTTTATATTTCTTTCTCTATTAGATACACATGGAGAACTACATATTGATATGTAGTCATACTAATATGTAGTGTTTCAACACTAAACTCATCAATTATTCTAAACAATCTCATGTGCATCACCATTTACGGGGGTCGAGGGGGTAGCGCCCCCTCGTAAACAAACACAACAATGTATCACTACATATTCATAAATCAAAACAGAGCACATGCTAATATGAAAACACTACATATTAGTATCCAACATATTCTAAACACTACTTATTATACAACACTACTTATTCTACAACATACTGATATGTAGTACACAATTTTATTAGTTAATAGAGAACATAAAATATTTGCAAATAACTAGTTATCAATATATACATATTGATGTCGAAACTACTTATTGATATGCTAATAACTAGTTATCAGTATCCACATACTGATATGTATCACCACATATGAATAACTAGTTATCAGTATCCACATACATGTACTTATCAATATATATTTTTATTCGACAAAATATGTACTGCAAGTTTACCTGATACTCAGAAAGATCAATATCCTTTAGGAACTCAGTCCATATCTTTGAATGATTCCACCTAGACACTCTTGGCACATACATTCTTTAAGGTTGTCACTATATCCTCGGGCGCCACCAAATGGGTATGATCCGCAAACCATGGCTGCAAGTATTGATACACAGTGTTAGATATACTACCAAAATGTAGAAAACACACAAAACAAAAAGATTTTTAAAGTAGAATAAACAAATCAATAGATTCTTACCAACAAATAAAGGACACAACCATTTGTGTGTTCTACGGATTCCACGTTTTCATTCAGCTCTTTCTCTAAATGAGAATGGATGAGGTCAGGCCATGAAATATTCTTGGCCTTCTCAAGATCAATAACGAAACCAATATATTTTTCAGTCAAAGCGTTTATATCACTTGTTGCGAAAAATAATGAAGTGCACATATACATGCAGATAAGCCTAACAAGATCTTCGGCATCTTCCTCAGATTCTTCAGAATCTTCATTTGATTGATCACCCACGCTTTGCAGAGACTCTTCATCAGACTTCTTCTTTTTCAGATTAATTGGTGTTCGTTTAAGGATTTTCAAGATTGCCTTCACAATCATTGGCCTAGTCACTTTATCAACAGCTTTCATATCAGCAGGAAAAGTCCTTTTGAAGAATTCTGTTTCACGCCATCCACTTTTTTTATTGACTTGTGTAAGACTCCAATCATAATATTCCCTATTTGGAATTCTTGGCATCCCATAAACAAGTGCCATTTCTTCTGATGTGGATACCATCTCATTCGGTGAGCCATGCCTTTCAAAGAAAAATGTAAGCTTGTTTGGATCTTTACCTCTCACGTAACATCGTAACATTTTGTTCATTGCATCTTCAATCTTCAACCAATGTTCCAACTCCAATTTAGTGTACCAGAACATTAGGAACATGTTCCCATATGATGCTTCAGAAATCAACTTCATCTACAACTCACTCAACTTAAGTTTTTCTTTGGTCTTAATAGTCTTCACAAGCCCCCACAAGCCCCTGAAACCGCCACGGTATAAACTTCGTGGTTTTCCAGCTCCTTTCCTACGCTTATTACCACCTACACAATAACAAGAATCTAAAACCGTTACACAACATATCAATATACCATATTAACATGTAGTTATATCATCAATATGTAGTTGTAATATCTACCAAGTACTTGAAACTACATATTATTAACATTACATATTGTTAGCAGTACATATCAATATGTAATGGTAGATACCACTACAAGAATATAAGTATCTACCTCTACATATTGATATGTAATAGTAGATACCACTACGTATTATTATAAGTACATATGAATATGTAATGGTAGATAGCACTACAAGAATAGAAGTATCTACCCCTACGTATGACATATAAAATCACATATTTCATATGACATGTATCTACTGTGATACATGGGAAAGTGAACATTAATATCACCCTATTTGATTGGTTTTAAGACTACAAACACTTTTTACTGTATCAAAACACTACATACCTTCTTTCAGGGGTACATTTCCCCCCCCCCCCCCCCATTTTTGCTTTCCCCTTTGATTTTGGTGAAGGAGTAGCATCTCTCAGGACAAGTGCTTTGTTCCCCTTTGCTTGCAGTGAAGGAGTAGCAGCCTTTGTCGCATTTTTTCCTTTTGCTTTAGTAGTTGTCGCCGCTGCTTTTATTTTGCTTTTTGCTTTAGGAATAACTGCTGCTTTTTTTCTTTTGGTTTTTGCTGTAGTAAACCAAAAACAACATCAAATGAAAACATGCAGTTGTCCTACATATTGATATGTAGTTGTCCTACATATTGATATGTTGTGTTGAATTACATACACAACAGATGAAAACATGTAAACAACACACTACATACAGAGATGTAGTGACTCTATTGAGCATACAACATATGAATCACACACTGCATGTGAATATATAGTGTAAAATTGGATACACAACGGGTGAAAAACATGTAAACCAGACACTACATAGAGAGATGTAGTGATGCTATTGAGCATACAACATATGAATCACACACTGCATGTCAATATGTAGTGTCAAATTGCTTACACAACAGATGAAAACATACATATCAATATGTATTGATTCTATTGAGCATAGAAATCAAAAAGAAAATCGACAACAACTTACCTATTTTCTGATCGACATGTTCCTTCCTCTTTGTTGGTGAAGGAGCAACAACTTTACTCTTACTTCTTGTTATTGGTGAAGGAGTAGTAGCATGGGGGGTTTCTTTGGGGTTTGTTGTTGGTGAATCATCATCGTTTTTTTTCTTCTCTTTGCCGGAGAAGGGTTTTCTTCTACGATTTCTTCTGTAATTGTCCTCTTAATTGTTCTATTCAATCCCATTTTCTCTCTTCAATTGAATGTGATGAAATTAGGTCTGAAACTTATAAAAATTAGGTTTTCTGTAACTGTTGATGTTAGTTTTTTCGATTTCGAATTCGAAAATTAGGTTTTAGTGTGTTGATTTCTTCTTTCGGTTTACGTTTTTCAGTTTTTCTGCAACTGTGGAAGAAGAGAGAGAAGTGAGAAGAAGAAATTGAAAACTGAAAAGAAGATGAAACTGAGTCAACTGACATTAACGTTGTATGGGGTATAGAGGTAATTTCGATTGCTTTTAAACTTTTTTGGACCAGAGGATAATTGTTCTATCCCGTTGGACTACACACTAAACCCGGGTCGAGTTTTTGGACTAAACAAGAATTTTCTCATTATTTACACCCCTAGTTTCCGGGCTAATAGCAGTACCCGGTTTATAAGATTGCCCGGAAAATGTTTTCTATGAAAGAGAAAACAAATGAAGTCGATTTTGAAGTATAGGGCAACACATAAGGTATCCCATATCAAAAAGCGGTTTGGAGTATCACTTTGTATTTGGTTCTCTAATTAGCGAAAATTCTTCCCCTTATAGCAGCAGCCTTCGTATAAATCTCTCTTAAACCCTAGTTCCATTTGGGCATACATTCCGCTTTAGTGAAACCCGTTTTAGGGTTAAGTAATAGACACTTCAGGAACCCAAATTTAGAAATCTCTGTCTTCTTCTCCTATTCAATTCTCTTTCTGGTGTAATCAATTTCTATCAGTAGCACTTTGTTCAATGAAAGGTTAGAAAAAGATATGACAGAAACTAGTATGCAAATTGATTCTTCAAGTCAGAATCCTCGAATTACCTGGGAGGGTTGTAGTGTCTTGCTTGACATTAATGATGGAGATCGTCTTGTCTTTGCTCGTCTCAATGCTGGCTCGTAAGTCCTCCATTGATCTTCATATTCAAGAAAAGCTCATTTTTTTGTTGGGATTTTTTGCCTTCTGATTTTGGTCAGAAATTTCACTTTGGTTTACGAAGAAGTTTCAAGATGTATGAATTGATGATGCAGGACTCTCAAAATTGGAGATAAGAAGTGCTCATTACAACCCTTGATTGGTTGCCCATTTGGTTCTATGTTTCAAGTTGAAGTTGGGCAGAAAGGGCCGCATCTTTGTCGTATTTTCGCTGCTGATGCAGGTACGTTGATTTCCAATTATCTTTAAATTAATGACAATATCTGCTCGTGCGTGGAAGTGAAACCATATTGGAGGTTGTAGTATAAACGATTGAGTCTATTTTAAATAAATCAAGTGTGATATTGTTGTACTTTCTTATTCATATAGATGATCAGACTGCTGTGCTCCAAGAGAAAGAAGAAATTCAACAGAATGAACGCAAAGACAATAGAGCATTAGTTGATGATAACACTGCCCAAACTCTTTCTTTTGAAGATATAAATGCAATGAAAAGGTTAGGCATCTCCCATCTGTTCCTTAACTTGGTATTTTACAGTAATGCACTAATCGTTTGATGGTTTTCCCAATTACAGAAGCTTTTTATTTTGCCTATTTAGTCTCTTGGCTTCATACACTATTATACTATTTACTCTATATTTAGTTGTTAGTATAATTTGACTGTTTGATACAGAGAGGGTGCAGCAGGACGTCAAATAGTTGATGCTCTTATAGCCAATAGCTCAACATATATGACAAAAACAGCATTTTCGCAAGTGAGTTAGTACTTTGCGTTGTTGAGTTTATCGACATTTCAATGGATATATGGTGTGTCTTTTCGTGGGAATAAACTAAGCGTTTCTCCTTTCTGCAGGAGAAGTATAAGCTTAAGAAACAAAAGAAATATGCGCCTAAGGTACTTCTTAGGCGTCCTTTCACTCGAAGGTATTATTTGGACTTTTGAACCTTCTGCTTAACTACTAAAACAGACTTACCACAAGGTCCTGAACTTGGATATGCTACAATTTGCTAACTTGTGCTCATGTGTCCTGGTTTATTTTTTGCAGTATATCGGAGGCATACTTCAAAAAGTATCCGTCTAGAGTTGGGTAATAGTTAAAAAAAAAATACCAAGTTGCTTTTTATCAAGCGAATGCATGCAATTGATGTAAATTTATCTTTATTAAGCCACACATTGTATTATCTGAATCTTTTTATGATTTATATGTATTAGGTTCTTGAGGATGGACCTTCTCTCTCTTCTACTCTCTATGGCTAATGTTAGTGCATATTCTGATGTCCTGGTGGTGGATATGGTAGGGGGTATTCTTACTGGTGCTGTGGCAGAACGTTTAGGAGGTATTGCTTTGTAAATTTGTTGTCTGCATTATGACAAAGCTTCAGAACTAATATACTATTCGGGGAAATATTATTTTATCTTCCTACTACTAGATATTATGCATCGATTTCATGGTGCCGTGGTCACTATGAGAAATTTGATTTGGTGAACAGGTACTGGCCATGTGTGTAATACATACTTTGGTGTCACACCATACCCGATGGAAATTGTAAGGATATTCAACTTCAACAATGAAATCTGCAGAAGGTATATTTAGCTTTGCCTTATTGGCCGCCAGACAGTCTTCCCTAGTTTAAAGTTTGCTTATTTTTTCTTGTTGGGAAGCTAGTGTCATGGTCAGGCCATCGATTCGTAATCGTTATCTGCTCTTGGTGGATGGGCCTTAACTACTTGACAGTTTAATACGGGAAACCACATTACAGATGGTAGCTAAAATAGCACCTGTATACTCAAGATATCAGTACCATAATAATTAGAAGTCAAGGTCATGATATTTATCCCTTTTTCTCGCTGCAGGATCGTCAGATTTCCTTTCTCTGATCTCAGTTTACCTGAAATTAATGATCCTGGACATTCCGGAGTAGTTGAAAATACAATGTCTACAGAAATGCTGCCAAATTCGGATGTAGCTGCCTTGTCAACAACACCTGCTCCATCCAGTGGTAGCTTACCTAGATCCGAAGAACAAATAATTCAACAGGCGGAATTGCCTGATTTACGCTTGGATCCAGTTAATAGTGAAGAACCTGCTCCTTCCGTTGATGAGAATAGTGCATCTTCAGTTGTCAATGCTGGAAAATCTCAACAACCCGGCAAGAAAGCAACGAAAGAAGCCATCACTTCTTGGAAACAAAATGGGTTTTCTAGGTAAACTTGATTTGTATTGAATGATACTCTGCTTAGAAAAAAATGCCTTATTAATATATCAACTGATAAGGAATCAAATCCAAACCACCTCTGCAGCTTAATAATTGCTGCCCTGGATCTTGATCCTTGGACTGTGGTTCAAGAACTTCTGCCACATTTATCATATTCAGCTCCTTTTGCTATTTATCATCAATATCTTCAGGTAAATTTCCGCATGCCCATGGAATGGTTGCATGTTTTGTGCATACCTTTTTGTTTTGTTGTATTGTATATAGTTATAGTTATTTGTTCTTAGAAAACTATGGAGTGTACGATCAAAGTTCTTATAGGCTCAACTCCATTGAGGAATAAAAAAATATGATCTTGTATTAACATGTTTTTGTCTTATTGCAGCCTCTTGCAGCATGCATGCATAATTTACAAACTGCTAGAATGGCAATTGGTCTACAGATATCAGAACCTTGGTTGCGTGAATATCAGGTTGTTTATCAAAAACTTTTGCCGACTCAGAATTTTATTCTCTTTTCCTCGTATTCTCATTCCCATGCCTTTTTTGTTCTCATACATATTCTCTCAAATCTCTTGATGCTTACAGGTCCTTCCCTCCAGAACACATCCGTGCATGCAGATGAGTGGTTTTGGTGGATACATTTTAAATGGAATAAGGATTTGTAACAATGAAGTGAGTATTAAACCAAGTAGTGTTTAAATTCTATACTCCCATCTTGATTAGGATACGCAGAATCTGTTTTATACTACCCTCAGAAGGCCAAAATTGTATCATGAGGGGGGCGATAAACTACAAGACAACAAACAAAAATTGTTTATTTATTGGTGTAAACTAGCATTTTATGTGAAAATAATCCTCAAAATCCATTCCATTTTCTATTATATATGGTATGGCATTATGAAATAATTGATTTCTTGTTCTTAATCTATGTGACTGTTTCTTTTGCTAAGAAGAATGAAAGAACTCCTTCAGTTAATGATTGTGATTTTATTAACTTTCTCATAAAATATAAACAGTTACACAAGACACAAACACGACATAGCTGCGGCAGACTGGCGCTAATTTGGGGTCATACTATTGACTCTTTTCTGAACCATGGGCTCTTACGCCCTTCTATATAATGCAGGCTTAACTTATTTTAATTACTACTAACTAATATTACTAACTCAGCTTTATTACGCCAGTGATTGTTGAGGGAAAAGTGTTGATGCTGTAGCTAGGGGCTCGTGAACTACCGAATTCGAAGAAACTGAGATTGCGTTTCCTTCTAATTGCAACATAATACTTCCAACAATCTCCAGCATGAGCTCCTTGAACTCTTCTTCTGGCACAATTTTCCCATCATCTGCACCGACCATCTTGACCACCTCATTCACTATGTTATCCATCTGCATACATCAATTTTGCATAAGACTGTCAGGAACGAATGCAGCTAGTAATTGGTATCAAGATTTGTTGAACCATAGATGCATAATGAGACAAGGTTAGTTATTTACCTGATTGACGGCTCCATAGGGAGGCAAACTAGCTGATGGGGCCAGCGAATCCAAAGCTACACGCAGATACTCCTTGGACAGTTTCCCACTGCGATCTCTTGGTAAGTCTCTTAGTGCCGCATTCAGTGTCTGCAAAAAGTCTCAAAACACTAAGATTAGCTTACAGAATTAATTCAAAGTTTTTAGTGAGAACAAAGTTGAAACAGGAGTGGAAACCTTTTCTAGTTCAAATTTGTTGGATAATAGTCTCTTGATGCCACTTCCATCAAATGTGTGTTCACTGTGAGCAACAATAACTGGCTGCTCCTTTAGATGCTGAACCACTCTTTCTATTACCTTCTTGAATTCTTCTAAGAAGGCCTCTTGAGATACAGAGGTTCCCTGATAAGTGTTTGTACAAGCTTGCAGTGCGGGTTCGACAACATTACTCATAACCTGAGCCAAAATTGTGATTAAAATTAACTTGGAAAATGTCAATCAAATAACTTGAAATATCAGAGTATATTAAAGTTGCTCACTTACCCACGAATCTGATGAAGGGGGCATGCCATGATCGACCGTAAGTTGTTGCAGGGCTTTTGTGATTACAGCGCGCATGGTTGGTATATTTGTTCCATCAGCAGAACCTACCTGTGAAAATATAGCAATGATCTCTGGTTCTGAGGATGGGTTTGTGATGAATTCATTAAGATCTTCACCGTCCATCCTGAGAATCACAATTGGGTCCCGCTTCAAACCCGCAGCCATGCCTAGTAAAATGTCTGACAGAACTTCTTTAAATTCAGTTTTGCTCACTTTCTCTTGTTTTCCATGTGTAAACTCGTTCAACACCTGCAAACATCAATGCCAACATCATGCCACTTGGTTTGGTTTACATAGCCTTATTAGTACTGTAAAGTAAACAACAGAAAGTCACTATGGCTCAGTTTGGTTTGTGAGAAAAATTGCAGTTCAAGGAAAAACACCTTAATTCTGTAGGAAGCCATACACGTATTTTATCGTTATTTGCATCCTAAGCACCAGTATATAGAGAAAGGGTGGTCATGTTGCATTTCTAGACTAGAAGAACAACTAGAAGTGCTAAAAGAGTTTCCTTATTTTTCCATCTTATGGAAACTAAAAATAAAATCTAACACTGCTTCTTTATTCTTATTCTATTACTAGTATTTAATCATATTAATATCAGAAAGTGCATATAAATCCAAAAAGAATTTCCAATGGTTCTAGCAACTAAGAATAATAATCATTAAAATTAAACAGCAAACCTCAGAGTAGATATGGTCAGCATTAGGGGAAGAACCATGAGCAGGAAGACCAAGAGCAGCACCAAGATCAACCACAGCAGGTTGTAATTCTTTAACTGAGAGTTTACCATCTTTATCTATATCAAGTTCATCAAATTTATGATCTACATAACTACTAAACACTTTATCATTCCCAACCAATTCCATTATATCTGATCCATCTAGTACCTGTCCACCACAACATTTCTTCTTCTCACCACAACTTTGCTCCATTTCCTTAATTACTTACCAACAGAGGTCTCAGTTTTCTTGTGATTATCCACTCTTTTATACCAACACTTTTATTATGCTTATACGAAAAAGATTTACCAGCAATTATCAGCCTTTCTTTTTTCTCTTCTTCTGATCAGTTTCTTCTATTCACACTTAATGAAGTCTGTGTTACCAGCTTTTATATGTCATTTAGAAAATTCTCAGGAAAAGAGAAAAGGAAAGGCCACGAATCAGATTCAGTATGTGGTTGGGACACGCGGGACGGTTTAGAAGAACATTGTACTCAGGATAGAGAGTGGTCAGTCCTTGTTTCTATCTCATCATTTCTTTATTTCTGGTCCTCCCGTGTCTTCACGACACCTGTATCGTTCCAATGACTTACCGACATCTGTCCTGGTCCGGCACAGCCTCGAAAACTATCGTGTTACGTATGCAATTGGTGATTTATTTCAAAATCCAAGTTGGTGTTATGTTAATGTTAGAGCATTGCTAGGTCAAACTCGCATGCGTTGCTATCTCAAGCATGTTTGTCAATGTTAGTGATCAAAACTATAAAGTCTTGATATCTAGTCTACTATAGTTAAGGTCTCGGACTAGGATATAAAGTGTAGTTGAGCTCAAGACTCCATGGCAATCATCATACAAGACGAAAGACTACTCAAGGAACCATTGGATCTTCATCGACTAAAAGGTATGTGGAGACTTGAACTTATCTATCACTCAAAAGTCTATCTACTCTATCTCCTATCTTTGAGACAAAAGTCGTTTTACTATATAGACTAAGAATATGCACATGTGACATTTTGAGCTGAGTATATCTTGCTTATCTAATTCTCGAAATGGGTGTTGGTAAAGATTTTGCTTTAGCCAAGTTCATCTTTGCCTAGTGACAAAAGTCATGTTAAGTTTCAATCTTCTTGAAAAATGTTCTGACGAAAAATAGTTTGTGAATAACAACTATATAACGCCCTCTGGGCATGTTTCAAAGATTGAAATGAGAGTTTAGACTATATAACCATTGTGGGATATAAACATTTTTGTGGAAACACATATATGTATAAGTCCTTAGCACTTGAACCGAAGTTTGCGAACTTTGTTGATCAAGTGGAACCGGAACGTGAGCAGTAACTCAGTCCGCGAACCCAGTCCGTGAACTGGCGTAGTTCTCGAACTAGAGAATTTCTGCTGGAGTTGCAGCTCATGTGCAGTCCGTGAACCCAGTCCGCGAACTGACGGAAGCTCTCGAACCCGAGAATTTCTGCTAGAGTTTATAACTTCAACCGGTTAGCTTGAGCCCGCGAACTCAAGAGGTTATGTCTGAAAACGTTGTTCGTAAACTTATTCTATATTACTAAGGGATGCTTTTGAAAACCGTGGATTTATAGTTCATGATTAATGATTCGAGTGAATCACATCGTTTTTTATTCAATTGTGTCTCTTGTAGTACTTGATATCTCATAGCATTGAACAACTCTCTAACTAATTCATTTGAGTCATTTGGACTAGTTATGGTGAAAAAAAACATGGTTGATATGGAAGTTATCATTTGGCTAACCTTTTGGTTAAATAGTTGTTGAACCAACCATTGTACATGTTTGGGTACGGTTACACAAACCCAAATTGGTCAAGTACATGTGTGTATGGAAAGATAAGTTTTCGATCTAACAGTTGAGGAATATTAGCTTGTATCTAATCAGGTTTTCATCTAACGGTGAATATTGAATGCTTTGTTACTAAGCTAACATTGATTGCAAACCCTGATTTGAAGACTATATAAGGAGAAATCTAGCTATTGGAAAAACTAATCCCCACACACCTTTCTTGTGTGATACTAGTTTTCTCTAATCTAGAGTCGATCTCCATTAACCCTTGAGTTTTCTCTCTGAATTCGGGTTAACAACTTAAAGACTTCATTGGGATTGTGAAGCCAGACCGATACTATTTTATCGTAGTTGTGTGATCTGATCTTGATCTTTCTATCGTACAAGTACAATTGTAATAATTGGCTTGAGATTCTATCTCTGATAGGCAAGATAAAAGTAGTCACAAACATCTTCTTCTCATTGTTTGTGATTCCTCAATAATCTTCTTCGCTGCGTCAATTAAGTTTATTGTGAGGTAATTTATGAAACTGAGCTGTTCTTCGGGAACATAAGTATGGTTTTATCTATTGGTTCCTGTTCACCTTAATTTATCAAAAGACGGAACAAAACTTGTAGGTTTATTCGTGGGATATGAATTTATCTATTACATGTAGACTTTTTTTGTGTGAGACAGATTTGTTTATTAAAGTCTTCGACTTTGGGTCGAGCAACTCTTGGTTGTGGGTGAGATCAGCTAAGGGAATCAAGTGCGCAGTATCCTGCTGGGATCAGAGGCGTAGGAACATAACTGTACCTTGGATCAGTGTGAGATTGGTTGGGGTTCAACTACAGTCCAGACCAAAGTTAATTAGTAGTAGGCTAGTGTCTGTGTCGGCTTAATATAGTGTTTGTTTAATCTGGACTAGGTCCCTGGGTTTTTCTGCATTTGCGGTTTCCTCGTTAACAAAATTCTGGTGTTTGTGTTATTTCTTATCCGCATTATATTTTTATATAATTGAAATAATACAGGTTGTGCGTTGTTCAATCAATTAGAATATCCGACCATTTTGGTTGTTGATTTAAATTGATTGACACTTGGATATTGGTCTTTGGTACCATCCAAGTTATCTCTCTTTGATTAGACTCGCGAATCATATTTTCTTGAGTAAATCAAATTGAGAGATTGAGATAATAACTCATTGAGATATTTTCTATTGATTGAGTCTTGTTGATTCTCTAGAAAACAACTCGGAGTTGTCCATACATATTTCTAATCTAAATATTTGGTGGTGTTGTTAGAGACCCGCATTTTCAATTGGTATCAGATCAGGCAAACACGTTCAAGACCTTACAAGTCTGTGTTTGTGGAAATCTGAGTCTGTGGACGAAATCTCTATTGCGCATACCAAAATTTCTCCTAAAGCTTTTGACCATGTCAAGTGTCTTGGAAACACCTCAAAGGATTATTCCTTAGTTGATTCTTCCGAATCCCGAGGTAGAAAGAATGTTCAATGTGATAATGACATTTCTTCCTCTCATGAGGCATGTGACAACAAGCGTGTTTAAAAGGAACTCACCGGAATTTCAAAACATACAACTGAAGATATTGATTTTAATGATCATGATCAGCTCATTGATGAATTTGAAAAGTCTCTTAATCGAGAACGTGATCTCTATCATATCATAAAGTCCTTCTCTAAGAACATTGAGAAACTTCTACAAGAAACTACTCTACAACAAGAAAAGATTAGTACTCTTGAGGAAGTTGTTAAAGAGGACTCAATTAGAGAAAAACGTTTGCTCGAGACTCATTCATCAGATTTCAACAGACTTCGTGATGAAAAATAGAAACTTTGTGCATCTCTCACTCTAGCCCATGAACAGTGTAAAGCCTTGGAAAAGGAAAACTCTATACTAAGGAGAAATTCTTGTGTGACTAATTCTCAGGAATTACCATATATGAAGAAATATTCTCCAGGAGAAGACTGCGTCAAGAAAAGTTTGCATAGCTTCCAATCTTCTCATATGGGTATGAAGTTTAAACAGGTTCCAGTTATTGCTTCTCGTTTACGAACCTGTAATTTTTGTGGGAAACATAATCACTATGTTATTCATTGTTTTGCAAGAAGGAAACAAATTTCTTAGCTTCGTAATTTGCTTCTCTTCATTGTCAATGGAACAGAAATTCAGTCGACTAAAGCAGTGAATCGTATGGCCATAAGAAATCAGAAACCTTATGACAATGATCTCTACTCTAGATTTCATCACAGGGATAAAGTTCCTTCTGGAAATCCTTTTTGATGTATTAATAAGAACATTTCCTGTACTTATAAGGATGTTTCTGATAAATCTAAATCTAGAAAATGGATACCTATCTATTCAGATCATCTTGAACCTATTGCTAGAGGTCATAGATTTAGTCCTTCTGATAAGAAAGATAATCAATCAGTATCTTTTCTCACTAGAAAGAGCACATATCAGAGACAGAAGGATAGAGATGAACAATATTCATTTGATGAGCTAAAGGCTCATACTTGTGTAAATTAATCACAAGGTTGAATATCTCACATACAGAAAGCCTAGTTGTGAGAGAAGTGGATAGGTATACTCCATAACTATGTGTCCCTAATTATCTAGCTAATCTCTTATCGTTTTTAGAAAGATAATTGTTCAAACACTGGTTTGTGAGTATTTTTCTTTGTTCATTTTCTAAAAAAAACACATTTGAAAAATGAAAGTATCTCCTTTTTCCATGTAGAGATTTGTGAAAAACCATCCTACGGGTTCACGTACGGTTCAAGTTTCCCTCAAAACCTATCCCGTAACCCTAAATCTCTCGAGTTTTTCTTTATATACCTAACCTATTGAGTTACTCGTTTACTCTAGGTTTTATGTTATCAATGGCTTCCTCTTCGTGCTCTTCGGACTTGACTAATGAGGTCATTGATAGGGCAGTATATTGCGAACTCGATAAAGAAAAGGATACTCTTATTGAAATTGAAAGTTATCTTCCTCAATCCTCTGATTCACTCTCGGATATAGAAGAGATTGAAGAGATTTCATCGGATGCAGTTCTTGACTTCCGAATGGAATTTGAGAAGGCTAAGAAACTACTTGTTGATACAATGAAGTGTCTTGATATGGTAAAAACTGAGTTGAAAAAGGTTAATTTTGATCTTGTTCTCATCAAAAACCATGTTAAAGAGCTTCCAAATAAGGATATCACAAGTACAGAAGATGCTGCCATTCACAAGCTTCAAGATCTTAAGGCTCAAGAAGGTCCCGAACTGTCGATGTGAACCTAGTTTGGTATGACATGGAAGTTTTTCTGTTTGGTTCTTAATGTCTAGTAAATCTTCTATGTTTTCTGTTTTATTTAGAAGAATAACTAGTGTTTTGAAATAGCCATGATTGTGATTACACATAGCTATATCCAATGATTTCATCTTCTTGTTTTTAGATTTATTGTTTTAATTCTAAACTTGTGTGGAAGATGATGGTTGCAGTATTAATTTTTTTTATATATTGCAATATTTTGATGGGATATGTGTGTTTACGTCCGTGAACTTGATTGTCCCATATTTTGTCAAAAGTAAAGTCGATCACGAATTGGTATGCAAATATTGATCAAGGAATGGATGGACTTTTGGCAAAACACAAAAGTTAAGCCTATATTGTCAATTGTTGACGCAAAGATAGGTTAAAATATTTTGTGATTCAAGGATAAAGTATATTATGTCACTTTGTGCTGGAAAAATAGAATAGGTCCTTGTTTTTGTTATCCACGGTATAGAGCTTAATTGTTCCATATTACTATGTATTACCGTGAAGGTTCCATCTTATATCTTTTGTTGAGCACGATACGACTAAGTCGATTTCTTATTGGCATGGTTGGTTGTTCCATAAAGATGCAATATGTTGAGCATTAAGAACTAAATTAATCAACTTGTGTGGTTATTTAGTTTGTATTCCATGAGTTCTCTCATGTTGAGTACATGTACGGTTAAGGTTGTCATTTCCTATGATAATCTTAGTCTGGGTTCCATAATCTCTTATGTTGAGCCCAAATGAACTAGATAAATCATCTTGTGTGATTATTTAGTTAGCACTCCATAGATTTTTCTCATGTTGAGTGTGACCAATTAAATTGATTACTTTTGTGATTAGTTTAATTGTGTAATTAAGTCTCCATAAGTTTACTTGTGTTGAGCATATTTAGTCAAATTAATCTTGGTTCACTTTGGTTAATATGATTGAATATTTTTGGATTCCAAATTTATACTTGTATGTAATTTGTTGAGTCTTAAAAAAAATCCTTCTTTTAGCTTGAAATTAAGGTCGCTCTTGTTGTTCCCTTGGGAATGACATCTTATGGGGGAGAGTTCTTTTGAACTTGCGCTTAATTGCCAAATCTTTGTGGGGAGTGCGGTTGTGGAATTTGTAGGGGTTATCTTGTATATTTATGAACTCCTTGATGAATGCATTTAGCCTCGGCTTTATGATTGCATCTAAACAAGATGATAGAACATTTACCTTTGGTCATGAAATTTCTCTTACATAGATTTCATTAAGATCCCGTTCTTGTACCTTTGCTAATTTTATTGACAAAAAGGGGAAGAATTAATTGTAGTTCACAATACAAATACATATGGTTTTCGGATCATTATGTAAGGGGGAGTGTTTTCCATGAGAGATGGAGTATTGACTAAGGGGGAGTGAAGTATCACCATAGTATTGTTGTTGAAGTTGTGATGCAATTGGACTTTGACGCTGTGTAATAATACAATGACACTGTATAACAATGATTGAGAACCGATGATTTTCTCATTGTTATAGCTACGGATTTTCAACAATGATGATACTAAACTTACAACCTTTGGGATCATTGGACTACTTGGAAGTGACGAAGATTTCGAGTATTGTTGAAGATTAGGCATGTGGAATAAGAGCTACAAAGTTTATTTATATATTTTTTGTATTCCATATGTATTAATAGTTTTGCCACTAAAATTGACAAAGGGGGAGATTGTTATAGCATTGCTCGGTCAAACTCGCATGCGTTGCTATCTCAAGCATGTTTGTCAATGTTAGTGATCAAAACTATAAAGTCTTGATTTCTAGTCTACTATAGTTAAGGTCTCGGACTAGGATTGAAAGTGTAGTTGAGCTCAAGACTCCATGGAAATCATCATACAAGATGAAGGACTATTCATGGAACCAGTGGATCTTCATCGACTAAAAGGTATGTGGAGACTTGAACTTATCTATCACTCAAAAGTGTATCTACTCTATCTCCTATCTTTGAGACAAAAGTCGTTTTACTATACAGACTAAGAATATGCACATGTGACATTTCGAGCTGAGTATATCTCGCTTATCTATTTCTCGAAATGGGTGTTGGTAAAGCTTTCGCTTTATCCAAGTTCATCTTTGCCTAGTGACGAAAGTCATGTTAAGTTTCAATCTTCTTGGAAAATGTTCTGACGAAAAATAGTTTGTGAATAACAACTATATAACGCCCTCTGAGCATGTTTCAATGATTGAAATGAGAGTTTAGACTATATAACCATTGGAAGATATAAACATTGTTGTGTCAACATATATATGTATAAGTTCTTAGCACTTGAACCGAAGTTTGCGAACTTTGTTGATCAAGTGGAACCACAACGTGAGCAGCAACTCAGTCCGCGAACCCAGTCCGTGAACTGGCGTAGTTCTCGAACCTGAGAATTTATGCTGGAGTTGTAGCTCATGTGCAGTCCGTGAACCCAGCCCGCGAACTGACGGAAGCTCTCGAACCCGAGAATTTCTGCTGGAGTTTATAACTTCAACCGGTTAGCTTGAGTCCACGAACTCAGTCCGCGAACTCAAGAGGTTATGTCTGAAAACGTTGTTCGTGAACTTATTCTATATTACTAAGGGATGCTTTTGAAAACCGTGGCTTTATAGTTCATGATTAATGATTCGAGTGAATCACATCGTTTTTGATTCAATTGTGTCTCTTGTAGTACTTGAGATCTCATAGCAATTGAACAACTCTCTAACTAGTTCATTTGAGTCATTTGGACTAGTTATGGTGAAGAAGAACATGGTTGATATGGAAGTTATCATTTGGCTAACCTTTTGGTTAACTAGTTGTTGAACTAACCATTGTACACATTTGGGTACGGTTACACAAACCCAAAATCGTCAAGTACATGTGTGTATGGCAAGATAAGTTTTCGATCTAACGGTTGAGGAATATTAGCTTGTATCTAATCAGATTTTCATCTAACGGTGAATATTGAATGCTTTGTTACTAAGCTAACATTGATTGCAAACCCTGATTTGAAGACTATATAAGGAGAACTCTAGCTATTGGAAAAACTAATCCCTACACACCTTTCTTGTGTGATACTAGTTTTCTCTAAGCTAGAGTCAATCTCCATTAACCCTTGAGTTTTCTCTCTGAACTCGGGTTAACGACTTAAAGACTTCATTGGGATTGTGAAGCCAAACCGATACTATTTTATCGTAGTTGTGTGATCTGATCTTGGTATTTCTATCGTACGAGTAAAATTGTAATAATTGGCTTGAGATTCCATCTCCGATAGGCAAGATAAAAGTAGTCACAAACATCTTCGTCTCATTGTTTGTGATTCCTCAATAATCTTCTTCGATGTGTCGATTAAGTTTATTGTGAGGTGATTGATGGAATTGAGCTGTTCTTCGGGAATATAAGTATGGTTTTATCGATTGGTTCCTGTTCACCTTGATTTATCAAAATACGGAACAAAACTTGTAGGTTTATTCGTGGGAGACGAATTTATCTATTACACAAGAGACTTTTACGTGTGAGACAAATTTGTTTATTAAAGTCTTCGACTTTGGGTTGTAACAACTCTTGATTGTGGGTGAGATCAGCTAAGGGAATCAAGTGCGCAGTATCCTGCTGGGATCAGAGGCATAGGAGCATAACTGTACCTTGAATCAATTTGAGATTGGTTGGGGTTCAACTACAGTCCAGACCGAAGTTAATTGGTAGTAGGCTAGTGTGTGTAGTGGCTTAATACAATGTATGTTTAATCTGGACTAGGTCCCAGGGTTTTTCTGCATTTGCGGTTTCCTCGTTAAAAAAATTCTGGTATCTGTGCTATTTCTTATCCGCATTATATTTTTATATAATTGAAATAATACAGGTTGTGCGTTGTTCAATCAATTAGGTTGTGCGTTGTTCAATCAATTAGAATATCCGACCATTTTGGTTGTTGATTTAAATTGATTGACACTTGGATATTTATCTTTGGTACCATCCAAGTTATTGGGAGCTCGCCCAATTTTACATCAAGAAAATCCCAGATATTAAATTCCGCCACATCTGCCGAAAGGATAATAGACACTCGGACGCTCTATCATACATCGCCTCACAGTTAGTAGACCCGGGCATTGAAGGGATACGCGTTATGAGGCTACTTAACCCGTCTATCCCTGAAACACCAGAAGCACGGATCGAGGTGGCCGTTAACACAACCAAGAGATACAAAGAAGGCGACTGGAGAAAGCCGATACATCAATACTTAGAGACGGGTGAGCTACCTAAGATTCGGCCCGAGATGAACAAGATCAAAAGTAAATCGGGCGCCTACGAGTTAAGGGGGGGGGGATCTTATACCAGAATTCCTACCTAGGGCCACTCCTACGATGCTTAAGCAGGGAAGAAGGGCGGGGCCAGAATGCGTCGAATCAATCTTTAAGAAAATAGGTTGTAATTTTGGGAGAAAAGGAAGAGGAAGAAAGCCCATCTTGTAAGGAAATCCCACTACATCAATGCGTTGTTCAATCAATTAGAATATCCGACCATTTTGGTTGTTGATTTAAATTGATTGACACTTGGATATTTATCTTTGGTACCATCCAAGTTATTGGGAGCTCGCCCAATTTTACATCAAGAAAATCCCGATATTAAATTCCTCATCCACATCTCATGATAAAGAAAGGATAATAGACACTCGACGCTCTATCATACATCGCTCACGGTTAGTAGACCCGGGCATTGAAGGGATACGCGTTATGAGGCTACTTAACCCGTCTATCCCTGAAACACCAGAAGCACGGATCGAGGTGGCCGTTAACACAACCAAGAGATACAAAGAAGGCGACTGGAGAAAGCCGATACATCAATACTTAGAGACGGGTGAGCTACCTAAGATTCGGCCCGAGATGAACAAGATCAAAAGTAAATCGGGCGCCTACGAGTTAAGGGGGGGGGGGGATCTTATACCAGAATTCCTACCTAGGGCCACTCCTACGATGCTTAAGCAGGGAAGAAGGCCATATAATCCTACATGAGATACACTATGGGGCGGCTGGAAATCACAGCTCGGGAAGAAGCTTGTCGGCTAAGGCAAAAACAATGGGATACTTTTGGATGTATATGAACGAGGACGCAAAGCAAATGACAAGAGTTTGTGAAGAATGTCAGCGTTTCGGGAAGAAAATCCATGCTCCCGGCGTACCGTTAAACTCGATCATAAGTCCGTGGCCTTTTGATAAATGGGGAGTAGACATTGTCGTGAAGTTACATGTAGGAACGGGGCAAAGGAAGTATTTTATCGTGGCTACAGATTATTTTACCAAGTGGGTCGAGGCGGAACCACTAAGGCATATTCGAGACAAAGATGTTTTTAAGTTCATTTGGGAACATATCATTTGCCGCTTCGGGGTCCCGGCTGCCATCGTCTCTGATAATGGAAAACAACTACAGGGCGAGAACATTGATCTTCTATTTAACACTTACAACATCAGGAAGAGCAAAGCTACCCCGATTTACCCCCAGTGCAATGGGCAGGCCGAGATCACTAATAAGACCATCGCCGATAACATGAAGAAGAAACTGGACGGGGAATATGGCAAATGGTGCGAGGAATTATATAACGTCCTATGGGCATACAGAACCACACGGAGGGAAGCTACGGGGTTCTCCCCTTTTATGCTTACCTACGGAACCGAGGCGATTCTACCAACAGAAGCAATGCTACCTACCAAAAGAACTAAAGCGTGGAGGCGAAACGTGTCGTCCGATCTGATCTTGGCTAAACTCGACGACTTGGAAGAAACAAGAGAAATGGCGCTACAAAAAATAGAAAATTATCAAAGGAGGTTACAACGGGAGTACAACAAGCGCGTTCGACCAAGAGAGTTTAATCCCGGGCAGCAGGTATTGAAATTTCTAGCTGAATGGGAGCGCGACAAAAAAGGCGGAAAACTAGCACCAAAATGGGGCGGGCCATATATAATCGAATCTAAGGCGGGCGAGGGATCATATCGACTACTGCGACTCGACGGAACAAGAGAGCTCAAACCATGGAACATTCGATTCCTGAAACTCTATCATCCTTGACGGGCAATGCGAAAAAAAAAAAACGGTAAGCAAACGTGTCTTCTATCTCTTTGAAACCGTGAGGGGTATGGGATAGGGCACAAGCGACTAATGGTCATTCGTACTCAGGGCAATGGCAGTGTGGAAGTGCCGAGGTGACTTACACTCGAATGGTCATTCGTACTCGGGGCAAAGCCAGTGTGGAAGTGCCGAGGTGACTTACACTCGAATGGGCATTCGTACTTGGGGCAATGCCAGTGTGGAAGTGCCGAGGTGCCTTACAGTCGCCTGGCTATTCGAACTCGGGGCAGTGGCACTGTGCAAGTGCCGAGGTATCCTAAGGGTTCTGGTGGTTGGAAACCAGTTCCAAAGGTTATTTAGACGCGAGGTCTACTCAGCTAGGTGTCCTACTTACATCTGAAAGGTCACCACCATCGCAAGTGGGCGTGTCCACTTGCCCGAGATCAGTTGATCGATAAACACTCGGGACCATCGGGCCTAGAACTAGGATGACTGATACCCTTCCACTGAATCCAAAGAGATAGTGATGAGATACCCCGATCAGGACATGGCATAGGGCCCGATGACCCTCCTTGTTGGGTGTGTTCGACAGAAATGGTTAGAGTTCTAACATATAAAAGAAACAATTGCAGGGCATAACACCAGGAACAAAAGCGAAACAAATAACGTCGTGCGTTAATCAACAAACGGTCGGGGCAACATGCGGAACAAGAAACAAATTGATCGTGTCGTGCAACAACCAACACCCAGAGGAGCAGCATACAAAACGAAAACCACATCGATCGCATGGTACATCAATCAACAATCACCAGAATAACATAAGAAACAAAAGCTAAATCGATAACACCAAGCGTCTGATAACAAAGTACGGAAAGCATCGCGCGGACATACGAAATGAAAAGTTTAGCGGAAATGAAACAAACAACATCGGTGACGCAGCACCCCCATTAAAACAAACAAGCGAGGTAGCGGAAATTAAAAAGGGGAGAAGTGTTTAGAGCGATTTACAACCCGATGGAAGGGGAAACATAGTGACGCAACACCACAAAAAGAAAGCTTAAACCTTGGGAGGAGCCGCGCCGGCCTTCCTCTGCGCGACCTCGAGCCGCTTCTTCTCCACCCAGTCCATAATGCCAGCCTGAAATTTCTGATCTAACTCCTCCGCATGGGCAACCCGTTCATCCTCGAGTTGTTGGGTAATCTGGGAAGCGTTTTCCTCAGCCTCAGCTAACTTGAAGCCCAAATCGACCTCGGCCTGTTTCAATCGGCGAACCTCCAGATCAAGCTCCTGCGAACATTTTTGCGCGGCTACAAAACCACAAATATAGGATGTTATTCATCGGATACAACTTAACATTTGTGCAAGAATAAAGCGCGATATGGATTTAAAAAATGGCCTCAACACATCGGCTAAGAGACCTGACAGGGCGGGTAACACCGACTGAAGCGACTCTACCGACTTGGAAAACTCATCCTCGGTCCTGGACAACTTCATGGTTAATTCGTTATAATATTGCTTGTTGAACTCGTTACTAGGGCAATACTTCTTATGCTTGGCCCAATCGTTCATTAACCGATTACGCGACGCTTGGAGAACCACAAGATGCGATCTACTCCACTCTAAATCGCCCATAACTTTATCAAATTCACGCACTCGGCCCAGTAAATCGTTGTTAGCTCGCTCCACCACATCCTTATCTCTCAATATTCGTCGGCGGTCCTCGTGAAGATCTCGATTCTGTAATTGAAGAGCGTTTACCCTTTGCTCCAAACTCGTGGCTAAAGCAGTTTTTCGGCAGCAAGACGCTGAGAAGATCCCAAATGAGCCCGTAAATTGTCCATCTCGGAAGGATCATAATCAAACCGGCGATGTCGTTCTAACTCGTCCTCAAGACTTGCAATCTCCTCAGTTTGACGGTCTATTTTTTCGTCTTTGTTTGCCATTCGTTGACGAAGATTTTCCACAAGGTCTTTCTCAATATCCCATTTTCTCTTCAGAATCCTAAACTCAAAAGTAGCGTCTATACCTATACTAGATACCTCGGCTAAGAAGAAGGATACCCGACTCAGGATACTGGCACGATAAACTCAATCAACACAAGTCAAGAAGAATCATATACCTTGAGCATCGGCAAGTTTGATCTCCAGCTCGTTCGCGCGACCCTTCTCATTCTGAAGTTGAAGTTGGAGAGACTCTATCAACTGTTTATATCGAAGGAGATTGGCGGCATCCAAGCGTACACGGTTCATGATCTAACACAAACAAACAAATTTGCATCATAAGCGACACTAAGGACAGAAATCAGAAGTGGGGAATTACTATACATAACCGAGTCGCTCACCACAGTGTCAAGTGTCAAGGCGATGTCGCCATAACAGGGTACAACATTCAACATTTCTTCACCAGTATACTTCCCAAAGTCGGAGGAAGTAAGCGCACCCAAGGAATTCATGATCGGGCCAGAAAAAGTGAAGCAAGTCTCGGCGCTAGAAGACGATCCCTCATTAAACCGGGGCACACATGGAAGCTCTACCGGAATACTAGCAACAACCTTCTCTACGGCGGGCGTCTCCGAGGGCTCCTGCTGGTCGCCCCCACCTTGTTCACCGACTTTGTCACCCGGCACAGTCTCTCCAAACAACTCATCCTCATTGGAAAGATCAATGAGGGGGCTCGTTTTCGGCGGTGGCTTAGTAATTTCTTTACCTCTACCAGGATTACTCCTAAGCGGAGTAGGGTCGACATCGTCAACATCATCATCATCATCGCGCCTCGGGTGTTTCTGCACAAGTGTCTCGTCAGAACATGTGAAGGCAAAAAACAGGGGCAAGTACATGTACTTATAAGGGAATCATTATGTTTGTTACCTTCCCCTGGTCTTCCTCAACCCTTGTGCCAGCACCTCTTTTCCTAGACCCGATAATTTTTGTGGAACTGACCTGAGATTTTCAAACAACAACAAATGACTAACTGACGCCCGAAGCTAACAAGATAGAAATCAAGAAAAGCGCGTACCTTATCGGCCTTGTCATCATTAACCACCCAGAAAGAATAGGGCTCGGCGGGAAAAGTAGGCGACGGGAAGTCACCGTGAAGGATAGGACCTCGTACAAGAAGCGAAACTCGGGGATAGGTCGGATCATTAGAATGTCGGGCTCGCCTGTTGGAACCATGGCCGATAGGATCGGCATCCAACATCATTCTTTCGACACCCTCGGGCATAGTTTTGACCCGATGAGGACTTGAAGCAAACCCGGCAAGATCGCCCAAGGTCGAAGTACCATCTCGATAGTTGACAAGGAAATTGGAAACGGTATACTCAGGAGCGTCCTCGGGCTTGTAGGTCGACCACTCGGCAGTAGAACCATGACCATCGCGGCGATCCCTCCACTCGTTCATAATTCAGAAAGTATTGCCCGTCCATTGAGCTAAAGCACGAGAAGGCCGAATCTGGGACAAAATCTCGTAATAAAATGGGCTATCAGGGTTGTATAAGGGAAGACGAAGGCCTAGCTCTAGCTGACCCAAGGTGATGACCACACAATTAGCCGATTGCTCGTGCTTCTTCATATCGGTTTTCTTCAAACTACCGTTTCGGCCCGAGAGAAGGGTCACTTCGTAATTTTGAAGATCGTACGTCTCCTTCAACTGCTCAATGAACTCTTCATCGGAAAGATCTTTCACCCTTTTCTCGGACTTGCACGAAATAGAAGAAGAGCTATCAGCAAAAATAGATCTCATCGCGCGATCATCATACCTAGAAGGGCTCTCAAGCAAAAACAGAGAAGCAAGGGGGGGAACATCAAACTCGGAAAAAACATCATCAACAGACCTATTTTCAGCCATGGAAGGAGAAGAATCCATCAACGAAGATAATGCAGAACTCAGTTTTTAACAAAGAAAGATAAGGCGACATCAGCTACTGTAACGATCGATGAGGAGAAAAGGACGAAAGAAAATCAAGAAAGCTAGGGTTTTTTGAGAAGCGTAAGATATGAAGAAACTTGGAAGAAAACCACAGCAGCAGAACAGAAGGACAGAGAAGAAGAAGGAAGAAAGGAGCGGGCTATTTAAAGAAGAAACTTTGTAACTGACGCTGACGGTTACCAGTCATAAAGTGGAAATTAGTGGGGCGTTGCATGGCGGGATTAGCGGCATGGGAGAAGACATGGGCGGTTAAGACGATGTTCTTCCACTCGTGCCTCCCACACGGGTGGAAGAAGGGGAATAAATGTAGGTGTAAATTATCTACATATCCAGGTGGCAACATCCTAGACCCAGTGCACCCAAATACAAAGAAACGCGAAGTATAAAGCAAAGATTAAAGAGCGCGAGATTTAAGGAAGCCACGTGGATCGGGCGTAGTAATGTCGGACAAGACTTGACCCAGACTTCTGATAAAGCTGACAAGATAAGGCGGGACAGGACAAACGAGGAGCTACAGTCAAATAAGCAAGAAAGTGTGGAACACATCGGCTGATCATAAGGGAGACTATCGAGACAGCCGACATCGCGTCAACATAGGACCATAAGAGATTGGCTCGAACGAAATAAAGGCGAGGAGCCAAGATGCATCGACCGCACAAGACGACGTGATTCGTCCCGATCACAGAACAGCTAATTAGATGTAACAGGGTCAACATTCTAACTTCGTTGTATAAACTTTCTCCTATAAATAGCGGGACTTGTATTCTAGAGAGGTAGGTTGTAATTTTTGGGAGAAAAAGGAGAGAGAAACCCGAGTTTGCATGAGAAAGAAGTGAGTGAGAAGTAAGTTCATCTTGTAAGGAAATCCTACTAAGAGCAACACCTTTGTAACACCGTGAAGTAATAAGATTCATCATTTCACCCCCGTGGACGTAGGTAATCATACCGAACCACGTATATCTTGTGTTCATGGTTGAGTGTTTACTTTCGTTTGAGAAGAGTTGTACATTTCTATCCTTTGGATGTAGTTTGTAGTAAAATGCATCTACACCCAAATAAAGATGCAGAGTATAGAATTGATTCGAATTGATCACGCCAGAAGAGAAAATTTTTAGAATCTAACTTTAATGATACAAAATTTCCAATATTTGAGAAAGGGATAGTAAAATTACCATCATGAGAAGCGGAAGTACTTGCCATATTTGTTCTTCTTTTGTAAATAATAAGGGACATCAAAGAATACCGAGAAGAATTGATGAACCAAAACCCTAATTTTGTTCTTGAATTTGTTGTAAAACAATGATGAGAAGAAACTGAATCTACAAAATGTATTGGTACTAGAACTTGGCCCGTGCCGTAACGGCACGGCCACGAAAATAAGTGAATTTTTTTATTTTGACCGGTGTTATTCATTTGTTGTTACTATTTAAAGTGACAATTGTTCTTCATACATTTTGATTATTATTTTTTTCTTTTGTATTTGACCGAGCTTATTTTAACACCTAAAAAATCAAGCACAACTTGTAAAATATAATGTTATTTGTGTCATAACGACATTGAATAAACATTGCACACTACTATATTGACTAATTGTGATACCACCACCAGAGCCACCCATTACAACTACCTTTTTCACTAGTAGCATTGCCGCCATGGGCTCCATGCGCCGCCACTCACAAACATCACCCTGATTACCCATAATATCTATTGATGTAATTATTAACATATAGTTGTTATCTATTGAGTGGGAGTATATATTCATTTAGATAATTAATAAGACATTTATCATGAGAGATTAATAAAATATTTATTATGAGAAATTAATGAGATAATAATGATGTGCACAGATTATGAGCGTTAGATATGAATTTCTAACTTTCAATCATAGATGTGTCTTATAAACGCTTACTTAAACAACCATTGATTTATCTTCTCCCTAAAAAAATCTTGAAGATAATACTAAAAACAATTGATAAATTAAGTCACTAAAGATTTCGAGGATGATACCAAATCATCAAGGAAATAAGGTTGAGCGAAAGCATGTTCTTGGATTTAATTTCTTTTGTCTCTTTAGTCTATCTATAAATCCAAATTTATTTCTGATTTAGGTTTGCTCAAAAGTGGGGAACTAAAGTTTTTAAGTCCACTCCTCCTTCTGGATGTGAGTGAGAGAATCAATTTTTTAGTTTTATGGGAATGTAGGTTTTTTATTTTTAGTCTATCAAATTTCTCTACTTTGCTTTTGATTTTTGGGATGGGAAAAAGAGAATATGTAATGCATTATTTCCCAATTAAAGCGTGTATTCATGGGATCGACCACATACGTGGATTTATCAATCGGGAGGGCAAATCAAGATCTCTCTTTATGTTAACTAACTTAGTTAAACTTTGTTTTATAATACAGAACAAAGAAACATGAAAAAAAAATCACCTAGCTATGATATAACTCATGTCATAACCGTGCGACTTAGTAATAAGTTAATTTATTGTATACCGATTTTGATTCATACCATTCATTTGCAGTTATTATTTTAATTGTCATGTATTTTTACCTAGTTTATGTTATCATTAAGAAGATCAACCACATTTTATATTCTTTATAAGGTTAACCAATCTGTGGTGAAACATTATTAACAAAATATATTACTTTCACCAACACCCACCACATCCAAAATATCACTTGATACCACTTATTTCCCCCACATCACCTTTGCTTCCACCCCCAACCACTGGACGTGCTTTTTATTTTTTAATCACAGACGTCATGAGAAAAGTTTATATTGAACAAACTTAAATCGTCAATTAATTTATTCCAATTTTTTTTTCATTGGTTTGTTTTTATCAAATTCTCTTTTATATTGTAATCAATTTTATTTAACACTAAAAGTCATGATTTGTCTGATCGGGTATTATTTGGGTGATCCAGCGGTATATGATGATATTGCCTTATAAGATCTGGTATCATCGACGAAATATTTGGGTTTTTTCCTTACCAATCGTGCGAAAAAAAAGCTAACTGTATCTTTCACAATACAATATTGTGCATTTGTAAAGACACAAAAATATTATTGTTCAATATTAATCACCAACACCCACCACCATTAAAAACAGCTATCGACACTATTTCTTCTTCCACCACCAGGGAAAGAACCAACACCCACCATAATATTTTTGTGTCTTTAATATCTCTACCACCCACTACTTCATCCGATACCACCATTAATATTTATTAATATAATTTTTAATAAAATTATTATTTACTAATAAAAATATGTATTTATTAGATCAATTAAGGGGACATTTATGATGAAAAATTAATTAATAATTTATTATGAGAAACTAATGGGATACTAATTTATATAATATTTATAATAGTTTGGTTGTACGAACCAAGACCGTGGATTTATCTTCTTCCTATAAAATTTTTGGCCACTACTTACATAGCCTTTAGTTCAGCGTAGATTTATCTAGCTCTTAACCCGTGCTGAAACGGCATGGGCATAATATTTATCTGGATATTAATATTTGTTAATTATCGAGTTTACTCTCCTTATCATTACAAAAATGAAGACAAAACCAATATATATTTTTACTCTTCAGTCCACAAATCTTTTATCATGTACTCATATATGATTCCTTTCCAGTATGTTTGATATTTTGACATTCTCCCAAATAATGTTTATTCTTGCCCTCTTTCACAACAAATCCAACGATATTTGATATGTTTTATAGTTTGCAAAGACAAAAACATATTATCGATCATTTGAAATGGTATTTCCCTTCTACAGCTCCCTTATTTTAGTAACCACGCAAAACCAAAACATTGAACTATGTAGAATGAAACAAAATTACATCACTCAAACTCATTCTTCATATAAATAAAATTGAGTCCCATAAGCTCGGAATTCTTGTTTATTTTGTCTCATTCTAAAATGGTCCAAAAAGTTTAAAACTCTGAATGGACTCTACAGTACATATTACATCGTATGTTCTTATATTTGAATAACACAAATAAATACTAATTCATTTATCTAAGCCACTATATCATAAAACGTTGAGACATTTCAGATGGAAACCCATTCGACTCGAAAAAGATATATCTCCAATTCTTGAAAACTCTCAGACAGTCTACGACATTGATTTTCTAAAGGTGAGCCATTTCAGATGGAAACCCACCACCAAAACCACTAATTACCACTACATTTTCCACCACCATCACTATAGTCACCGACTCCATGCATCTCCAATCTCAAACACCACCTGGGTCATCCCTAATTTCTATGTATATGATTATTAATAAATTTATCATTTATTTTAATAAAATATATTTAGAAAAATGTAATGGGTTGAAAAGAATTTTAAAAGTTATTATGATTCTTTATTAAAAAGTTTATTATTTATCTAATGAAAATATATTTATTAAGATAATTATAAAACGGGCCCTAACTCAGCTGGTCATCCCCGTTTCCCAAAGTTTGATGCCTTCGAGGAGGTCCCAGGTTCGAGCCTCCAATGACGTAATATTGCAGAAATTAACATGGAAGGTAGAGTTGGCTTGCCCCCTTGTGACACAATCTCCCCCCCCCCCCCTTCGGCTCCCCTTGGCAAGGTTACCCATGAGGCTCGCTGGTAGGCTAACACAGCAACCTGTTCAATTAATGTAGTAGTATGTCGTTTGAGCTTAGCTTGTTAAGCTTCCAACTAGTTTCATGTAATAATATTTAATTGATTATAAAACTATTTAATAAAATTATATTTAGAAAATGTAATGGGTTGAAAAGAATTTAAAAGCTATTATGATTCTTTATTAACAAATTTATTATTTATCTAATAAAAGTATTTTTATTAAGATAATTATAAGACATTTATGATAAGAAATTAATAAAGTATTTATTATAAGAAATTAATGATTCAATAATATTGTGAACAACCAGAGCCATGGATTTAGCTTTGTCAGGAATGAGTCCTGGCCGCTCTTTATCTTGCCTAAGTTGTCCATACTATGCTTTATAAGGGAGAAAATTATGTTTGAATGATTCAGAAAGAAAGATCTGCTTGAAAAATTTCTTGAAAAAAAATTATTGCAGAAAAAAGATTTTGTTCAGGATTAAGAAATCGACCCGAATGATACCACGAGAAACATGTAATATTATTGATAAAACCAGTAGTTCTTTACAGAAAGAGAGACTTGTCTTTATATCAGACAATCATAGGGGTTGTAGTAACATTATATACATAGAAAGTCAAGTCAGTGCACTTATGCCCCTTGGCGTATTTCAGAAGTGATTGCAGAAATAAAACAAGGATTGCATAAATGATTACACCAAATTCCTTTATGCGATATTCAACATAATTATCGGGAAGGAAACCAAACAACAGACGGTCTAGCAAACTATGCGGCGGACAGAAGCCAATTGGGAAATTATCTTAAGTGACTATGGGTATCAAATTCCCTCTGTGTAATAACAATTTAATAAATCATATAATATGCAATGCTTAAAAAAAAAAAAACTATTCATCTTTATTTGCCTACAAAACTACAATGGCTGGAATCTCTCGTACTTGCACGTTATTAAATCAAGGAAATTAAAAATCTAGTGGTATACGGAGGAACGGAATCTCCGCAACCTAACACGTGCATCCTGATTTCCTTTTGCTTCATTTTCTTTGAACTGGCTGGTAACTTCTTCAGTGAACTTCGGGGAAATTGTCATTTGAGCAGGTGAACTTTTGGTACGCAAGGGTGATTGCTCAAGCTTTTCTAGAGGATCCTCTGCCAAAGTGGGTTCTGGAAGTGGAGATGCTATTTGTACTGGAACATTTCCTACATTTTTACTACTTGTTGTTTGCAAGAGTTGTTTCTGGAGCTTGCCCTCTGGAGTAGGAGCTTGATGAATATTCTGGGTGACAGTGGAGGGTTGTTTATGAAGCATGTCCTTTGCAGTAGGAACTGATTGAAGATTTTGTGAAAGTGTAGAAGATTGTTTGGAGACTGCACCACTCTGCTCCTGCTGTTCAGTAGTTATCCAAATACAATAGTCAGTTGCATTGATCAAGTCTGATGACCGAATCATTGGCTAAAACCGGCAGTTGTTTCTGATAAGTTGCTTCTAATATTGCATTTTCTATGCGTGAAGCACTTAAAATATCAGATTTTCTAGAGTTATAAAAATCCAAGTAAGATGCTTCTAATATTTGCATTGTCAATGCATGAAGAATATTGCACCTTCAATGCATGCTGAACTTAGAAGTTCAGCTATTTTAGAGCCATGAAATTCCAAGTCATATAACACTACATGTAAAGAAATGCGAGGTAGTATTCCCCATAAATTCTCTAACCTCCACTAGTTTTTTTCTTTCAAATTGCTCTGAGCATTCTTAGATGAAAGCTTCATTTCAAGACATGCATCTACATGTTTTAAAAATTCATAAGTTGTACTTCGCCATTAGTAGTTCAGTCCCGACTTGTAACCCCATGAGCATTTACGAAAAGCTGGAGTCAAGGTTGTAAGTTTTAGTAACAATAAAGTTCACATGGTTATACTTGTACAAGACTGGGTTCTTCACGATAAAGAATCAAATAATGACACCTACTATAACTTAAGGAAATTCTCAGATAAGAAGGTTATAAACTTGGTTTAACATATCAATAGATACCTGAGTAGGTTTAGGCTTTAGCACAGTCTGTGCAGCAACATACTGCATAGTCTCAATAGCCCTCGTCTGACCATAGCTGGTAGCCTTTTGGACATACAGAAGTGTAATGTCTGTAAACCTAGCCCTTAATTCCAGTATGCTGCGATCAATTTCTATCTCATGCTTTGCAAGATATGGACGAAAAAAAGATTCATAAACATATGTTGTTCCCTGCAGAACAAGAAAAAACAAAACAATCAGATCACAACTTCATAGAAGTTTAATAATCACATTCAACTTCTTGACGTTATTAGACTTTATACCTTTGTTTTTGGATACCACAAGTATATGAAGAACGCCAACTTAGCTTCAAAATACATCGGAACCCTTCAAGTATACCCATGTAAAAGATAGTCCCGAAAACAAACATCAGGTTCACTATAAAGAACAAAGTATATTTTGTCAAAATATTGGGAAATGGATACAAGTACAGTTTTTCTTTACCAGGAAATAAAAACGTCCATAACCCTTTCAGATACTGTCAACATCGCAGCTAAAATCCTACAAAAATCAGACGAAACGTTAATAGCAGGCAAGATAAGATAGTTGTGTGCTCGCCATCAGCATTAAGGTTTACACCTACTGCCTCTTTTAATATATGAAAAGCAATACTCGTAATAATTACTGTTTTAATGGCAAGTGAGGCAAGAAATTTATACCAGTATTGACACCAAAAGCGAAGTTGTTCGGTATCCATCCTATTCTTCTCCACAGCTTTAAAGCACTCAAAAGCTGGATATGCATATCCAAAAAGCATCCTGCAAATACAGATACAAGTGTTTGCATAAATCTAAAAGTGAATATAATCACACTCCGTTCCTCAAACCCATCAGCTTATAAGAATTGATCTTCAGTAGCAGTAACTTACACAAGTAATCTGGTAAAAACAGATCCCATCATCTTTAAACCTAAAATTTGCTCACGATATGTACAATCCTTCTAAAGCCAGTTTCTGAGTTCCGTAAACACTTCCCAGCTTAAAATCAAGAAACAAAATCGATTAAATTTCTCTATGCAGACACTCACTGATAAGAGACATTTGTGTAATCGGCAATGCCGTTGTTAATCTGAACTAATGTGATTCAAAATTGGATTTCGATCATGACGCCGCAGATAAACATGATGATTACAGCATTAAAAGATTCGACTCAGCACTCTTTCTTCTTTATTACTAATCAAAAACACCAAAGAAATGAAGATAGAAAGAAAAAAAAAAAAAAAAAAAAAATCTTCACTGAAATTAATAACATGATGGAGCTAATAATAGTTTAACCATAAAGGTATAATCAGAATTTACAGTGTACCTGTTTATTATTGGATCAATATGAATGCCATTGATTGCAATAAAAAAGGAAAGCAATAAATAGATTGCAGTGAGAATTTTAGGGGGGTTTTGGGAAGAAAATCAAATCATTCTCTATCCCGTTCAACAGCTCCCGTGTACCCCGGTACTGAAACTAGTAGAGTAGACTGTAGAGTAGTAAAACCTAACCTAACGTAACGGACCTGGACTCTATCTTACTTGCTATTTCTGTCTCCTTGTTTCTCATATAATCATGATTTTTCGCCATTTGGATCGATCATCATGGAAAACTGGAGTTTGTTCCCACTAATCTCTTATCCAGAGGTAACTATACTCCCGGGGGCCCACTTGTATTGATAAATCCAAATCCCCAACTTCTCTAGTCGGTGAGCTCCACTGTTCAGGTCTGCTAAGTTCTTCGTGTGACACATACACTGTAATCCCGTACGATCGATTAGCCGTTAGGCGCTTCTGGACCGGTATGTTCGTTCAGCTGATAAGGTGGGATTTTAAAATACGAGTAAATCAGTAGCTGATTTTTCATAATTAGGGTGCATTTAAGGGCTCTAGGCCTTTTGGTTAAGAATCTTAAGATAAATGAGCTGCAAAACGAAAGAAAATGAGGGTACTGTTGGTGGTGCCTAGTGGGTGCAAAAGACTATTCCCTCGCACTCGCAGATTTTTGTTGGTGGTGGTGTATGAATTGACAAGTAGACGGAATTTGCTGTATTGGTAGAGGATTGAAATGTAGAGGCAATCCAGACAAATGAGTCCATATAGGCCACTACCAGATTATATCCAAAAATATGTGGTGGAATGGACTTGAAAGAGGGGCTGCAGGATTCAAAGAGCAAATGTCTTAACCAAACAGGGACACGGAAACAGACTCAACTCAACAATGTCATTTACACTTCAATCTTCATTTCTCTCTTCTCCTTCTTCTCGACTCGAGCTTATTACTTCTAAATCCACCATAAATCGACGTTCATCCAGGACTTATTATCCGTGTATACGAGCATTGGAACTTGACCAAAACACGGTATTCCTTGGCATCTCCTTTACTCCAAATTTATCTCTTATTCTGTCTTGTGCGCTGAGAATTCTCTTGTTCATTTTCAGATTGTGGGTATTTCAGTTGGGATACTTAGTGTAGCAGTTGGTATAGGGATACCAGTCTTTTATGAAACTCAAATTGACAAATCTGTAAGTTTTTCCACATCATATGTAGAACCAGCTTCCAGGCATGACTGTGATTAACTTGGAAAGTGTTAATTGTCTTATTGTTTTTGTTTAGGCAACAAGGGAGAACAATCAACCTTGCTTCCCTTGTAATGGATCTGGTTCTCGTAAGTTGTTGTTACTTGTGTTTCAACTCAATGAAAATATACATAGCTAGTATGCGGAACAATATTGATTTCGACATAAATATTGATAACTCAAATGAGGGGGGTCTGGTTTGGATATATTTCAGAACAATGTAGATTCTGCATCGGAACAGGCAATGTGACGGTAGAGTTGGGGGGAGATGAAAAAGCAGTTTCGAACTGTATAAACTGTGATGGTGCTGGAGCTTTAACCTGCACCACTTGCCAAGGCAGTGGCATTCAACCACGTTACCTCGACCGAAGGTACATATCTTCATCTCAAATTACAAGTTTTCCTATTCCAAACTTTTATGATACACAAGACCTTGTCTTCAAGATTTCCTTCTAACCTATAAACATGTTATCAATGTTGAAACAGAGAATTCAAGGATGACGACTAGAGAAGAAAAAGATCCGGCTTAAATTGATTATGACTTTCAATATTCATTTATCTGTTTAAGATTGCTACCTAAGGACAGTGTTTATCTTCTTGTAATACGTTATTACCATTTCATAGTTGTAACATTTGTCAAGTGGAATATAGAGATTTGTCACAACTACACAGGTGACTAACTTGAGAACAATTTATTTCATAATTCAAGTTGTGGGCGTGCTTAATTGTGTTGGTTCACATATTGTCCAATGTAGTGTGATGGCTAGGATGCAGATTCAAAATTAAGAAACTGAAATTTACAGATGAAAGGAATCTTATTAAAGTGACGAGAGGAACATTTACAAGATTTAAATGCAAGGAAAAAGAAGTAAACTAATGCAAAGCTAGATATCAGAAACAGAAAACTAAGGTAATTGAACAAAGATTAACGATTAGAAACTCAAGGTTGAAGCAATAAGAACGGAGATAAGGAGTTTATAGGGTAAACCTAACTCACTTGTATAATCAATGGATTATAAACGTAGTAAAATTATAATAAAGTCTGCCTTCTCTAAAAGACCTAGCAGTCTATTTATACTGTGAAATAAAACCTAAAAAAGGAAATCTAAAACTAGGACAGATTCGCCCTTACTTAAGAGATAATCTAGGAAACGAATTCTCAAATAATAAAACAATCTAAAGAGACATATTAAGCCCCTGCATCAACCACCCCAGTTTGAAAATAAGCTCGTCTCCGACGAGAACGTTGCTTCCACTTCAGCATATATCTGTGGGTAGCGTCGTTTCAGCTCCTCTTCAGTAATCCAGGTAATTTTCTTAGCTGTCTTTCCAAGCCACTTAACTAGAAACTGTCGATATGGATTTCCACGTCGGGATATAGTCTCCTTCACATCGAGTACTTCTTGAATCACATCAGGTGGTTCGTCAGTCAACCTCCCTTGTACTGGCTGCTGTTCACTTGGTACATCACCATCATCATCTCTATCGAACCCATAGAAGTCATACAAATCAGAAACATTGAAAATGGGACTGATCTGTAAGTCATCAGGTAACTCAAGAACATAAGCATTGGAACTGATCTTCTTCAATATCTTATACGGACCCATCTTCCTTGAAGCCAACTTATGATATCTGCCTCTAGGAAATCTCTCTTTTCGCATGAACACCATCACCATTTCACCTTCCTGAAATTCTTTATGTTTGCGATGAGTATTGGCTGCATTCATGTAGTGCTCATTACTCTTGTAAATAGATGCTCGCACATCTTGGTGTATACTCTTTATATGGTCAGCATAAATCTCCACGTCGCTACAGATTTGGGTATCTAATGGAAGAGGTACCAGATCAACAACGTGTTGCGGATGAAATCCATATGCTACCTCAAAAGGTGTTCTCTTAGTCGTACGACTAACTGAGTTGTTATATGCAAACTCAGCTTGAGATAAAATCTGATCCCAACTCTTTATATGATCTCCCACTAAACTCCTAAGTAAATTTCCTAAACTTCGGTTCACTACTTACTTTGACCATCGGTTTGAGGGTGGGCAGTTGTAGAATAGCATAAGTCAGTTCCTAACTTCTTCCATAGAGTCCTCCAAAAGTGTCCCAGAAACTTGACATCACGATCCGACACAACAGAAGAAGGGACTCCATGCAAACGTACCACCTCGTTAAAGAAAAGACATGCAATATTGGAAGCATCAGCAGTCTTAGAACAAGGAATAAAGTGAGCCATCTTAGAGAATCTATCCACCACAACGAAAATAGAATCGTGTTGTCTTGCTGTTTTCGGCAATCCTAGCACGAAATCCATACTGATGTGTACCCAAGGAGAGTGTGGAACTGGCAATGGAGTATACAGTCCGGTGTTTTGGGATTGTCCCTTTGCAAATTGGCATATTCGACACCTCTTGATCAATCTCTCAACATCCTTGTCCATTGAAGGCTAATAATAACGGATCTTTACAGCTTTTAGGGTCTTGTCTCGTCCCCAATGTCCTACTAACCCTCCACCATGAAGCTCTCGGACAATACTCTCCCTTAAGGAGCCAACATGAATGCATAATCGATTACCATGAAAGAGATAACCATCATGAAGAAAAAATAGCATACCTGACGCTATTGGCGATGTACTTAACTGTTGTACTACTGAACCAAAATAGGGGTCAGCAGCATATTGGTCCTTAATCACCTCAAAACCGACTACACGAGCTTGCATTGTTGTAATTAGCACATGGCGGCGACTAAGAGCATCACCTACCTTGTTCGTTGCTCGGTTATGCTTTAGGGAGAAGGTAAACTCTTCAAGATAGTCGATCCACTTTGCATGTCGAGGCTTGAGTTTCTTTTGAGACTGTAAGTAGCGCAAAGCTTCGTGATCAGAGTAAACCACAAAATCTTTGTGGACAAGATAATGTCTCCAATGTTGTAAAGCACGAACTAAAGCATAAAACTCCAGATCATAAGTAGAATACTTTCGTTTAGCTTCAATTAGTTTCTCGCTAAAGAATGCCACAGGTCTGCCTTCTTGGCTCAAGACTGCTCCAATTCCCACATTAGAAGCATCACATTCCACCACGAATAACTTCTCAAAATCTGGCAGAACCAAAACTGGGGCTTCAGTCATTAACTTCTTAATATTTTCGAATGCGATTGATGCTTCTTTTGTCCACCGAAAAGTTGTCCCTTTAATACACTCAGTGTAGATGCATTTTACTACAAACTACATCCAAAGGATAGAAATGTACGACTCTTCTCAAACGAAAGTAAACACTCAACCATGAACACAAGATATACGTGGTTCGGTATGATTACCTACGTCCACGGGGGTGAAATGATGAATCTTATTACTTCACGGTGTTACAAAGGTGTTGCTCTTAGTGGGATTTCCTTACAAGATGAACTTACTTCTCACTCACTTCTTTCTCATGCAAACTCGGGTTTCTCTCCTTTTTCTCCCAAAAATTACAACCTACCTCTCTAGAATACAAGTCCCGCTATTTATACGAGAAAGTTTATACAACGAAGTTAGAATGTTGACCCTGTTACATCTAATTAGTTGTTCTGTGATCGGGCTGAATCACGTCGTCTTGTGCGGTCGATGCATCTTGGCTCCTCGCCTATATTTCGTTCGAGCCAATCTCTTATGGTCCTATGTTGACGCGATGTCGGCTGTCTCGATAGTCGCCCTTATGATCAGCCGATGTGTTCCACACTTTCTTGCCTATTTGACTGTAGCTCCTCGTTTGTCCCGTCCCGCCTTATCTTGTCAGCTTTATTAGAAGTCTGGGTCAAGTCTTGTCCGACATTATTACGCCCGATCCACGTGGCTTCCTTAAATCTCGCGCTCTTTAATCTTTGCTCTATACTTCACGTTTCTTTGTATTTGGGTGCACTAGGTCTAGGATGTTGCCACCTGGATCTGTAGATAATTTACACCTACACTCAATTATAGGGCTCATAATGGTACTAAACCCTTTTATAAATCTCCGATAGAATGTAGCTAACCCATGAAAACTACGCACATCAGTCACACATTAAGGAGCAGGCCAGTCCACAATCGCTTTCACCTTCACATGATCAGCCTTTAAGCCACTAGTTGAAACAATATATCCCAAAAATTCTATTTCTTCGCGCAAAAATGAGCATTTCTTAAGATTGAGATATAATTTTTCCCTCAAAAGAACCTCCATCAATTGCTTCAGATGAACTAGGTGTTCTTCCTTGGTACGGATATACACCAGAATATCATCGAAGTATACTACTACAAAACCAATGAAAGGACGTAATACCTCTGTCATCATGCGCATAAACGTACTAGGAGCATTGGAAAGGCCGAAAGGCATTACAAGCCATTCATAGAGGCCGTCTGGTGTTTTGAACGCTGTTTTCCATTCATCCCCAACACGAATACGAATTTGATGGTATCCACTTCGCAAGTCTAACTTCGAGAAAAACTTAGCACCTGCCAACATGTCCAACATATCCTCCAATCTAGGTATAGGAAACCTATACTTGATGGTGATCTTGTTGATTGCTCGACTGTCGACACACATTCGCCAAGACCCATCTTTCTTGGGAGTCAATAAGGCTGGTACATCACACGGGCTCTTGCTTTCAGTGATCAAACCCTTCTGTAGCAACTCTTTTACTTGTCTACGCATCTCCAGCCGGTGTACAGGAGGCATCCTATATGCTGCCAAGTTAGGTAGTGAAGAACCAGGTACCAAATCAATGGCGTGTTGTATGTCCCTCATAGGTGGAAACACATTAGGCAGCTCTGTAGGCGCAAGATCTTCGAATTGTTCCAACAATTCAGCAACTTCTGAAGGGTATTCTTTGTTGTCCAAGACATTATTGGATGTGGACTTACACACCAAGGCATAGATCACACTAGATGACTTACATTCACGCTGGAACTGTTTACAAGTTAACAAATTTGTTGACGGTCCCTTTTCTTCTTTTCCTCCTTGCACGCCTTCTTCCTTTATAGGATGCAACGTCATCTTCTTTCCATTACACACAAAACTGTAAGTATTAGCTTCAGTCAAGTGCGTCATCTTCTTGTCAAACAACCAAGGTCTGCCAAATAATATGTGACAAGCATCCATAGGTGCAACATCACACCACACTTCATCTTCAAAATTGCCTATAGAAAACTTTACTAAACACCTTTTGGTAATTGGTACTGCGTTTCCTTTCTTAAACCAAGCAATCTTATATGGGTGAGGATGATTCTTGGTTAACAAACTTAACTTATCTACAGCTTCTTGAGATACTATATTCTCACAACTTCCACTATCTAAAATCAGTTTGCAAACCTTACCTCCACAGAGAACTTGCGTGCGAAAGATACTTTTCCGACGCCAATCTTCCTCCTCGCTATCAACCCTAGGACATGTAAGAATTCTGCGAACAACCAGATTCTCCCCTGTCACGGGCATCAAGTCTTCCTCTTCAGCCTCTGATTCAGCATACTTCGGATCCTCAAACCTTTCTTCGTCATTACCATCCTCAATGAAATTAACTCGCTTTTGTGGACAAGTGTAAGTCAGATGATCATCTCCTCCACATGTAAAACACTTGGTACCCAAACGAGTGTTGACCTTGTGTACGCCGCTTGTAGTTGGAGCGGGCACTGAGGTGCTTGCCCCTTCTTTGCTCTTGTTACTCCAAACTGATGCCTTTGGTGCAGTTCTACCCCAGTTAGATGTAGCTTTCATTCGGCTTGTAGAGTTCCGGTTCTTCGAACGGTGATTCATCCTCTCCTCCGCCTTCAAAGCACATTGATAAGCATCTTCCAGGTTGGTTATCCTTAAGAGACCAAACTCTTCTCGAATGCCAATGTTTAAACCCATAATATATCGTGCTGCGAGTTGCTCAGGTGTTTCATTCAAGCCAACTCTTAAAGAAAGATTATAGAACTTTGTTGTATACTCCTCAACACTAAGATCACGTTGACGAAAGTTATAAAACTTTTCATACAGCGTTGCCAAATAATCAGGTGGAAGAAATTGCTTCCGCAACTTCTACTTCATGTGATTCCATGACCTGATCTTTTCTTTGCCTTGCCTTGTACGATGTTCTTCCAGCTTTTTCCACCTCTGCAAAGCCATTCCCTTCAGCTTCAGCTTCAACTTCACAAACAACACCTTACGAACTTCAGCCATAGGCTTCCATTCAAAGTAATTCTCTATGCTAGTTTCCCAATCTAAGAAATCTTCAGCATGCATCCTCCCAGACATATCAGTCACTTCGACTTTCACCCCTCCAGAATTCAAGTCGAGAGCTTTCACCAACCTATCTTCCAGTCTGCCTTGTAGTGGACCATGAACAACACGATTTGCATCGTCATTGCGCTTATCTTCTTCAGATAAACCTTCCGGTGAATCCAAAGGGTTGCGTCGGCCCTCTCGTCTCTCCGTACGGGCTTCAGCACGTTCTCGACGCTCTATGGTTTGCTCTAGGGTTTGCAACCGCTGAGCCATGCCTTCCATCAGGGCTCTGAACTCATTAACATCAATGTTTCCACCTCTACCTCTACCTCTAAGTCTTCCTGCCATAGTAGTTAGCTAGGGTTTGGGTTTGTTTTGTTCTAGCGCCAATTAATGCAAAGCTAGATATCAGAAACAGAAAACTAAGGTAATTGAACAAAGATTAACGACTAAAAACTCAAGGTTGAAGCAATAAGAACGGAGATAAGGAGTTTATAGGGTAAACCTAACTCACTTGTATAATCAATGGATTGTAAACGTAGTAAAATTATAATAAAGTCTGCCTTCTCTAGAAGACCTTGCATTTGTTGTAAAGCCTTAAGAAAACTACAAATGGACCAAACCTGTTGTTGTGCAAAGAAACATATAACACGAGTGAGTGTATCTTCATTGCTACAACAAAGAAAGACTTCAAGGTTTACTGAAATACTCAAGACCTAACCTTGAAGGGTTGCCAAGGCCAAAGACGTTTTTATCTTACTTGTTCCAACTAATAGACATTGGGAAATAATTCTTGCTAAAACCACATAGCAAGGTAGGTTTGTCAGGTAAGTTACAGGCCAGTATGCCAAGGCCAAAGACATTTTTATCTTACTTGTTCCAACTAATAGATATATTAGGAAATAATTCTTGCTAATTCCACATAGCAAGCTAGTTTGTAGGTAAGTTACCGAAAAAAGTTTGTGAATTATTCGAGCCAAGTCTCAAGTTAGCAAAAGATTACAAAATAAAATTTAGAAGGCTTTCTAGGCCTAAAGCTTACATGCCAACCATCTCTTACTCTAGATAGTTTAACAGATGGGGGGCTTTGGCGAATAGTGAAGGGCCCTGGAAATTCCTTGGTCAATTGTATCATCCACAATAGCTCAGAATCGTAAATTAAAATTAAACCAGGATGATAAGGGTAGGGATTTTACAAGCAATACATCAAAATTCCTCGGTCAGTTGTATCATCTACAGCAGCAGCCTAAATTCGAAAATCAGAATCACACAAGGATGATAAAGAGGAGGTGTTAAACACATTAAAATTCCAAAACCACATTCTAACACTGACTATCCTATCTATAAAAGCATAATGCAACAGTAGAGATCAAAGAGTAATCAGAAAAAACATGCACAACCAGGGCAGAAATTATGCTTCCTACGAAAATACATTGTTAAAACCCAAGTTAATGTATCAATCCTGAAACTCCTAAAATTCATGTTCTATTTCAAGGCAACAAAAGAGAACTCTAGAAGGGAAAGCCACACCTGGAAGAGTGTTCAACTAGTGAAGAAAGAGTTTCAACCTGGATTCTGTAGTAACTTCGGCCACTTTACTCCTCACCCTGGTCATCTTTGACGAGCTTGATCATGTCATCTATTCGAAGAATCGTTATTGCAGCTTCAGTTGCAAACTGTATGATCTTCACTTTGCTCATCACAGGTTCAATAACACCAGCTTCTAAATTGTTGCGTGTGGTTCCCTTGGTAAGATCTAGACCCATGCTTGAAAGATGCTGCTTGTCTGCATTTGTTTGCGCAGTATGGTGGTAAGCTCTAAGTTTCGCAACCAACTCAGTGGCATCCTTAGCAGCGTTTACAGAAAGAACCTTAGGTATGATCAAAAGTGCTTCAGCAAACTCCGCTATTGCCAACTGTTCCCGAGATCCCAAAGTTGTTGCAAGGTACTCCAAATACACAGATAATGCAGACTCGACAGCACCTCCACCAGCAACCACCACATTGGACTCAAGGGTCCTCTTGACAATACACAAAGCATCATGCAATGCTCTTTCCATCTCGTCGAGCATGTAGTCATTTGCACCTCTGAGGATTAACGATACAGCACTATTGTTCTTGGTCCCTTTAATCATAATAACATCATCATCAGAAATGCGCTCTTCTACAACTTCATCTGCAAATCCAAGGAATGATGGATCAAATGTTTCTTCTCCTTCCATATCAGCAAATGTGGAGACTGCAGTCGCACCGGTTGCTTTGGCAACATGACGCAGATCTTCTTTGCGAACACGCCTTACTGCAATTGCCCCAGCTTCCACAAAGTACTTAAGTGCCATATCATCAATTCCTTTGGTTGTTAGAACAACATTGGCTCCTGCTTTCAGTAGTTTCTCAATGCGCTCCTTTGTCATGTCAGCTTCTCTTTGCCTTATTTTTTCAAGTTCCCTGGGGTCACTGACCAAGACTTGAACACCCATCTGCATCTTCGTCTTCTGAAGGTTAAAATCAAGGCATGCAATTCGCGCAGGGGAAACTCTAGTAGGCATCCCTTGTGCAGCACGACCAGTATTGAGAGCGTAACCCTTCAACAAGTAGCTGTCCTTTGCACTTTGACCATGAGCTTTCAGAATATTAATCCCCTTAATCGGGTATCTAATTTCTCCCCGAACATTAGTTGTCTTCACTGCTTGAACTGCATCTACAACCAAATTCGCAAAAAAATCACTATCCCCAGCAATTAGTTTCGAAGACATACTTGTCTTTGCACAGTTGATAAGCGAATCTTTCCCAAGCTTTTCAACCTTAACAGCGAGTTTCTCATCAATATACTTGCAGGCTTCTCTCATAGCAAGTCTGTACCCACTGATTATAGATGTTGGATGTATCTTATTCCTGACAAGATCATTGGCTCTCTTGAGCAATTCTGCAGCAACAATGACGACTGAAGTGGTACCATCTCCAACTTCCCGATCTTGTAACTCAGCTAACTCAACAAGTACCTTAGCAGCTGGATGCTCAACTTCTAACATCTTTAGTATTGTAGCACCATCGTTTGTGATTGTTACATCACCGATATCATCCACAAGCATCTTGTCTAATCCAACAGGTCCAAGTGATGATTTGACGATGTTTGAAATTGCTTGGCAAGCCACAACATTTTGAGTTCTCACATCTTGGCCTGACTGTCGATCTCCCAAGATATCCGGTGTTTGTGCTGAAATCGTCATTTCCGACTGAAAACCCTAGATCTATTACGATTTGAGTTTAGTTTTTTTTTTTTTTTTAAATGTAGCAAAAGAAGAAGAGCATTCTTTAATTAGGGTTCGGAACAATATAGAGGAAACGGGAGACACACGTGACACGCACGACCTTATTTCCTCACGGAGTAAAAGGGTGTGTCAATAGTAGAAACTTAGGCGCCAATAAATTGTCAACTTGAGTCTTCCTCAGGGCAGGGCAAACAGTTCAGGGTTTAGGTTGGCAGAAAACTAGGGTTTTGTTCTTCTTCTTCATCTCTCTCTGGGTGTTTCCTACCTGAGTCTCCTGAAAGTTAGAGAAAGATGTTGTATGTGATAGGATTGGGTTTGGGAGATGAGAAGGATATAACTCTGAAAGGCTTAGAAGCTGTGAAGAAATGTGATAAAGTTTACATTGAAGCCTATACTTCTCTCCTTTCTTTTGGTCTCTCATCTAATGGTCTCTCTTCACTGGTAACTTCTCAACTTATTAAAGATTGTATAAATTTGCTTTAAATTATGAAATTAAGAGAAAATTGTCGTATTTATACTTTGTATCAGATTCCTGAATTGATTTGGGTTTTAAGTTTGTTTTTTGGGATTTTGGGCAGGAAGAGCTGTATGGTAAATCCCTTATAGTTGCAGACAGAGAGATGGTTGAGGAAAAAGCAGACGACGTATTGTCGGAAGCTCGTGAGTCTAATGTTGCTTTCCTTGTTGTTGGGGATCCTTTTGGGTATGCAATTCAATTTCTATGGTTTTTAGGTTTATGTGGATTGTAAGTCATCGAGAAGAGTTATTTAGAGTTCGGTTATGTGAGAGACTTTTCAAATATGGTGGTCTGAACGACCACACTTGATTGTTGACACTATCTTTAGCATATCTAGCAAGCTTATCAGCTGCAAGAGTGGACATCCTGTACATAAAAAATAACCTGAAACTCACTCAGACTACATAAAACTGACCTCTCCCTCGTGGTTGCTTATTATCTTTATGATAATCTTCTGCAGAGTTTCACATAGAGATAATTAGTAACCACAGTGGAGTGGTCTATGGTGAATCATCAACCATTAAGACATATGACTATTCTACTATTGCGAGTGTCAAATTCTTATACAATAGACCCGTAGCCTCTAAATTCTAGTTTTCTTTCAAGTAAGTCCTGTTTTTTGTTGGACTATTTCACATGCTGTCTAATGTTGGATCTTCTTGTATGAAATTAATTCAGAGCTACAACACATACGGATCTGGTAGTTCGAGCACAGAAATTGGGAATACAAGTTAAGGTGATACACAATGCTTCGGTAATGAATGCAGTTGGACTTTGTGGTTTACAACTCTACCACTATGGTGAGACAGTTTCATTGCCGTTTTTTACTGACACATGGAGACCCGACAGTTTCTATGAGAAGATTCAGAGTAACCGTGTACTTGGATTGCATACTCTCTGCTTATTAGGTGAGGTTTCTGCCAAACTTTATTAACCTTGAAGACTGCTTTCTGGTGTGTCTTCTCCAAATTAATTGATGTTATCTTAATCTACAGACATACGCGTCAAAGAACCCTCACTAGAATCCTTGTGCAGGTGGTATACATAATCATCACAGTTTCCTCTTCCTTTTTTTTTGTTCAACTTTGGGGAGGTTTATTTTAGATCAATGTAATGCCTGATCTTGTGCCTACATTACAGAGGGAAAAAGCAATATGAACCACCGAGGTATATGACAATTAATACTGCCATTGAACAGTTGTTGGAGGTTGAGGATTCACGTGGACAAGCTGGTATTATTCTTGAACTTTGTTGTGAGATGCATTCAGTTACTCATGTTGCTTCTTTTCTTACAAGGAAAAGACCTGAAAAGCTACAAATATGCGCTAGAAACATGACTACATACTAACTACTTCACAAGCCTAGCTACAGACCAAGTTTATACGTCTGACGGTCTGAGCAGTCTTCTTTTGCTATTACACCTCGTTTGGTTGGAAGAATTGGAATCCTACGAATTCAATTATAGGGTAATCCAATTCTTGAAATTGAATTCAAATCCAAAAAATTAGTGTTTGGTTGAGGTAATTCAGTTACTTTTCTTTTTACCCCAGAATCCAATTCCATTGCACTATTAGACCGATGCAATAGAAATCTATTATTTTGGAGGGAATTGGATTCCTAGGAATCAAAATTCTTAATTACATGGAGTTGATTTGTGTTGTTTGGTTCAAGGAATTGGCTACATTCCCCCGGAATTGGATTACCAAGAATTCAATTCCTTGAACCAAACATGCTATTATTGTTATATGCATAATTGAAGCATTATGTTTCTCGGTTTGGTTACTTTGGTCAGAATCTGAAATCATCTCTTCTAGTTTTAGGTGATTCGCTGTATTATAAAACTTTTCCTCTACTATGTTTGTGTGTATTCAAAAAGAATACTGACTTCTGGTACCCGTTATGATATGCACGAACTTATCGTTAACCAATTACGTACTCTACCATTGTTTGGTTAGTGAACGGCATTATGAAAACGGGCCTAATGGTATGCACCTCCGTTTAGTTCACTGAATAGGCAAAGTGAAAATTTTAAATTTCGTATTTATTGTTTCATATTTTTGCAGCATATAGTGAAGAAACCACTTGTGTTGGTTTAGCCCGTCTTGGAAGTGATGATCAGATGATAGTTGCTGGGTCAATGAAAGAATTACTAGGTGTTGATTTTGGAGCACCTCTACATTGTCTTGTCATAGTCGGGAAAACCCACCCTGTGGAAGAAGAAATGCTGGAATTTTACAGTTTTAAGAAAGCATAGAGAAGCTTACAAAACGCAAGAAAAAATGAACCCCAACACTGTTCCGTGTTTTTGCTCCTTGAAGTGAGTCATCCTCATCATTTCTTAAGTACCATTTGTTGAACAGATTTTGTCCATTAGTTATTTCTTGTACTATACTGTGATGGTTGTTCATTGAGAGCAAGTTCTAGTATATGATATCTGATTTTTTTTTGAACAATTACCTTCTTTTAATACAAAAGCTGTTTTTCAAGCATTGTAGTAGATTTCAAATCCAGAATAAATTTACCCATTAACTAGGGAAACTATGGTTGTCCAAATTTGCGAGCGTGATAGAAAGGACCAAGTCAGTCTAAGGCAACTAAAAGTAAACTTTGATGAATTTTTATGTAGTCTTTTCCTCTTGTGGTCTTAATTAGAAAAAAATGCCACTGCATAAATCGTAAAGTCGTGATTGCTGAAGACTAATATAGTCATAATCTCCAAAAAGTGGAGCCAGATTTTCATAAAAATGAAAGGGCACACGCAGAGGAAGATTGGCTAGCTCAAGGCCAATCGATACTAGGCACGTGTAGAAACAGACGTACAAAGTTGAGAATTTGTAGAAGCCTCTTTAGATGGCACGCAAAAGCCGCAAAACCATCTGCATTCGAAAGCTAATACTAGTAGATTATAGATATGTTGGAATATTTTTCAATTGCGCTGCCAAGGGGGTCGTGGAGGTCCAGGGGAGACCGCCCCTGGTGGGGGTCTAGGGGGCAACGCCCCCGGAAGAATTTTTGGATATGCAATTGGTTGGACAGTTGGAAAAGTTTCCAGAAAATTCTAAATTCAACAGACAGTGTCTGTTGATGAAGAGACGCATCTCTTTGTGAAGAGAAACCTGTTGGTGAAAAGACATGTCTTTTCCCAACAGATGCAAAAACCCTTATAAGTAGCATCTCTCAAACCCATTTCGATATCATCTCTTGAAAACCCTTCTCTGTTTTCTCTCTTTTTCTAAAGCATCATCAGAACCTTCTTTTCATGTGTTCTTGATTGGGTCAAGGGGTGCAAACCTTGAATCCAATTTCCGGTTGTAGGGCTTTCATTGTATCGTGAAGGCAGTATTTCACATACCTGTTGCAATTGCCAATTCGTTGGAAGGGTAGAAATATTTGTCTAAAAGAAATCACCAGAGCCTTGAAAGCTTTTGAGTACAACCACAGTCTGTTTGTGTTTCATCTCCATTGCAGCCCAGTAATTTCCAACAAGATATGCTTCAAAGAAAACAAAGCAAAAAGTAGATCATATAGTTACTGCGATCTGGTTTTGCTTGAGGAAGGCAATAGAAAAAAAGTTTGCTCACTTAGTGATGCTAAAGATCTAATGAAGAGACTTGATAATAGAAAATTAACTCCAACGACAGATGCAAGATTGAAAGATATTTTACTAGTTTAATCACATTGTAACTTAATCTTCTTTGTATCCTTTGAAGGTCTTTTTCTTTAGTTCAAATTTTGCTCTTTTTCTTTTCTTTTGGGCTCCTTGCTCATATTTAGTTGTAAACGCCCGCACACGGCTTGTGTGCTTTTTATTCTATTCTCTTTGATCGATCAAAAAAAAAATCACATTGTAACTTAATACTTCTCCGGTTCTTCCCAAGTTATGTAATGAGAAGGTCCCCTTGCCTTGGCTAGCTGTCGAGAGACATACAATAACTCTATGTTTTGAGAAACTCCACCCATTTGGTTTTCGGCTAATTATTAGCACATCTTCAGTTTTTTTTTTTTTTTTTTTGAAACCGAAAGAGTAAGCATTCCAAAAGGTCAAATCAATACACTAGCCATGTCCTCTAGCAGCTGAGTTCTAATTTCCACAGGAGAAAAATTAGACCAGGCAACTGTAGTGGTGTGCTTGCTAGCTAATTTAGAAAGAGTGTCTGCAATTCTATTGCTTTCTTTGGGAATATAAAGACATTTCCAAAATCGAAAATAACGAAAAAAACTTTGAATTTCTTTGATATAGTTGAGTAGCTGCCAATCAATAGAGGTGCCGTTGTTGACTGCTTCCACAACTGTTTTTGCGTCCATCTCAAAGTGTACATTCTGAAGATGAAGTCTCTGAGCAAGATTCACCGCCTCCCATAAAGCCATACACTCCGCCTGGACAGCATTCCTTAGACCTTTTAGGTAGATGCATTCCGCCGCTTGCTGGACACCTGCAAAGTTACGGACGATTAGACCAATTCCTCCTGAATTGTTTGAGTATAAAAAAGAGCCATCCAAATTAATCTTAGTGACATTAGATGGAGGTGGTTGCCAGTGACTGTTAGTACGGCAAACTCTATTGGACGTGGAAGGAATAATCCTGGTGATAGCAGTATGGTCCGTTATGAAGCTTTTAACTTTTAGGATTGATCTGTTTCGGTTGGGACTGATATTCCGAAAGGTCTTGTCGCAACGATCAGACCAGAGACACCAAGCAATAATGGCTCTTGAGCAAATGTCAGATATTGAAATTCGCTTGGCATGAAAATCCTCGAACCAGTCTTGAGCCCATTCTGAGAAAGATATTGGAATTGTTCCTGACCAACCAATGACAGCTAACCAAACAGCTTTGGGCAGATCGCAGTCCACCAGAACATGCGCAGGAGTTTCAGTTGCCCGGTCACAAAAAGGACAAAGAGAAGAGACTCCTGGAACCTTAGTGCTTAGAACATCTCTAGTTGGAAGGAGAGTGGAAACAGCCTTCCACAAGAATTGTCTAATTCTGGGCAGTAACGGAAGTTTCCATAGGGATTTGTAAATCTTAATCAGACGAGGACCTACAGAATGTGATGTGTTGCCTTGCTCGTACATCCTTTTGTAAGCTGATTTTACAGTAAATTTGCCATTTATTTCCAGCATCCAAACTAATTTGTCTTCACACCCTTTGTGAATCTGTAATCCCTTGATGATTTCCACGATATTATTCTCAAACAGCTCATGCAAAATAGTGATGTTCCATGAAGACGTGTTATGACAGAACAGTTCATGGACATGTTTATATTGGCGATGGGAAGTGCAGTTGTGTTTAGGAAGCGGCGGCTTAGTGATGTCTTGTATCTATCTGTGTTTCCAAATAAGAATTTTCTTTCCATCTCCAAGGCACCAGCAAGAGTTATGTTGAACAAAAGCAAGCTCAGAACTTATACTTTTCCAAGACCAAGTTGTGCTTGACTTTTTGTTTATGTTGAAGAGGTCACCATCAGCATAGTATTTTGCTTGTAGGGATTTAGCCATCATAGATTCCGAGTCTGAACATAACTTCCAAGCCGATTTAGCCAGTAAAGCTTTGTTGAAAATATGCATGTCACGGAAGTTCAACCCTCCTTCTTCTTTAGGTTTTTGCGTTCTCTTCCAGGTAATAATATGATTTCCTCTGCAAGATTTTTTGTTTCTCCAGAATTGTTGTTGTTTGGAACTTAGCGTCTTGAGGGTAACATCCGGTAAACTGAAACTCGTCATGTGGTGGATAGGAATTGCATTGGAGACATTTCTTATCATAACCGAACGAGCTGCTTCTGACATGTTTCCACCGTTCCATTTTGAGAATCTATTGTCCATCTTTTCTCCAAGAATGGAGAATGGAATTCTTTTCTTTCTGCCGACGAAGAACGGAAGGCCAAGATACTTTTCATCTGAGATATTTAAGTGTCTAACTTGTAGGGTTCCACTGATAATTTGACAATGATAAGGCGAGAGGTTTGCACTGAAGTAAACTGCGGATTTGTTGAAGTTAATCAGCTGTCCCGAACAAGTAGAGAACTGCTGAATTACACTCAACAACTTATGAACCTGAGTATCGTTTGCTTTACAGAATAGTAGGCAGTCGTCCGCAAAAAGAAGATGATTTATTTTTGGAGCTGAACGAGAAATTTTCATACCGGTTAGCAGTCCCTTAGATTCACAGTGAGCTAAGTACCTTGAGAAAGCTTCCATGGAAAGGATGAATAGATAGGGTGATAAAGGATCACCCTGTCTAATGCCTCTAGTTGGTTTGAAAGCCGCTGTTGGAGAACCATTTAGCAGTACTTCAATCTGGGTTGTGGAAATGCATTGCGAAATAAGTTGCTGGAATTTTTCAAAGAATCCAAATTTCTTAAGAACGTCCAAAAGAAACCGCCATTCTAGTATGTCAAAAGCTTTTGACATATCCATTTTTAGAGCGAGATGGCCGCATAAACCTTCCTTCTTCTTCATTGCTTGAACTATTTCCTGAACAAGGCAAATATTTTCAGACATTAGTCTGCCCGGAACATAGGCCGACTGCATTGGCGAGATGATATTACCAATATGCTTTTTCATCCTTAGAGCAATAATTTTCGAAATAATCTTATACACCGTGTTACATAAAGCAATTGGGCGAAAATCTTCTGGTTTGTTGGGTGTCTGCACCTTCGGAATCAAGGAGACTCTAGTTTGGTTTAATTGCTGGAGAAGGAAACCCGAGTGGAAAAAAGACTTGATCATCTTACACACATCTTCTTTAACAATTTGCCATTGAGTTTGGTAAAAGCCTGGCGGGTAGCCATCTCTGTCCGGGAGAAGTCCAAGGCTCCATTGTCATAAGAGCTTGGAAGATTTCTTGTTCCTGGGGGATGGCTTCTAACTCTTCGTTGTCTTCCGATGATATTCTTTGTGATATGTGCCTGAGAAACTCGTGACTGTCAGGTGGATTCGAAGTAGACATTATAGATTGGAAGTGTTGTTTTAGAAGATTTTGCAGAGAATCTCTATCATTGCACCATGTACCATCGGGGGCCAAGAGAGCATCAATTCTGTTTCGGCTTTTCCTTCGATTCATTCGGAGATGAAAAAATCTAGAATTCAAATCCATATCTTTGTAGAATTGGTCTCTAGACTTTTGCCGATTGGAGCTCGCTTGAATTTCATTTAGTTGTCTGATTTCACTTTCCAGGTTGATAACAGCTTCCGTATTTGAACCATTGAAGTCAGCAGAGTGCAATGAGTTCAACTTGGACTGTAGCTCCGTAATACGTTTATTAAAATCTCCAAAAGTTCTTTTGCTCCAGCGAGATAAAGCATGTCTGGTATTGGAAAGCTTACTAGATAGAACAAAAGCATTGGATCCAGAGGAGTTAGTAGACCAAGCATTTTTGATATTATCAGCAAACGAATCATGTTTTAGCCAATGTTCGAAAAATTTCCAGTTTCTTCCCTTTACCCTATACTCATTAGTGACGTCCAGCAATATAGGTGTGTGGTCAGAACCATATTGGGGTAGATGTTTAAGGACAGACCCTGGGTAACCTAGCAGCCAATCAGTATTGCCTAACGCTCTGTCTAACCTAGATTTAATACGACCAGTGCCATGCTTATTGCTAGTCCAGGTGAATGGTTTACCGCTGAAACCTAAATCACTTAGCTCAGCGTCTTTAATGATTTCTAGGATATCAGGAGACGTTAAGTTGTTACAATACTTGTTCCTATCGGCAGGTGTGAAGGTGATGTTTAGGTCACCGATAATCACCCAGGGCGTATTGTTACTATTTGCTAAGCTTTGGATGAATGACCACTGAGCTTCTTTTTCGTGAATATAGGGAGAACCATAAACACAGGTTAAGAACCACTCTCCTCTACTTGGGTCGCTAACAATACGTAAGTGGTAGATTTTTTCGTCTTGGTGAACAATATCTAAGGAAAAACCATCTTTCCAGAGCAAGAGTAAGCCCCCAGCAAGACCAACGGAAGGAGCATAAGACTTGTTAGGCATTCCCAGAAAATTTGACAACTTTACTATTCTATTATCATTTATTTTTGTTTCACAAATGAAAATTATATCGGGTTGATGGAGGTTGGTAAGATAAAGAAGGTGATCTCTAGTATCACTACCCATGAAACCTTGACAGTTCCAACTAATAATTTTCATAGTGAAAATGTTGCAAGAAAGCAGATTGCGACTAGAATGACTGGCTAAAAAATCCGTACAGAAAACTTGAAAGATAAGCAAACTATTGGGAGTGGGAAAATAAAGGTAAGAGTTTACCAGAGTAGCGTGGGAAGCAGCAGCCTCATCCAAGACCTGGGGGTACTCCTTGTTGATACTCTCTCCCTCCTCTAATGAATCATGCTCCATTCCAACAATCCCAACAGAAGAGGAATTCCCGTGAGTATTATGCGCAATCGAAAGATCATTGGTCTCCGGACCATCAGGGGAATCCTTCTCCGTCTCTTCATTGCTTCTAGTTCGTTTTTGCCTTCTTGTGTTCTCAGGGATACTCTCTTGTTCCGCTAATTTTTCCTTGCTAGCATCACAAAATTTTTGAATCAGCAGGTTCAGATCATCACATATTTCAACCCGTACTCCTCAGCCAAGCCATGAATGTGACTGGTGTATTCGTCATTTGTGTATCGTCTAATCTTCAAATCATGTTCCACATTAGCACATTCCTCCTGATTATGGTTTACAGTCCAGCAGAGATTGCAGAGGTTGTCGCTCCCAGTGATAGCGAACCCAGGTAACCCCCCCAGCTCTTGTATTCCACCAACCTCCTCTGAAAAGAGGTTTGCTTAAGTCTATTCTGATTCTAGCAGAAATCATACTCCCATAAGATGGCCTGCAGTTCGTAGGAGTGGTAGAGATCTTTGGACCAAGTTCGATTAAAGCTTCATCAATGACTGCAACCGAATGGTGTTCAAGCAATAAGTTTTTAAATTGTACAGTCCATTCACAGATATTGAACTCGATGTCACGGACAGGGACAGTGTCATCGTAAGGTTGAAGATTCAGGTGAGACTTGCATACATTCCAAGGATTTTTCTTGAGGACAACATTCATTGTGTCCAGAGTGGGAAAATTGAAAAGAAACACGTTTCTAGCTAAAGCACGCATATCTTTGAAGATGAAAGGCTTCCAGAGAGACTTGAGTTCTTTTCGCACTTCATCTGTTTCTAGAGCGTCTTTGTTGAAGACTTTCCCAATTAGAGAGTGGCCACGTTCTTCTTGAGCTGCAGTTAAAGCTCTCGTCGAACCAACTGAACACCTTACTTCCGCCGAGGAGATGTTTCGATGTTTGCGTTCAAGTCGCTTGGTGATCGAAGTAACCGGGTTATTTGAAGAAGAAGACATTCTGTTTCTGGTTGGAAAATAAGAAGTATCGAGAAGAAGAATATACTCGGGACTGGTACTGATTCTTGGTTTATAACGATCTATGGAGGGAATGTAAAAACCAAAATGACACGGAGTAATGTAGCTAGGGGATCTGTTAAAGAAAGTGTGAGTGATCGACCAACTTATTAATAAATGGTTATCATTAAGCTGGTAAGTGGTTGGTAAGTGGTTAGCACATCTTCAGTTGTTTGTTAATAAAAGAAAAGAAAACTCACCAAATATCAGTGGATATTTGTGCGAGAGCTATCCTAGATGTTTTAGTCAATGCTGAACTTTTAACAAGAGTACAAGACTACTGTCTGCTTATTGCTAACAAGAACATGTTAAACGCTAATTAAATTTAAAACGGCATGGTTAGTCACGGGTATAACGTGGTAACGCCAAATTGCCAAAAACATCTGACTTTAGCCTCAGTCGAGTGGGAGCGCCATATGGTGACACTGGTCATCGTTTATCCTATTGGTCAGGCAAGCACACATGAGACTTTGACCAATTAAATGTCAGGACCTTTCATTCGTTAAAAAAACATAAAAGTCCTTTAGAGCATTCAACGTATTATTATTCAAATATTGATATCACTTAACTCTGCTAAGTCAGCTTTGTCACTGCGTGTACTAGTGGTGGCACTGATAGTGAAGCAAAGACAACAATTACGGTTGAAGGCTGTAGCGTCAGTCTGGTACAACCTTATTACGATGCATATGTGTTGTTGGAAATTTAGGGCATGGAATCAAACATGGATTGCTTGAAGTCGCGTAATCGCTTTCCTTAAAACGTTATTTGCTCCCACTCACTAAGAGTTTGTTGCGGGATGGATTGCAAACCGTTTCCCAGGATATAATCAAGCCTTAGCGTGATCGGCGATCAACAAGTAGAAATTTACGTTTAGTCCCAAAAATCCTGGGCTTTAGACTTTTTAGTCCACCCCTCTCAAGCCTGGTACACTTTAGTCCAAATTTACTTAATATGAAACGAGTTTATCCATTTACAGACGATTCAATCCAAAATGAATTTTTCTGATGACAAAATTATCCCCCATACAAAAATCCTGTAGTAGTTTCTTTCTTATCCGTTTCTTCGTTATTCTCTGATGAAGAAGCTCCACGGTGAAAACGATTTAGGTTTTATTTATTCATCTCGTTCCAGGTCGATTATCCGAAGTTTTTCAACATTTTAGTAATCATAACTTAGATATATCCAATCTCTCTACAGAATACTCAGGTAATCTAGAATTTTTTTTTTTGTCAATCGATCTGAAAATTTTAGGGATTCGTGTAAGCCTTTGTTTGATGATTCTGAATTTTTTGAAAATTACTTCATACTTCCAGTATTTGCAAGGTAATTGAGTAGTTTGTATGAATAATTATAGTTGATTACGATTGAATCGAGTTTTGTTCAGGGTTTTAAGGATTATATAACTGCCGGATAGTAAAATCAAAAGAGAAAAATAATAATGTGTAAACTCTATTTCTTCTTTAGAGCAATTTGGATTTTGTCAGTCAACATTATTAAGATATAATTTTGGGATTTATTTTCTATAGTTTGGTTTAAGTTAGGGGTAATTTGAGTAAGTTGTGTGTCGAAACATCAATAATAATGAGACTTGTCCTGTAAAATGGGGACTGAGAAACATTAATACACCAAGCAGTAAAGGATGTGAAATTGTTAGATGCACATGTATATATAATGTTTAGTTGCTCTTTATGCTGATGATAACTTGGATATGCAAAATTAGCATGGATTAGTTGGTTATAATGTTCGAAATTTATCAAAATGTCTTTAATCATTTGTTATAGCTGCATCGTTTGTACTTCATAGTCTTGAGCACTAATGGTTGGAAGAAATAAAATGTGTTAATGGCTACACATTTGTGCATACATTGTCATTTTTCTGGTGCCATATGTTCCTCCAAAGGATTGAAAGGCCAAACCTGCCAGTCTGTGTAGATTGTGTTCATATACTAACTCATGTAATTTCACAATTTATTATTATGTTTATCAGATTGATTAGTTCCTTTGTATGAGAAAGTAGGCATGTGTAGCGATTTGATACCCTCATTTTTATATTTGTATGTGTATACACTTTAAGCTAGCTAAAAAACGTAGGAAATGCATACACTAATAGACATTCTTTAAAAGTGTACGGTTCAGTATGTAAACCACTAGCAGAAATTTTAAACGCCACCCTTCTTGAAGTCTTAGATTTTATCTTCTCTATATATTTATTTGCATCACGTTGTTTGCTATATTTATCAATCCTATTTCATATATCCACAACTATTCTCGGTCTTGATTCTTTGAAATACTAACTTCATGAATGTAGGCATGTGTAGTTTTGGAATGAAATTTTTGATTGTTTGTGTTACAGGAGTTCAAGAGTTACGTCTTAAAGATCATGGGAGGGTGTGACAAACGAAGTTTCCCTATGAAGAAGGGAGTTCTCACTCCTAGATGCGTTCATCTCTTACTGTGCAAAAGTGATTATTTGCTTAATTTATGCCTCATTTGTTTTCCAGAATCGTGATTTTTTTTCTTCTTTTTATTTGGATAAAAGAAAGACTAGTATTACTGGATTCTGAAAATCTCTATCTGATCCATTAAAAAAATGTTTGCAGACATAGATAGACTGGTAGATATGAAGCTCATCTATGGGATAATAGTTGTAGAAGAGAATGGCAAAGTAGGAAAGGACGTCAAGGTAGTACTCTCTCTCTCACTCAATCTAAGTCTTAGACCGTTACTGTAATGAGTATTTGTTTATTAATTTCTGCAACTATAAGTTGTGTTCATACCTAGACCGTAGATTTCACATTCAGATTTAAACTGAACGGGCAATGAATAGTTTCAAAGGAAGATGACAAAGGATAAGTTTGATGATGATGAGGATTAATTTTTAGTATCTTTTAGTGGTGTGATTGATGGGCATATAGGTCATGGGTTGATAGACTAGTGTGTACGGATATGGGTAGTAATAGTACTTGTTTGCCGCCATTTTAATAAGAAAAGCTATATTTTAATATTTGGTTTTCCTTTTTTTAATCTCTCAGTCTCGGACTCTTAATCAAACCTTACTATTTCCTTATCTTCTTCTTCTTCTCACTGTCTCAGATGTCTTTCATTTCTTGATTTTTGACATGACTTCTGTAAATAAGAAATGACGTCCCTTTATTTGCATTTGCATCGTTGGATTTTCTTGATATTTTGTTTATCCACATTTTCTTTTGCATAGAATCCATATTCTTATAATTGATGGTAAGGTTATCTAACTTTAGAACAGGCTTAGCTGGGCTATCTGCAAATATTATTTGGATAAAAATTTCGCTTACATTATTTTGTGGATACTCATATGGGTGTTAGTGAGAATAGCCTAGGTGCACATAGTTATACACACATGTTAATTCTTATTGTGTACACAATTATACACATTTTTTGGATACTCAAATGCTCTTAATGACTACCTCTTTGTAGTGCATTACTTAGAATAGGCGATTAATGTTTATTACTTAAAAAAATGGATTTTATAGAATTTTGTATGTGGCTGGCAATGCATACTTCCATAGTGATCAAACTCGTAATTTTAACAAATTTTTGAAATGTTTTTTTTCTTTGGTTAATGTGGTTTCATATTCAAACCAGTTGTGTTTCGAAACAAGAACTGCTCTGGGTTTGTGATTCAAGACACAAGCTTATGGAACAGTGTGAGCATAGTAGAAATAGGCTAAGAGCCTCGTTAGTAGTGCAATTGTAGCTATTATTATTGGAGGTGAAATGGTAGACTAATCAGAGACTTTCATTTATGTGACACAGATGGCCGCTCTCACCTGGAATCTACAGATACTATAAACACTTGCTTTATTAGAAAAGCTAGGTAAGCTTGAGATCCGCCCAGCCTCAACTGATGCTCGTTATTTCAGGACACAAGGATTACTAGCAGTTAGTTTCTCTCCACTGATCAACACTCCCACTCTGTTTCATGACCATAATGAGGTAAATATCTTAAAAAGAAAAGTCTGAATTTATTGGATCGAAAACTAATTAGAAAAATTAGACACATATTGTTGGGGATAATTAAAGTGTACAAATTTGTACACATGTTAATTATTTAGGTGTACATAGTTGTACACATGATTCTTAATGTGTACATAATTGTACACATGTTGTTCTTCAATGTGCATGTAATTGTACACCTGTTGATCAGTTTGAAAAATAATTCCTTAGATGAGTATTTGCTAATATGTAGTTTTGTTTCTATAGAAGCTCCTATTGTGGTCTGCTATGTAAGGTAGACATTTTAATCGTTTAAGATTTAGAGAAAAATTGCACTTGTACTTTCCTTGTAGAGACTCTTCTTACAGTTGCATCTGGACATAATGAGCCCCTATATAGTCCTAAAGAATGATTCTAGAAAGAATTCAATTTCGTAGTTGACACAATAGAGTTATGAAGCCAGATTCGTGCACGTGGGGAGAATTTCACCTCGCTTCCAAAGCCTATTTATATGGATTTTCATGAAGAAACTCCTTATTTTTTGTCTTTATTTTTAATGTGTACATAATTGTACACATGTTGATTTTCGTGTGTTCATAGTTGTACACCTGTTTTCTTAATATGTACATAATTGTACACATGCTAATTTTCAGTGCGCACATGGTTGTACATCTCATGATGCATTCTTTTGAAGCGTCATTTGTTAGTTATATAACCCAAGAATGTAATACGTAAGTTGACTGTACAATCAAATATGCATAAGTTGGCTTCAGTGCGCATAGGCATGTGAATCATTTAGTTTCTTATGTGTGTTTTTGTATTGATCGGAATGCAGACATCAAGGCCAGAGTACAATCAAATTCTTGTGAAGATGCCTGGGGTTGTGACTGTTGAGGAAATTAGGTAAAAACATCCTTATTAAACAGTTTTCCATTCATGTGAAAATATATGACATTTTACTACGCATTTATGTACCAGCTACACACGGTGTACATAGAAGTGCACTTTTTTTTGTCCTTGTTATAAGAGGTGTATATGCTTGTACACCACTTATATGACTTCTTGTATATTCCACATGGAATTTTTTAGTTTTATATATGAAATGGGTATCATAACGATTTTTATGACTTCTTGCAGATATATTACCTCATGTTATTGTATGCTTGCATTAATTAACTGGGATAAATAAGGGTAGATTCATTTATTCATTTGTCTTATTTTTTTTCTTCCAGAAATGGCCGAGAACAAAGGTCATGACTACTTATTTGGATGGTGAGAATTCTTTTTTTGGGTTCCACAATTGGAAGCCAAGACGTAAAACAAAACATTTTTAAAAGGTATTACTTAAGAACTTCCACCCTTATATTTGTTTCTTTTATTTTGCATCCTGGTTATTCTATTTGTTTGTTGATAAGTACATAATTATATAAAAGCAATCCAAATTCCTGAACCTTAGTATTATCGCGTTCCTATTTTACTCAAGCTAGAAGCTCTCAATGTGTGCTGCGATGTGTACATAATTGTACACATGCTGAAGATTAATGTGTACATAATTATACACCTGTTTGTTGGGTGCAATTTCTAGGTGCTGATCGACAATTCAGGAATAAGCTTTGGTTAATGTTTAATCCTTCTACTGATAATTATTACTCGTATACTTTTTTTTTTATTTCCAAATTTCAATTCATCATGAAAATTTGATAATGGTAGACTGGAATTTATATCAACAGGCGAAACACTATTGTTGGATCGCAATTCAAGATTTGTTATGAGGTCAATACCATCTTGGCTTTTGTTATTTTTAATCATTCACTTTGTCTTAGCTCTGGATAACTGAACTTGAGTACTTTTTATACATATATGGTGCAAAGAAATATATTTCCACTAAACTCTCTACTTGCAACTCCCGTTGAGAAGTTTCATGTGAAATTACTTAGATTAACCGCTTGTTTAGGATATGCCCGATTTTGTGTTTATTTTTCTTTCTTTTTGTTGTAGACTTTTTAATGTGTAGACGATTCTAGTTGTTTATGTGTATAAACTTCTGCATTTTGTTCCTTCTCATGAATATACGACATGTTTTGTGTATGCGGATGTTAGATTTTCTAGATTTTGTACATGTGTACATGGTGTACACTACTGTCCTGTCTCATTAATATATGGCATGTTTTATGGGTATGGATGTAAAATTTTCATGATTTTTATAGATGTGTACATGGTGTACACCACCAATCCATGTGTGCATATTCGTACACCTATCGTATAAGTGTACATTGTCGTACATATATGATAAAAATTACATGTGTACATAGTATCCCATTTTAGGACTCTATATCAAGTTTAATTTAGTGAACAATCTTTTTTCACATAGTATAAACACAGGCCAAGTGCAGTAGTAAGTTATAAACTAAAACCCAAAGTCGTTGAGGAACTAGATCTGATTCACATAATATAAACACAGGCTTGCTAATGTATCAATCCAGCCAAATAAGCATATCTACTGTAGCTTTATAAATGTTGCTTCTATTTGACCACAGGAACTTCCATCAATGGATGCAACCCAAATTGGAAACAAGCTCTCGAATCTCGGTCAGATATACAACAGAAAAGACCATTCAACAAAAGTATTGGTAAGCATATATTCTTTAAAGTACGTAAGAATTAACAAGTATATTTTCTTGTACACCAGTTATATGGGTGCATATAAAAGTGCACCTTTTTTGTGCTTTTATATGGGTGCATAAAGTGCACCTTTTTTTGGAGCCGCATATGGCTATGAAGCAATTGCAAGTGATGCTATGAGAAATTTGGAAGAATGGGTTTTCTTCCATATTGCAGTACAAAGAATGATGCAGCTGAGTAACTGGTGTTATTGAGATGGTAGAACTCTGAAGTGGTTATCTGGTGAATAATTATGAAATGCCGATGGAATTGCAAAGATGAAATCTGAAATGTGTCATGTTGGTGGTACTGAGGAGAAGGAATTTATGTTGTTGGATGGGTAGTGTTGTTGTAGAGAAGTGCAGGTGTTGTAGTTGTTTGCAGCAACATGATTAAGAGTGGTTGAGCGTTGGAGCTGGTGTTAGTAATGAGTTTGGGTTGTAAACAGGTTGTATTTTTGTAGATGTGTACATGTTTGTACACCAATCTAAACTAAGTTTTTTAAAAAATGAAAATTATATAGTCATATGGGTACTCTTTTTGTAGCCCTCGGAAAGAGCTTTCCGAATATATAAAATTTTCGAATTTTGGACAAAAGGTTCCATAGATAAATTGATTTTAATTTTTTTTAATATATTATTTAAAACTGATGACATCATCATGTCATTTTGGGCTAAACCGCAAATATTTGTACTAAATTGTAAACCAGAAGGTTATTTGTGTACTTTCCATAAGAAATGACTAATTTGTACCTAGTTGAATGGGTTAGGACTAAATAGTATATTTGGATGGGATTTTGGACTAAACCGTTTTTTTCCCGATCAACAACAATCGACGAATTACCCTTGAACTCTTGTTGGTATTTTACTACTCGTTATAGAAGAGGGAGAAGAGGTTTAGAATCTGTGTATTTCAAGTATTACTTGAAAACCCTTTATATAGACTACAAAAAGACATGGACATGTCTCTTCAAAACTTAGGAAAAAGGATGGAAAGGCATCAGTAAAACCCCTTCACAATGGACTTGTCTCTTAGGCATCAATGATACCTATTCACTACGGACATGTCTCTACAATTCCAATTCCTAATGGAAACGTCCTTTTGCCTCCTTTGATACAAACCAACACAGTTACGTTCATTCTTCTCCCTTTTCTCTTGTAGGTTATATTTAACCAAAATATATTTAATCTAACTTATTTGGATACTGATCATATATCCAACATGTGTATCATATAAAAAATATACATTCAAATGGTTTTGGTTGAAAAAATTATTTTTATTGCACAAAACGAATATCTATCCTTTGGATTATCAGGAATGTTATGATGTATTTTGAGCTCAGGTCTTGCTCAATTTGACTCACTAGCTTCCACGCAAAGATATATTGATAGATCCAAATTAACGTAAATCAGCACATAATTATTAATCATATACAATTGCTTTGCATATATGTCAGAATGATTCCACCGAAGATAAATTGAGATGTCGCCAACATATTAGTATGGCACATGATGTTGATGCTGAAACTCCCAAATTCGAACCATTATGTAAATTTTAAGTACAGATGTACTCTGAAGGTTGTTTTAGCTAAAAATTTCAATCGTACGTATGACACACTATGTTGTAAAAGGCGTTGGGCGAGGCGAGACGCTAAGCTCAACGCCCCAGGCGAGCGTTCGAGATTTAGAAAACAACCGAACTAAGCTCTATTTTGGCACCTTGGGCGCTTTTCTTCTTAGGCGCGCACACTTTGAACGCCCGGGCCGCCTTTAACAACATAGACGACAAATGCACAAAATAGCTCTGTCTAGTGATGGGTTAATTTCCGGGAAGTTTGGTTTATGTTTTTAGTACTCGTAGATTTTCTTCCTGGATCAATTACTAAAAGAAAGTAAAAAAACCATTTGAAAATCAATTAAAGCAGAATTTCATTTTACTGTTATTAAAATAAAATAAAATAAAGCAGATAAAATCAATATATGCTTTGACGTTAACAAACATATGGTCTAGTTTCTTTGAATTCAAAGTTGTTAGATTTAGAATATGCAGAGTTTCTTTGAATTCAAACTGCTCCTATTAGGTTTTGTCTGTTCCTTGTATAGCATAGGTTTTGTATTTTAACGATTTAAAAGTTTGCATTACAAAGTAAATAGATTTGAATTGAAAAACTAATCTTTGAATGACTGATCGAGGTCTGACTCTAAGATATATGAACAATAATGTACTAGAAGTTAAGAGCTTAGAGCAACTGCAGTGTTGCGATCAAAACCAAAGACTAAAAAGCAAAAAGAAGACCAAATTTTGGGTTTAGTAGGTGTTAAAACGCTACGGTGGGAGGAGTAAATTTGGTGGGCCGTATTTTTTTTTTTCGGGCATAAGTTTGAGTTACGCCCCAATCAGGCGTAACTCTCATTTGCGCTCCCTTTTTTTTTTTTTTGTCTTTTATCGTCAGACGCAGTTATAAATTACGTCTGTTCGGGCGTAACTTTAAATTACGCCCGACTAAAACCAAACTAGATACTATATTTGGTCTGGTTTTTGGTTTTAGTTTGGTCTTTGATCTTTACTCCCTCTCCACTGCGTCTGCTATTTGATCTTTACTCTGGTATTTGGTCTCCCACTACGTATGCTCTTAGAAACTTATATGTGACTGGTTTAATATCATGTACATATTTACCTATCAATCATTTCATAAATATGGACTTAGAAAATGGGACTTTGAAATTTTAATAATTATAACAAAATGGACTTAGAAAATGATAGGCACAAGAGAAAAGAACCGAAGAGACTTGCAAATGGAAAAGATTTTGAACTCGAAGTGCGAGTTCAAAATTGAATTCGTGCATTAATAGCCGTCAGATGATCAAGATATGACATCATCAAACCGTAAACTTAACCACGGTTATACACCCAAGTTTCTGAAATATATGCTGGAATAGCTTTTCTTAGAGGCGATCACAGCACCATGGATGATTGTTACCTACTTATCTAAGGTTACTGGAAACGAGTGCAAGCTTGACTCTGGGATGATTATGATTATGGTTACCTGAATGGCTTTTCTGTACTTCTACTCTGTTGTTCATGTCTTTTGGTGTTGAATTCTCCAGCTATACTAAAATTTTCTTTGATGAAGATCATCTACCTCAATTTACAAGATTCGTGTCTTATTTATTTATTTATTTACATGTTTTGTCTTGATGTTAATTTATTATTTCTTCGATCGAAAAAATAGAAGAATCTAAATAGAACGTTTATTAATTCAATTGCTCACTTGAAAATACTCGTATGATTATCAACTTCTGAAACTTGTCCTAGTCGTAAAAATAAGAAACAAGGAAACATCACATGAGGCTGAGTTCAATATTGAAACAAAAAATTTCAGCCGTGGTCCAGTTGAAAAGAATTTGTGGTTGCGTTTTTCCAGTCATGGTTTAGTGCTTCCATGGAGTTTTACAGTGGCAATTGGATTTGGCAACTGTCCTCTTCGGAAAGTAATGTTGTGGATCAGTCTGATAGGAGATCTGCTATAAGCCGGTCCCTATGTTTGACGATGACCCTACTTCTACCTATCTTATCCACCCCTTCCATTACTTCAACAAATATGCGAAAAAATTCATACACTCCAATACTGCACTATACATGTGTTACAAGTTTTAGTGTTTAGCAATAGCTCGCTCTACCGTGATAGATCTAGAGAAATCTATACGAGATTATGTAATATCCCTCTAGCGCCGAAATGAAGAATTGGATGTGAAATACTGTATGAGATACATGAAACGCTCAAGAAAGATTTGAGATACATGAAACGCTCAAGAAAGATTCAGCGTCTGTCTCAAAAACTTGGGTGTATAACCGTGGTTAAGTTCATGGTTTGATGATCTCATATCTTCATCATCTGACGGCTAACAATGTGCGAATTCAATTTTGAACTCGCGTTGCGAGTTCAAAATTTTTTCCCTTGCAAATATCTCAGAGTAGAAACTACTGCATGCATGCTTGTATCGAACGTAACTAGATTGGGTCCAGATTGAGGGGATCGTGACAGTGTTATGTAATAATGATATTCAATACGGAACAATGGCTGTGTCTATCTACATATACAGCCATTTTAGTCTTCTACCGGTAGTTGTCAAACCCACTTTACACCTTGCGTAGCATGACCGTTTTGATGGATCGACGTTCAAAATTTCAAAACCCTATCCCGTGCTTTACCTATAAATAGAAGTCGACTTTTCTCCAATCAATTACACTCTCACATGATCTAAGTCTAACTAACAGCTTAGATACCTTTCTTTTTTCTTCAATATCAACCGTTTCCATCTCAGTTGAATACAACTTCAAGTAAATATGGATTTCTCATCATTACTATTACTACTTCTAAACAATTGGATTTCAGCTTATTCCATGGCTGCTCTTCTTTCCTTGGTTCTCGTCTACAATCTCAGGATGACGAGTTCATCATCTTCCAAAACCAATTCTTTGAAGGGCAAGAAGATTATTACTAGGCCACCAGCAGTAACAGGCGCATGGCCGGTTTTTGGTCACCTGCATTTGTTTGGATCAGGTGAGCATCCACATGAGATGTTGTCAAAGTTGGCAGAAAAATATGGACCTGCCTTTACAATGAAGTTCGGGAAGCACACAACACTAGTTGTGAGCGATACCCGAGTCGTCAAAGAATGTTTTACTACTAATGATACCCTCTTCTCCAACCGTCCCTCCACCATAGCTTTCGATCTTATGACTTATGCAACCGACTCGATAGCTTTCACTCCTTATAGTCCTTACTGGCGTGAACTCAGAAAGATATCTACTCTCAAACTTCTCTCTAACAACCGTCTTGAATCCATCAAACAACTTCGGACCTCAGAGGTGAGCGTATGCTTCAAGGAACTATACGACCTAACCAGCAAAGAAAATGATAACGGAGCTCCAGTTCCAATCGATTTGAAGAGATGGTTTGATGAGGTTTCAAACAATGTAATTATGAGAGTAATCTTTGGGAAACAAAATTTTGGATCCAAGATTGTAAGCGGGGAAGATCAAGAGGCAGTCCACTATAAAAAAATCATGGACGAACTTTCACGTCTTTCTAGTTTGACTATGTTGTCGGACATGGTTCCTTCACTTGGTTGGTTGGATTACTTCAAAGGCGATTTGAGGGCAATGAAACGAAATGGCAAAGAACTGAATTCGATACTCCAGAAATGGTTGGAGGAACATAAAAGCAAGAAAAGTTCAGATGATCGACAAGATTTCATGGATGTTATGTTGTCGATTTCCAAGGAGACCCAACTGTATGGCCACGACCAAGATACTTTTATTAAAGCTACTTGTCTTGCCATGATCATGGGTGGAACAAACAGTACGGAAGTGGCTCTAACATGGATATTGTCCTTACTTATGAACAACAGATACGCATTGCATAAGGCTCGAGAAGAAATAGACTTACTTGTTGGGAAGGATAGACAAGTGGAAGATTCAGATGTCAAGAATTTGACATACATGAATGCCATCATTAAAGAAACAATGCGATTATACCCATTAGGTTTTCTTCTAGAACGTGATTCCAAGGAAGACTGTGAAGTTGGCGGGTTCAACATCGAAGGTGGTACAAGATTACTGATAAACGTATGGAAGTTACAACGAGATCCGAACGTGTGGACAGACCCAATGGAATTCAAACCTGAGAGATTTCTAACAGAGAATGCAGACATAGATGTTGGTGGTCAACATTTCGAACTACTGCCATTTGGTGCTGGTAGAAGGGTGTGTCCTGGTGTGTCCTTCGCACTACAGTTCATGCATTTGGTTCTCGCCCGTCTTATCCATGGCTATGATATGGAGACCCTAAATGGTGAAGATGTTGATTTAAGTGTTAGTAGCGGGGGACATGTTAACATCAAATCAACCCCACTTGAGCTCATCCTTACTCCTCGCCTTCACCCAGAGCTTTACGATTGTTAAACATTAAGTGTTAAGCTTTTGAAGTTGTTTATTATGATCGCTGGATGATAGATACGTATGTAGTTTTTATCCTAAGAAATAAAATACCAGAATTTTCGAAATCAGATCATGGAGTTTATGGATTTTACTAGTCTATCAGAACGTAAAATGCTTAGTTTTAAGGTTGATTAATAGCTTTGTCACATGAGAATGAAGAAATCCTAATTGAGAAGATGAACCTCGGTGATTTTTTACCTTCGAATCGTAATACTCCTTTGAGAAAAGTTCAGGGAATTTACCTTACTAATTTGCCCCCGTACTTTACTTTTGGGGGCTGTCGCCTAATATTTACCGGAATCAAAAAAAAGAAAAATAAAACTCATCGGAATTGTAAGGCGGAAGCCAGTGGAAAAAACGATTCCTAGAACGGGTTACACATACTAGTACTCTCTGAGTTACCCAGAAACAAAAATCTTGAAAGACACAAAACCAACATCATCATCATGTCTCCGAAAATTGGAACTCAGGTACAGAGTAGAACATAGACATTCATGGAAACATTTCGTTCACCATCACAGAATGGTTTATCCACCGACACTTCCATAGGAACACAAATAAAAAATACAAGAAATAAAATCAGTGTTTGGGTACCGACCCTAAACTCGTCATAAGCCCTTGGGTAAAATTCAACTAGAAAACCGGTTGATTAGATGAGGGAACCCATTGACTTATAAACTACCAATTAAGCCACATCTAACCAATGTGGGACTAGAATCCCAACATCCCACCACGCTTCCAGACCCAACGTCCTCGTTGGCCCACTCTATCGGCACAGACCTGAAGGTAGCCCTTTCTCTTATGGCGGCTTCACTCCCCTATCAGTATTCAATGCGGGTGACAACTACGCCCATACATAGGTGCCCCAGCACTTTAATCTAGCCTATAGGTCACACCTTCCGTGGAGCGGGCATGGGCCGTGGTGGTTGGCTCTGATACCAAATGTTAAGGTACCGACCCTAAACTCGTCATAAGCCCTTGGGTAGAACTCAACTAGAAAACCGGTTGACTAGATGAGGGAACCCATTAACTTATAAACTACCAATTAAGCCCCATCTAACCAATGTGGGACTAGGATCCCAACAATCAGCCGCGCAGGATTTTAAGTCAACTTTGAAAGTGCTGAAAACAACATAAGTTTTCAAGTCAGCTTTGAATGCGCTGAAAAAATAAAACTGAATAGAGAAAACAGAGACTAGCAAATTTTCAGCTTTTGTTCAAGCTCAGGAAGGCGGGGTTTTGGCAAAGATAGAAAGAAGCAAATGGTGAAAAAGGATTTCACCCCGTTCTTTCACTCAAAAGATAAATTCCACTGTCTAGCTCCATTTGTTGATGGCCCATAATCAATATCAGATTTTAAGTCGTGGGACTATAGAAATCAAAACTTCGGAACGTCAGTCAAACTTTCTAATAAAGCATGGCCTCCTAAGACATGGATAGATATAGTGGATATATAGAGGACCTATACCTACTTAATGTACCTGTTGAGAGAGCTAGCAAAAGAAGACAATATTTGATTAATACACAAAAAATCTCTTCATAGCACTTGGGAGTTAAGTTGTGTTCTCAAACATATGAAACTGTGAGCTTCAATCAATAGAACCTGGACGGCCACTATATCAATGACAATGGTTGAACTAAAATGATCGCATGACAATCATAGACTTCACTTGAAACAAAAATGGGCAGACCACTTCTTGTTGGGAAATAGGGGAAAAATGTTCAAGTAATTCAATTTACCATGACTCTTTTGGATCTTACTTGTATATTAGAGCATCACGATGAGGTCCTACACCAATGTAGTGAATAGGAACACCCACTAATTCCTCTATTCTTTCCACATATCGTTGTGCTGCCAAAGGAAGTTCCTCATAGTTTCGAATTCCAGAAATATCAGTTTGCCACCCAGGTAATACCTCGTATTCAACCTAGAAAATCATATGTGAATTAATGTTGGAATAATATTAGATAATAGAGCTAGTTAAATCTGATTATGTGGTAGTATCGTTTCCAAAATGAGTTTGCATATACTAACCTGTAGTTGCTCGAGCACAGAGAGATCTGCAGGGAAAGAAGTAATTGGTGTCCCGTCGACTGTTTTATAGGAGATTCCCAACTTAATTTCTTGAAGACTTGACAAGACATCAAGCTTAGTGATATTGAGAGAAGAAAAGCCATTAATCTTACAGCAAAACTTTAGTGCTACGATATCGAGCCAACCACATCTTCGAGGTCTGCCAGTAGTGGTACCAAATTCATGTCCAGCTTTTCTAAGGTCATCTCCAGCTTCACACAATAACTCTGTTGGAAAAGGACCAGATCCAACCCTTGTAGTGTAAGCCTTTACCTGCACATGAAGATTTCGAGTTCAGACAACAGAAAGAAAATTTCAAGAATGGAGTTTGACAACGCCAGTTACTCAAGCGAGAGCAATCCACTTACAACTCCGATTAGATCACCCAGGACTCTTGGAGCAATACCAAGTCCGGTGCAAATACCACCAGCTGATGGGCTAGAAGAAGTGACAAATGGGTATGTACCAAAATCAATATCCAACATGGTTGCCTGACCACCTTCAACCAATATTTTCTTTTTCTGTGCTATGGAATCATTCACAAAATGAACAGTATCAGCAATGAAGGGCCCCAATCTGTCGGCAAATCTCTTGTACTGTTCAACTTCCTCATTGAGCATTTCATTACTATAGTTAAACCCTTTGAAACGGGATGCAGCATCAGACAACAACACGTCAAGCTTGTCACGGAAAGTATCCATGTGCCTAAGGTCGCATACCCTTATGCCATTACGAATCATCTTGCTTGAGTAACAAGGTCCAATCCCTCTCTTTGTTGTCCCAATAAAGGACTTAGCAAGTTCAGATTCTCTGAGGCCATCTACAGTTTGATGGAAGTCGAACAACAAATGAGCACGATCAGACACCAATATCCTTCCTTTACAAGAGACTCCATTGGCCTCGAGGCCGTCAATTTCTTTAAAAAGCCCAGGTAGATGCACCACAACTCCATTGCCAATGAGACAAAGGGTATCTTCATTAAGGATTCCTGATGGAACAAGGTGAAGAGCAAACTTCTTCCCTTCGGCATTGTATATGGTGTGGCCCGCATTTGCCCCACCCTATGTCAAAATGATATATAAAATTTCAAATATAAACTAAGCAAGCATATCAAATGATAAAAAGGCTCAATTAAAGGATAAAAGATGACGAAAGCAGAGGGGAATCAAATAACTTCACATATACCTGGCAACGAGCAATGATATCAAAATGCTTCGCCAAGATATCAACCAATTTCCCCTTCCCTTCATCACCCCATTGACAACCCAACACCCCGGAAACCTGGCTCAAGGAATCCAGTCGACCCAACTCATCTGCAGTCACAGCCTTGGGAGAAGAGACGACACTTGAAGCTCTTGGTGAGATTCTAGATTCATAGGGAAGATGAAGAAGAGGCCTTGCACCACTGAACTTTCTGCCATAAGATCTCCCTTTGGAAACCGTAAGAGGGTTAGAGTCAAGTCTGAGAGAAGAGAGGTCCATTGCGTGCTTTTAATTCCTTGGAACTTTTACAAATAACTCCTACAAACTTCTGCTATTCGTCTTAGAAAATATCACCACCTATTGATTTCTATGGCTTCAAAAGAAAAAGAAAACAAATAAGAAGATTTAATTAATTACAAATGAGGGATAATACATCCTGGGCTTCAAATAGACAGAAAGGTTAGAGGTGTCTTTCGACTGCCCCTCTAAACAAATAACTTATGTCTAGTCTCCAAGGGTCTTTCGACTACCCCTCCTCTAAACAAATAACTTATGTCTAGTCTGCAAGGGTACCCTAGTAATTCTTTTCTTCATATTGGTGATAGAGAAATGGAATTGTATGATTTACAGATGGATTGTAAGCATAAAGTACTAAAGTGTTAGACTAGAGTAGGGAAATGGAATTTTATGATTGATAATGGGATTGTAAACATAACGTGTTAGACATAGAGTAGGAATTATAGCACAGAAGAAGACAATTAAAATATTGCTCAATTCTTAAACCTACTGGCTCTTCATTCATAGAACCTTGGATTTCATAAGTGACACTACTACTACCGTTACTAGGTAGTAATAATCCATATTAAGGATTACAACAACCAATTTTTACGATTCGGGAAAATAGTATTCACAGAAAGTTTGTTATTATGTTTAATTGAAATGCGAATGAGTGATTATTAACATCCATAATTCTAAAATAGATTTGAAAACAACAAAAGATTTCGGCTGATAAAAATAAGAGAATCTGAATTAAACCTATCAGCATTGTTGGCTATCGTAGATGATGAAAATGATAAGAAAAAATAAAATAATCAAGATTACCAGAAAGATCAGTATTATTGCTGAAAGCATCCCTGGATAACAATCAATCAAGGTGATGTGTAGCTCAAATTAGGGTTTGGGGTTTAAGAGCTGTACACCCTGAGGAAGAAGAAAAAATTGGAGGTTGAGGAAAATAGTCAAGAGAAGTGGGCAACTTGAAAGATGAAGAGACTTAAATTTCAAATGACATTTTACCACACTAACATCTTTATTATTACAAAATCGGTCATCTTTGTGTGGCCTCTAGTTCTAGTCATATGTTTATCGACTCAGGGTCACGGGATTGCTCAAGCACAGTTTTTTTTTTTGGGTATGGAAATGTTAACTTATATTAAGGGCATTTTTTGGGGCGATTCCAACGGAATTTGGGGAGAGACAAAATAAGTTGAAAATATTTATGTGTCCCTTCATAATCAGTAGTTTAGGTTTTTTTAGCTACCGATTTCAAAATTTCATTTTTGGGGAAACTCTATATTCGGTAGTTATATGAACTATTTTGACTACCGATTATAGGCTCAACCAAATTAGAAAAGTAGAGGATTTTTGCAAAATCTTATTTTGGGGCTACTCTATATTCGGTAACTATATGAACTATCTTGACTACCGATTATGGTAAGATTTCGCCAAAGAGGTATACTGTATAATCGGAAGTCATGATAACTTCATTTACTACCGATTATAGGCTCCACCAAAATTCAAAAAAAGAGGATTTTTGCAAAATATGATTTTGGGACTACTCTATATTCATATTCGGTATCTATATGAACTATATTGACTACCGATTGTTGATTAACTACCGATTGTATAGTTATCTACTGATTGTAAAGGGTAGTTTGCCATTAAAAAAATGGGATTTAAAGTTATCTACCGATTATGGATTAACCTTCCGAGTATTACCTATTTTTGTCTTTCTGTGTCGCCCCTAATTCTTTTGGAGTCGCCCCTAAAAACGCCAGGCTTATATTGCCTCTAGTTCTAGTCATATGTTTATCGACTCAGGGTCACGGGATTGCTTAAGCACAATTTTTTTTCTTTTTTCTTTTTTTGGTATGGAAATGTTAACTTATATTGATCGAATGATATAGTACAAAAGATTTATAAGCTCATTTTTATTGAATACGTTGGAAATAACATTGGATTGTAAAACTCTTAGCTGAAGCTGGGATGACATGCGCCGAAGATGTTTTAGACGAGCTTCTTCTGCAATGTGGTCCACCGCATAGTTATATTTCCTGTTTATATACTTAACCTGAGCCTGCGATAATTTTTCCAGAATTGAGAGTGTTGTAGGGTGAATATGATTTTGGTCCTATCCGTTCTAGTCACACCCGATGACCACACTTACTAGGAATGGCAAGAGCGAGAGTTGCCTTTCCATTGTACCTTGTCATTCCTTACATAGACTTTCCAAAAGACCTTCCTTTTATGACATCATGCCACATGTCCTAAACATCCTTAATTAATTATAATGTCATTCTTTAATATAACCTCTTCCTTCTTCATTAATCTCTTCCTTGTCCCTTTTGTCTCATGGGTATTTTATTATCGGACTTGGGCTTAGTCCCCAAGTCCCAATGTCTTATGTTAGGCTTGCCTCCCTCTTTGGGGGCACCCATGTCCCGTTGAGGGACATTATTTTTCATATATCAACATTAGTCCCCTGGCTATTGGGTCAATTTATAAATGACCCAGTAGTCATCTGATCTTTTAGGTGTGCCTCCTTCTCGAAATCAAGGAGGAAATTCTACCTTTTTCTGCCGACTCCACAATTCCGGGTGGTACTCGATCTCTTGCATCGTGCAGCGACTTTTCAGTTTCTGTCAGTTACTTTTAAACTCTATAACCGACACGTTCAAAGCCTAAAATCCTATATATATATAGATCCACTGATCTACGCCTTCTCTCTATTCCATCCTTGTGTTTTCTTTCTTCTTTACTTCGAACATCTATACACGTGCCATGTCTAGTAGTAGTTCATCCGAGGAAGAATCCGAAGAATCTGCAGAAGTGATGAGCGTCAGTTCCGATGAAACTGAATGCACGGAAACATTGGAGATCCATTGACCTCCTCTGGCGGATGGTAAGTCATATACACTTGCAGAGTTCACAAGCAACCCTGATATGAAACGCGCATTAAAGCTAAGGGGGATTCGTGGTGGTAAGCGCGTCATTCCTTTGGACGATATTCTTGTTCCTCACCTCTTGAATCCCTCTGTTCTACCTTATCCGTCTGCCCCTGGCTGGCTCATGCACCTTGAGGCAGATACGATCAAGAGCGAGTTGGTGCCCATGGCAGTGTTGTTATCTCGCGACGTCTCTTTTCCTCTCATGCACATGTTCTTAGGCAGCTTATATCGTCATTTCGATCTATTTTTCCAAGATGTCTGTTCGGTTAAAGGCGCTCACGAGGTTGAGACTTACATCCCGGCTTCTTTCATGCAAGCGTGGTCTTGGGAGCACCTCATTGAATACGCGTCGGACCCTCATTTTTTATGTGACAGCCCAGTTTTCCGGACTTCCAACGGACACGGATTCGACCTTGTGGGTCGGGTCCGGTCCAGCTAGCAAGTCCAAATCTTCGAACTGCAACTCGGGAAGGACCATATTTTTCGTTTTAAGAGATTTCAAAAAATAAAAACAGAAGTCCAAGCTCAAACAAATTTTGCTAAATGAAATTTAATATTACTTTTAAAATTATAAAATAGTTAAATAATACTCCCTCCATCCCACTATTAAGTGACATATTTGATTTTAGATTTTGTTCCACTAATAAGTGACCTATATCACTAAACAATGAGATATTTCTAAAATTATCCTTTTAGTTAATTATACAAAATATAAGAAATATGCATAATTTGATAGGCATGTTATATTCGTTACGTAGGTGTTTTAAAATGCTTTTCAATGGTATGAAGTTTGCAAACATCTGTGGAGTAGTTTGAGATATAAATCATTTCTAATTTGCATGAATTTGTCTTTAATTTAGATAGTCTTGAATCATTGCATGAGAAGTTGTGTGTTCTTTGCCAGTTCTGAATGTGGTTTGTGTTTCTGTTTTTCTTTCCATATCCTGTGGTTGTTTCTCTTTAGTAGCTTCCTTCTGTTTTTTTCCTGTCTTAGGATGACAACCTTTTTTCTAGACTAGTTCTAATTTTTTAAGCTCAAGTTTATATCGGTTCCTTGTGTTGTGTGTTATAGTGATAGTTTAGGGCCTGTTTTTTCGTCTTATCCTAATAGTTACCTCTTTTATGCATCTGGTTTTTCTGGGTTTTTGCTACCTACCAATTAATTGTGCCCAACTGAAGAATTCATCCTCAGTTTCCTATCCCAAGCTCCTCTGATCAATCTAAGCCCCCAGGTAAGTCCTCTTAAATACCGTTTAATATCTTCTTTTCAATTTTCTTATCTTTGCTTCATCTCTTAACCCCCTCCTACTTTAGTTTATAGCTTTGCCTGCAATCGGTGTTGCTTAACTTTTTCAGATGTGTAATAGTCTGAACTAATTACTGTTTGTAAGTGTTTTTCCATTTTTATATCTTACAATCCTCCTTGTAAGTGTTGTATTATAAATCACACCTTCTTAGTTTTAGCTGTACTTCTTTTTGTATATGCTGGTTTTTCTACATTACTTTTTAGGCTAGAGTTTCACAACATTTCTTATAGGTTATATTTGTTTTTGAATTTTTTTGCTTGCAAGTACTGTAATACAACCTCACGCGAACCTGGACAACTTTTCATAACATAACAACTGTTATGTTCTCGCATCCTTCATCCTAATAATCTCCTAATTTTCACCCACTATACAACTTCTTGTTATTTCATTATCACACATTTCCAATTCATCAAAACCAGGCCTAACCTTCTTCATCACCCAGTCACATGTAATAGTCAGCAAAACCCATTTAGTTTTACCATCAACAAATCCCACTTAATTTCAGTCACAAAATCTCACATTTTCCGATTAAATTCATCCACAAACCTCACAATGACCATCCTAGCTCTAAATTGTCGCGGTATAAACCTTCCTCATGCTATTCAACATTTAAGAGGATTAATTTCTCAATACAAACCTAACATAGTATTCCTTTCTGAAACTCTAGCTACAGAGCAACACATGCAAAGATTATCTTCAACTCTTCAATTCAATAACTATTTCATCGTGCCAAAAATTGGAAATCGAGGCGGTCTTTGCTTAATGTGGGAAGACAAACTCAATATCCGAATTCTACTTCACTCGCAAAACTACATTCATGAAAAAGTGACGCCACCACCCCCAGAGCAACCTTGGTTTTGTACGGGTATATATGGTCCACCGCATCCAGATCCCAATAAAAATCTATGGCAAGAATTTCCGAAAATATTCATCAATTTCAACTCGTCCATACCTTAGATACTAATAGGAGACTTCAATGACGTCTTAGATCAATCGGAAAAAAAGGGAGGACGACAGGTAACATATGCCCAATCTCAACCACTACTAAATCTAATGGATCAGATGGGACTTATGGATCTAGGATTCCGAGGGGACCCATACACATGGAAAAACAGCC